>WBNP01002044.1:1040812-1187463 GCA_013401095.1 Passerina amoena
TTGTTGCTTTGTTCTCTGTTAGTTTCAAACCAATCTTTTGCCAGCTGGCAAAATGACCTAATGACATCTGCCAGGGAGCATGAATCTGCTTCCCAGGAGAAGGAGCATGGAGCCAAGATAACCCCAGCGCAGACCCTGCCCTTCCTGAGGGGCTGCAGCCCCACAGCAGCAAAACAGGGAGACCAGGGCAGGTCTGGTGTCAGCAACAGGTCTCCCTAACAGCCCAAAGATCCTTACAAAAACACAAAGCGTGTCGCAGACATCTTTTTATGAAAAATCCTTTCCTTAGGACTTTTCCTCCTGAGAAGCTGAGAGACCTCAGGGACAAAATGTAAACATTGATTATCTGCTGCTGTGGAATGCAACAGGTGCATCTGTGATTGGCCCATCTTGGATGTTTATAATTAATGGCCAATCACAGCCCAGAGAGTCTGAGACAGCTGCCTTTGTTATCATTCTTGCCTTTCTATTCTTAGCTTAGCTAGCCTTCTGGTGAAACCTTTTCTTCTATTCCTTTAGTGTAGTTTTAATGTAATATATATCATAAAATAATAACTCAAGCCCTTTGAAATATGGAGTCAGATCTCCGTCTCTTCCCTCAACATAAGACCCCTGTGAACAACGTCACAAAAGTGAAAATTCACAACTGAAGTCAACCCAAGACCTCCATCAGCAAGTCAGAAATATCAGGGGACAGAGCTGGTTAGAGGCAATGGATGCCCAGGTCTAAGCCGAAAAGCGCTTCTGGGTCTATTGTCAGGGTTTTCCAGGTAACACTGGCCCAACCCACTGAAGCTTAGTGGTGCCCTCAAAGCCCTGACACTAGAATGAAAACTGCAAATCAATGTGAGAAGATAAATTTTGATATCTGCAGGATTTCTAGGGTGAAAATATCCTTTAGAAAAACATATATGTGCTTGTAGAATATTTAAAACCAGATAAGATAAATTTATGGATGCTGACTAATTTAAAGGATTCTGCTTCTATTTATTATTTCCCTGAAAAGCAATTTTTTTTCACATACCAAGCAAATAGTTTTCAAGATTGCAAAAAGTGACAACAAGGTAAGAATGAAAGACATCAAGATCATCAGCTGGTAGCCATATTGTAGGATGAGTAAATTGTTGTGCTTATTATGATTCTGAATGCTTTTCCCAGAAGTAGAAGCACAGAAACAGAAAATATGTGGCTTTAATTAAGATATTCAGCTACTACATCATAGGCAGGATCATGTTATAGTCAAGATAAAAAAGACAATTCTTGGGGACTCAATATTATGAACCCCTAAGGAAAGAAAAAGGTAGAGTCACGAGGAAAGCAAATGTCTAAGGATAGACACCATCTGATTAAATATCTTCTGTGTGTTTGAGTCTGAGAACACCCAGCTCATCTAAATACTCACTAAAAGAGCAAGAATTATTTTCTGTTCATGTTGTAGTTATATTGCAAGAGTTCTACTGTCATTACATTGCAAGGTTCCATATTGCTAGAGTTTCATACCTCCTTGAGGCTTCTTGTAGGCAGCTCCTCTAGGCACTGACTCTTCCCTGTCCTCACAGCAGCCAACTGACTCCAGCTCCCTCAGCCAACCAATCCACTCTTTTATAGCACTCTTCTGATTGGCTACAGCTGTGGCCTGTTAACATCAGGCCTGCTCTTAAACCTTAGTTATTGGCTCAGCTGCAACTCTTTAGGGGGTAAGATTACATTCTATACTACCTTTATTTACTTATGTTCTATCCCCCTACATGTTCACCCACGTAATAAATTGGATAAGTACAAGTTCATTAATGGAAATAAAATAATCCTGTCTCATATATGGTGACATCTCCTTATGTAAGGTTTTGGCTTTCAAGTAGTTTAATTTGTGCACAGATTATTACAACAAATTAAAATATGTAATGTCCTTGATTAGTTTCTACAAAATATATAAAACAGTCAGCTAAAAATAGGAAAAGGGATGGAAAATTCTTCTTGAATTAACCTGAATTCAGATTATTCATTATGCTGGTATAGCAAATGAGTAAAATAGGATACTTAAAATAAAGAAGTAACATTTAAACTATAATTAACATACTGTAGTCTACAGCTGTATTTACTTGGTATTTTTATTTATGATAGTAAAAGAGAAGATCTAGCAGGTCATCAAAGGCTAATAACTCAATAAAGTTTAAAACAATTTAAAATATAATGAAATAAAAAAAGTTTGAAAAACATTAAATAACAAAAAATAAGCTTGTATTTCACAATGTCTTTCCTACTGGAAGGTAAAAATAGTTCAATTAAAAGGTTATAACTCTGAACTTTGTATTTAAACAGCCAAGTTGTATTTTATCGTTTATTCTGTTGCAGTATTACAGCACATACTTTGCCAGGTTTTCACAACATTTCAATGATTTAAGACTTCATAGCTATTTAAAAGTAGATAATGATAATTTATCTTTCAAGTCCAGGTTGGGTTGGACATTAAACCACCTTTTCCACTGGAAGGTCTCCCTGCTTACAGCAGGGGGTGGAACTAGATGATTTTTAATGTTGCTTCCAACCTAAACTTTTCTATGATTCTATGAAACTTTCCTATAACCAGTGGTTTATCATGTTTCATAGATTATTGTTATATTGAAAGAATGAAATACATTATTTGTGGGATATCATGGTTTAGGATGAAGAAGTGTTTAAAGATATAAATTTCCCACTCTTAAGGTAGGTTGAGCTATGAAATCAAACATCTATTTGCTATGGAAAAGATGTTGACCCCTGAAAACTAATTCATACAAGGGGTCATCAATTTTCAATTTACACACTCGCATGCCTATTACTTTTGGGATCACTAATAATTAAGATGCTAAGAGGATTGATTTCAGATGACCTTTATGACTTCTTTTCTCTTGGGGTTTGCATGACAGGATAGACTACTGCCTTTACAGTAGCAATACACTCCTTCAGATAGCTGTTGGGATTTTGCCATAGACTCAGTCAGGGTTTGACACTGATTGTGATAGGCAACATATAGATGCAAAACAAGCTGTTCCAAAAAACTTGCAGGTATACAGAGGGAAAGGAAAGCTGCTATTCCTCAGCAATGTATAAACCAAATAGGTTATCTAAATACATTACTTCATTACTAATGGCTCTTCCCAGTATTTCAAGTGCTATTTTCATCAGTTTTTGATATTATTTTTGAACTTTAAAACATTTGTGATTTTTTCTTTGATGATACTTTTCCCCCAACCATTTGAAATCTGGATTAATCAATAGAGGGAATAAATAATGGTTTTCTAAGTCATTAAATTATAACAGTGTTAACTACATATGGACTGTGAACAGTCTGAAGGCTGGAGAAGTTTGTACATACTTTGAAATGTACCCAAAATAAAATATCCTAGATTCATGAGGGTAAAACTAGAAAACTAGTAAAACCAGAAGATTTTAGTTTAGTGGATTACAGTTCTCAACAGGAGGAAAAAAAATTGCTTCTCCAATAAGTTAAAAATACTGTTTGAATTAGTAAAAATTATCTCAATATTTTGAAATCAATACAAAAAGGCTCCTACAATTTTCAGATGGTCCACTAATGGCATTTTGTTTGAGATGTACTACCAGGAGAGGGTGGTGTTGGGCTGTAAATCTGAGGCAGTCCTGCCTGCCTTCACTGAAAGTTCAGTTTTCACTTGAGTTTAGGTACATTATTTTTCATAAGAAACTTTCCATTTTGACAAAGAGTTCGAAGAAGACCAGGACATTTTAATGTTTTCAAATATACTCTATATACTCTCTAATATTTTCAGAATGAATAGAGAATGAAAATGTTTCTCTGGTGAATTTCCACCCTTCCAACCCCAAAGACAAACATTTGAAATGAGTCATAGTAATATGATTGCATATTATCAGTGTGTATGTATCATGAATTGTGTTTGCAACAAGGAGAGACCTTTGCTCTGTGCCACCCCGTGACTCCCAAGTCACCCATACTGCAACTTACATCCAGCAGCTTCATGCTGAGGATCTGCCATCATGCCATCAGACTTCTGCAGCTTGATCAGTGTCCTTTCTGCTAATGAACAAATTGTTGCAGAATTTACATTTGTATCTAGCTGATCTGTACTTTGAAACTGCTCCTCCATATCTTATCTCTATGATGAAGGGTAATAACTACAAATGGATGAAGAAAACAAGTTTTGCATACTATGAGAAGCTCTTAATATTCAGAACATTGGGTATCAATGTTTTGCTGGTTTTTTTTCCTTCCTTTGTAGGTCAAGATGAAAAAGAAATTCAAATTGCAAGAAAGTACTGGGAAGAGAATAAACATGTTCAATGGTAATGTATCACTTAACACTCCTTGGTTAATTCTTGTTTATAAACATTTTTCTGTTCAAAAAAAATCCCAATAGATAGATTTATTTCCAATAACTCTATAAGATTAACAAAAGCTTTGGTAGAAATCAAAGGGTGTTTTTCCTGTTTACCTCAGCATTAGTCTTAATCTCAATCAATGTCACCTGGATAAAAGTGACACAACTGGACAGCAACAAGACAACATGTAGTTAACACACTCTTTAACTTTGCAATCATATGAACATATCTATGCAGACAATGCTCTCTCTCTATATAATTTTAATTACATTGCATTATTTTGATCTGCAGTCAAAAGTTCAAATTCAGACATTCATTGTTATTTATTATAATTTATTTGCTATCTGCATAAATAAGAAATAAGTACATTAATGTTCAAGCTCTTGAACGGTTGATACTTCAACAATTAAAAAAAGATGCAGTTAAAAGCTTGCAGCTCAGAAATGCAATTCATATTTATAGGAAATGAAAGAATTAGCATAATGCTGACAGTGTCAAAATAATAAAAAAAGTTAACCAAAACATAAAAATAGTTAATGTAAAAGTTTGAAAACAAAATGTGGCAGCATTGCTAGTATAGAAAAATACACTGTATTTTTGCAATAAAGAGCCAATAGAGATTCACTGGTTCTTTGTTTGAATAGAATAGTGTAGTGCACTTTACTTGAATAAATAAATAAAATTAAAGTAAATAAAATTTATTAAAAAAATTAAATTAATTAACTAAATATATTTGTTTGAGCTTCAGTGATTTGTTTGAGCTTTAGTGATTATTCAAAGGATAATCTCTGTTTATGCTGCCTGGTTGTAAAAGATGATCGATACTTTGATAACCAATGTACTGGCACCAGTCCCTTGAATTTCAATGCTTGCTTGTTTTGTGGTTTAGAAAATACAATTATTTGAGTATTTTAGAATTAGAACTGAACTTTAGGCAGGAGACCTGTGATCTTCAAATTAGGTTTCATAAATGTTTATTCTTTGGTCCATGTTTTAGCTGGAAGTTCACTCAAAGTGTCCAGTGCTTTGAAAGTTACATCCTTTGATAATCTAAATACTTTCTTTAAGATGGCCTTAGAAATAAAGTGCATTTCCAAAATGATAGACTAAATGCCACATAAGTTCAGGCAGTTTTTTAAAATAGCATAAACTGATGTCTCAGTGGATTTGATTATCTGTTTTTCACGCTTTTTTACTGGTTTTGACTGGAATGGAGCTAATTTTTTTCACACTAGTTAGTACAGGCCTGTGTTTTGGATTTGTGCTGGAAACTGTGCTGATAAAACAGGGATGTTTTCATTATTGCTGAGCAGTACTTACACAGAGCCAAGGCCTTTTCTGCTTCTCACATCACTGCAACATCGAGAAGTCTGGGGGTGCACGAGAAGCTGGGAGGGAGCATAGCCAGGAAAGCTGACCCAAACTCTCCAAAGGCATATTCCATACCATCCAGTGCCAAGCTGGGAGATATAACCACAGGCAAGGTTGGCCAGGGGGGCCCACTGCTCAGGGACCAGCTGTGCATCAGTTGGTAGATGGTTAGCAGTGGTTTTCATTAGCATCACTTGTCTTCCTTCAGGTTTATTTGGTTCCCTTTTTTGTTATTATATGTTTTCCCTTTTTTCATTAAAATGTACTATTGTTATCATTATTACAATCATTATTATTATTGTTGTTATTATTATTAATTACTGTATATTTCATTTCAATAATTAAACCTTTCTCTCAACCCACAATTTTTCTCACTTTTATCTTTCCGATTTTCTTCCCCCCATCCTGTTGGAACAAGGAATGAGCAAGTGGCTGGTGGTGCTTAGTTTCTGGATGGGGTCAAACTGTAACAGATTGGAACAAGAAATATCAAGTAAAAGAGAATTGAGGGCCCACATTTTCATCCTAAAAGGGTACCTTTCAAAACTGGATTAGGTGATTCTTTTAAATTGCAACAGAATCGCTGTCTGCTTTACTCCAGACAGTGCATAAATATTACAAATTAATCAAAGATTGGTCTAGAGTCCTGCAAGATTGAATACATTTAAAAAGGAACATGTACTTACAAATGTTGTCATTAAATGAGCTTCTTAATATACTGGGATTCCACTAAGCTAATATCACATGACTTGATTAGTATGAATTGTGTTACTTTAACATGATATTGAAGAGATTTTACACTATGTTTTAAGATAATTAAAGTATTATTTACATTTCTCTCCACAGTAAAAACAATACCGCAGTACATGACTGAATAAAACAAATTACATGCCAATTATAATGTTTTGAGATATACTAATCCAGTTCTGAGAATTGCTTTAAAGTATTGTGCCTTAAAATTCTGAACCCAACAGAACTTGGATTCCCAAAGCATTTTACAGAATCACTGAACCACCAAAGCTGGCAGGGATCTGCTTAGATAATAAAGTCCACCCTCTGTGGCTCAGGCAGGGTCAGCTAGAGCAGTGTGACCAGGAACAGGTCCAAGCAGGACTTGTGTATCTCTAGAGATGGAGACCCTACAACATGTCTCTGCAACCTGCTTCATGATTTGAAGTCATTGAAACATCAAGATGTCAATTTTGTGCTTAGTAGGCCTCTGAAAGATGTAAAATGTCAATGAAAAAAGCCAAGTCCAGCTTTGGCAAAAACATGGCCATCGTTTACACAGAAAAACTCCAAAAAGGAAAAATATGTCAGTAATAAATATAGATATTTATTTTTCTGACTAAGACAGATTATATGCAACAAAGAACAGCTCTCTAAATTGAAAAATATGGTTCATTCTGAAACCCTTTTTCTTGTTGTTTCAAAACAAATTTGACTACAACCTGAAAACAGAGGGAGATAAATAATTCATACTTATTCAGTCAGGTTACACTGCACATTGTATTAATTCACTATCCATATTCTTAGTTATTAATTGGTCTGAGATAGTGACTACCATGCTGTAAGTGATGGGCATGAAAAAAATCTATCCCTGATGTCATGCAGAATACCAGTCCCAGCTACTGACTCAGTAGCTGTCCTACAGAGAAGCTCACTCCTGCTGATGCTCTGTGACTCAGTGAAATCCATATGGCTTTTCACAGATGCCAGTACTTGGTCAGTTGTTACATCTTTCAATCACATAAAGATTTATGGAAAACTCAGAAAATTTATTCAGAAATTGTTCTTACTATGGGCTCTAGACAAGGCTGCTTTTTCTGTAAAATTCCGCATAAAAATGAGGCCAATTTGTTGCAAAGGTTTAGTGTTCAGAAAATACTTTATTCATAGGAAAGCTACATAGCAGGTAGAGTGTAGGGCAACAGATTTTGAAAGCAGAAATAATGTATATAATCCTGCCTTTTGTAAGTGTTACTGTCATTGAGAAAAAGTAAAGGTATACAACAACCTGATCACAGCTGGTGAGATGAACTCTCTCAATACAGTCACTACTTTACCCTATTCTCATCTTCTTTAATAGAAGAAAGAACAGAAGTTCACTCTTCCTGACCTACTTTCTGCATCTTTTTTCAGCAGACATATTCCTGCTCCTGTCCTTATTCCTCACCCCTGAGGACACTAAACTGAGTTTTTCTTTCCTCAGCCTAAAGAGGATTTTCTTCCCTTTTACAGAAGAGAAAATGTTTGATTCTGCTGTACCAGTGTTCTTCTTGGTCCATGTAAGAAATCCCAATATCTGAACTACAAACAACAATTCAAGGTAAGATGCAGTTTACATGAATAAAAATTCCTATCCTTACCTCAAAAGAGAAAACAAAAGTTCATTTGGTCTGCATTAGCTGACTGCACAAAAGCAAAGTAGGAGTCCACATCTGCCCAATAAAAAGTAATGCTAAATAAAGTTGTATAAGCCCATTCCTCTTTTGGAAAGAGAACCATATGAGTCTGAAGTCATGCCATCAAAATTACAATGCAAGTTATTGATAGAACATGCTGAAGTGATTAAAATACACCTCTCCATGCATTTCAGCATTTTTTATAAACCTCAGGTATAATTTTTTTGAAGAGAAATCTGACATATCTTCTGAACAAATGAGCTTAGATATAACTATACACTTTCTTAAATTAATGGAAATTTGCTGTAAACTCCTAATTTTTTTTTTTTTTTTAATTTAGGAAATGGTATACTCCTTACTCTGTTGATTGGAAATTTTTTCTACATAATGTTTTTTATTTTTGTAGTGACTAACATGAACCTTACATTTATTAAAGTTGCTTTCTAAAAATAAATGTCTGTTTCAAAATAGAAGCCAAAAATGAGATCATTGGCAGATGTAGGTTTGTGTCTTCTTCCCACTTTGACAGAAAGGCTGAAAGTGGGTTCTGTAACTAATAAATGGAATTTCTCTGATGTGCTCTATTTGCTCTGTGATAATAGTGTGAGTGGGGACAGGGAGTATGGCTACATGGCAGATTAGTAAGCTAAGAAAACACACTTAAGGAGGTAATTGCATATAACAGCACAGATCTGTCATGTCTTTCCTGAGTTCTATCTGTAGTCAGGTGTATTCAGATTTTTACAGCTTGGGTACTTCCAATTAGAGTCCAATACTCTTGCAGTCTTTACTCATCCATGCATCAACTGCACCAGCAAACAGTGAATTTACCTACAGACTTTTGGGAAGTAAAGCCAAAATAAGGTGTTTGGGGTTCTTTTTCCAGTTCCACCACTTCCTGAGAAGTCTGACTTCATGGATATGGTGCAAAAGGGGAAATGGCCACTATGAATTTAGAGATGGGGACCTTTATTTTCCCTCTGTTTTGTGGGTTAGCCACCTGTGCAGTAAAGCACCACACAGCCTGCTCACCTCCAAGCCGCAGAGGGATGGGGAAGAGAATAGAAAGACCAAAAGAGAAAAAAGAGAAACGCTCACAGTTCAATAAAGGAAGGAAAGAGAGGGGGGAAAGTATGTAAAAGTGGTCACTCATTACCTCACATGAGTAGGGCAGTACCCATTTTCTCCCTGAGTAACAGGTAGTTTCCCAAAAACAGCTCTTCCCTTACTTTTTCTTGCTGAGCATCACACTACATGGTATGGTGTATCCTTTTGGTCAGTTTGGGGAGCTGTCTTGATTGTGTCCCTTCTCAATTTCTTGCCTACCTCCAATCTACCCATGGTAGGACAAAGTTGGAAGAAGAGGAAGTCTTTACATGGTACAGGTATTTTTCAGAAGTAGTAAAAAACACTGTCATGTTACTGGTTTAGTCACAAATCTACAATATAACACTGTACACACTGCTGTGAATATCAACTCCACTCCAGAACAGATGCAGCATACACTGGTACCTGCCAGCTTAAGATAGTTAAATTCCAGAATCACAGTGAATTACAGTGACTTTCAGAGTAGTGTGTCCCAAAGACTGGCATCTTAAGGCAGAAAAGACAAATTAACCTAAATATGCCCATACATTTAAAAAAAGGACAATAGATCAACAAACTTGGACTTAATTAATGAACTTTCAGACTGAAAATTAGCTCGCATCAATCCTGTATTGGGAAGTCAGAGTGGTGATGTGTGTTGCCAGCCACGAAGATCCACTCTCTGCTGAACAGTACCTATACTTTACAGATCCAGAGTGTTCTCTGACAGGCGTGCTCACTTGTGTCAGCTCCTGTATGATGTATTCAAAGCTGGAGTTCAGGACACAGTGCCTTTGGAAAGGGTATACATTTTCAGAAAAAAAAAGATAAAATGTTTTTCAAAGCAGAGCTTAAATACTAATTCACTACTTCATTAAACTGCTGCTGGGTCTGTGAATCTTACTGTGTATATAGAACCTTCAAGAGAAAGAAATTAAATACTATGGCTATTTGCAATCTAGCCAAATACCAAACTTGATTGGCTACTGCAGACTTTAATCTTAAGGTGTTTTTCCAAGTTGCCTGATATAATCTATTTTAGCTGGATTTGGTGGAGTAGCAGTAGCATGTAATGTGCAATTAGGTTAGGCACACATTGTCATGAATAGACTTAGGCATAGTCAGCATGTAGAAACTCATTTGTGTTTAATAGGATACTAATGTTAAACATCAATGCATTATTCATAGGCGAAAGGAAAGAAAATTGTTTTACACAGCAGTTTCAATATTTCATGTTTTCTTACTCATGTTTATTGAAAAAGAATAAAAAAGGAGTTTTGTAACAGAAAAAAAAAGTAAACATATGCAAATCATTTCATATCCTCTGTTCAGATTATTGATTACTGCAAACCCAGTAGTTATTTCTACTTCTCTTGCAGTACAGGAGAAAAAATATTCCATTACTAATTTCAAAAGATTTACACAATTCTTTTATCTTTGGGCTTCATCAGCTATTGATACTGAAGTGATATTTTTTTTAAGTTTTATGAGTGCTAGATAGTCAGTTGCTCTCTCAGGCCTGAAAGTCAGGAAATCTGACTGTACTGCAATTGGAATATTTGTAACTATAATTTGAAGCTGACTACTCAGAGGTGCAGATGGTAATTAATTGGCTGACTGTAACATTTTGTTTAAAAAAAAAAGTAAGTAAAAGATAAGTAATATATATATATACTTACAGGTATTTTTTTTTTTTTTAAATGGGTACTAACTGGAAGCCCAAAGTAATCAGAAAAGAAGTCAAAGTCCATAGAAGTCTAGGCAAATTCAATTGGTTTCACACTGGTTTTTTTCTTGTACATGGACAAAATGTACTTTATCCCATTCAGCTTCAAAGAAAGTTTTGAATGGCTATGTGGTAGTAGAGAGGATCACTTCAGTCTAAACCTATTGTAATTAAGGTCAATGGACAACAATGCTTCTGAGATTTCAGAAATTACTAAGAGAAAATCAATTTATAGGGATCTTTTTGTGCTATTATCACTTTACACAATGCCAAACCATGACTCAATTTTTTGTGTGTATGTTCTTGGGTCATTGGCAAGCAAAATATATTTTGAAAAATTTCCAACTGATTAATCATAACTGAAGATTGCAAGTACTCAGGTGACTTTTTTTCTACAGACCAATCACCTCTGGACTTTTTTTTTTAATTGACATTCAAATATCACCAAATCCAGGAGGAAAGGCAAGGAGAATCTCTCTATTCCAAGAAGTTGATTCAGATCAAGAAATATTTCTCACTCCAATACCAAAATTTATGAACAAGATGAACAATCTCAGAATTGGATAGGAGATTTTAACTTTGATAATAAACGCTTCTTACATTGTGAAGAACTGGAAGTTCAGGGGGTTAAACAAACAAACAACAAAACCCCAAACAAACAAACAAACAAACAAACAAGAAATAAAGAAGATTCAAGACCTATTGCACAGATACTGAAGAAGGAAACCACAAATTTCAGAAATGTTTACACATTTTCAGTGATCTGACTTACACAAAAAAACAGGATTACTAAAGAATTATGCAAGGGAAAATACCTTGGTTTCATCTGTTTCCATTGCATCATATTTTATTAAATGAATAAGAATCCAGTCTTTTGTAAGGAATCATGCTCTTAAGTAAAGCAGTATAAAATGCATTTTCACTCAAGTACAACATTTAAAGTACCAGATGACTTTTTAACTTGAAAAATGAAATAGAAAGAATATTAACTTCAATGTACCTTTCTTTGAATAATTTTTTTCAGGAAACATGATTTTTGCCTGATGGTAAGTACCAATGCAAGCAAAGTTACATATATGCAGGTGCAGCCTAGAAAGATAACCATATCCTCAGCTGCATAAGATGTGTGGCCAGCACAATGAGGGAGGTGATTCTCTAGATGGTCTTTAAGGTTCCTTCCAACATAAACCATTCTATGATTCTATGATTTAATGATCTGTGTACTTATATATTAAGTACACAAATATGAGTCTAAATTAATTTAGTTACAAAATGCATAAGGATAATTGCTTCGTTCCGTGGTGTGTTTCTTTAACCTGTTTCCTTACAGTTTGAAGATCTTTTTCAGCAGCTATTTCAAAGAATTGCCTCTCTATAAGCGTCATATAAAGATGAAACTAAATTCTTAAAGAGTAGCCGCTAGGCCAGTATATCACTTGTAGAGGGGAATCCTTACCTTTCTTTACACAATGGCAATGTGTTCATGACTGCAAAAAGCCACACAAACAGTGTGTTCAGAGCAGAAGGTTTTGAGTAGGACCTATCCCAATATGTAAAAAGAGACATTAGTTCTGTGAGGGAAATAGGGGTTCTGTGTCTGAATTAAATAATATAGTAGGCACTGTTAGCTTCCATAATTATAGTATATTACATTTGGGGTTTTTTTGTTTGTTTGTTTTGTTTTGTTCTCTGTGTGTGTATGTGCATATGCCATGTTCTTAGTTAAGTCTTAGCCTTGGTGACAGTTCTTCCATATACAATTTTAATTTATAATATATGCGTGTTTTGAGTTCCTCAGCAGGCTCTCTCATGTGTGAATAGTCAGATGCTACTTAGTGGTTCCAGGAAAAGGTTGCCTTTCGATATCATATATTAAGCTGTCAGACCTGTACTCATACAGAGTTCAAAGGGTTCATGTTGCAAGAAATATAGGTGAAGACTTGTTGATACAGACTTGAACTTCTTGCAAGCAGGGAAGGATATATTATTTACCTCCTACATCTTATGTGCTATCAATTGCTCCTTGCGTGCATTCTGAGAAGTGATGATGAGTTGTGAATGATGGGGAAAAAATATTTTCTATCCACTGAAATAGCAAATGGACATGCTTATTCCTCCTGTTATGTTTAAACAATGAAGTTACAAATTAGTAAATCACCATGAAGATTTACGTTTTGAAGACTAATCTGCAAATCATATGCCTGCAGTAAATGTAAGTCTGACAGTTTTAGATTTTATATATCCAAAGTTCACAAAACTTAAAATTGTTGGAGCAATTGTTTAAGACTTGAAGTACAGGGTAAAAACCCTGTGTGAGTTCAACTGACATGCAGATGCACTTGCAGAATCACATTCTTTATAATAATCTGCTTAATGATTCATAAAATTATATTAGAAAAACAAACAGTCATTTTTATAAACTTGATAAATATGCAGTTTTTGAATCCCAAATACTATTGATAAACATTCTCAGTGGCTTTTAATTCATATGCCTAGGTTAAGAAACTCTGTCCTATTTTTAGCAATTGATTTCTGGAAATATGCTTGTGATCATGTTTTACTCTTGTGGCTGTCAACTCAAAAGCAAAAAATGATGTTGTTTTCACTTTTAATGTGAATATCTATATTTAGAGGTATTATCTCTCTCAAACAGCCAGCCACAAGTGTTAACACTTGAAAAATGTTCAGTAAAACAGAAATACTATAACTTAAAATTCATAAATTCAAAACTAATAAAGAAAATAATGATTTATTTGGCTTGTCACAGACAGCTGAGAACCTTTGAGCCTTAACAGTAAAATACCTGTAAACTGAGATTGAGTGACAAAGTTCATTAAAAGTAGCAAATTGCAAAAAAAAAAAAAAAAGTGATGTGTTGAAAATAACGGAAACTAAATTGTTACAATTCCTCAGGAATATTTCCTCTTATTTTTATTTTTTTCCAAATTATATATAAATATATAAATGTATATAGATATAAATTTTATAAATTTATGTATAAAAGTTTAGCTATATATGTGTGAGCAAAAATATAGGAAAAGATCTTGATAGCCTTCAGCACATGGAACAGAAAATTGCAATAGCCCTTTTAGAGGTCAATGAGGCCACCTAGAGATCCATCAGTGCAGAAGAAATTACTGGAACCTGACTGGTTGGAAGCTCTAGTAAACAGTCTGTATAATAATCCAAGGCACAGAAAAACAAACCAGAAATAATGTGTTGTAGAGGGCAAATATGCTGGAGCACCGCATCTATTGTTGCTCACAGAAGGCTTTGTGACTCTGTGGCAGTGGGATGAGCAAGGAAGTAGCATTTGCTGCTTATAAAACCATCTCATGCAGTGCAGGAGGGATAAGGAAAACCCTCCTTGCACGGAATAAACATTTTCCTGTATCTGTACTGTATCTGCTAATTATTTGTTTATGAGCACAAAGAAAATAATACCTTGAGCACGATACACGCCTTTAAAAATGCCCTCCCCCAAACCAGACCGTTTTTTATCTAAGCAGTGTTTCATGGAAATAAAATGCAATCTCACATGGACAGATACCAGCACTGTGCTAACATCTGTAAAACAGACTATTACAATCAACCCAGTCTTCTTCCTACAGAGCAGGATGGGCAGTTTTAAAAAGGGCTGACGGCAGTCATTGTGCAAGCATAAGCACTAATATTCCATAATTTTATTTTTCCATAATAAAGTATGTACAACTGTGCATACTCACCCCTACACCATTCACACTGAGTGGACTGGATTCACAGCTTTACAGTCTCATTTATATATTTGAATAATTCTACACCTCAACGTGATAGACATATTTTCCAGAGGACAAAGTTTCCCTTGTAGTGTGTTTTGTGGAGTGTATTTGGGCTGGAATGCTTTCAGGTTTCTAAAGCAAGCATTTGCAGATACAAACTAAATGCAAGGACTGCCCAAGAGAACAAACTGCAAGAGCTGCAGTGGATGTTTACTGTTTTTTTGCAAAATCGGCTATTAACAGCCCTTAAGCAATCTAGAAGATATTTAGCTGAATTTTACTTTCTGAGGCTCACATAGATAAGGGGAAAAAGAGGTGAGAGAAATTGCAGGAGGAGGAGCTGATCTGTCTCAAGGTGGAGCTGTATCTTGTATTAAATGACATTGGCAGATTAAAGCTCTCTGGTGGGGAAGGGCTTAAAGGCTGAGTCAAAAGCCAAGAAGTCTCTTTATTTACGCCTACCTCCCAGCCCCTGGCAATCTGACTAATAACAAACTGAGCTAACAAGAAAGACTAGAAAGAACAGAGAGAACGCAGGAGCAGCTTGCATCTAAAAATCTGACAAACCAAGTGATCAAGTCAAGCTCTGCTGAGCATCTTGTTTGTTTACTGCATCCAAATGCTTGCAAACAGTTAACTATATGCAGAAAAGTCAGCCTAGCTGTGAAGTATGCTGTGAATTTTAATTGAGGAAAAAGGACAACTGCTTACAGGATGGTCTGACGTGCACGGCTGCCTGGAAGATTTTTTCAATCGAATGCTTTGTACTTTGTCTTCTGAACAAGGATTTTAACTTTATGGAGCTGTAGTATTACCAGAGCTTGCAGCAAAGGGAAACTCAGAAGAAAGTGTGCGTTTTTCAGAGGGAAAAATTACATTGCATGGAAACAGCTGCTCCAACTGTGCATTACTGAGCGTACCAGGGAGTGCTGCTGCTGTACAGGTAAGAAAGACTCCAGTTAGCTAATTAGCTAAGCACATGAGAATTTCACTTCTCTGTAAAAGTTGCATTTATTTTTCTGCATGATTTTCTGTAACTTTTATCTTAAATGATGGCACTTTATACTGTATTTTAAACAGTTTGCAGGGACGTTTATTCAAACTGATTACTGTGTAGAATATGTGCATTAAGGGAATGTTGTTCTTGAACCTCTTGAGGGAAAGGAATGGGTGTTCGGTTTTATTTCAAGCGCAAAAATGGTCTTAAATGCATCATCTGACTGTAATTCCCTTAAGAATTTAATAAAAAATCTCAAAGGCTTTTAGATATTACTAATTCTTAGCTTGGGGGTTTGAAAATCATCAACATAGTTGTTGGTTTTTTTTAATAGCTAAATTAAGACAATCAAACAAATAAACCCCCAAGCATAATGAAACAAGCTATTTCAATGTTTTAAAACCAAATCAATTATTACTTAGCAAGCATGAGATTCCTTTGCTGTAAGGTGACTACTTCTGGAAGTATTCAACTTTGCCTCATAGAAAAAACTGTGACATTTTTTAGTATTTTAGAATTCCTACAGAGTTTAGTTACAGTATGCAGTCAGCAGTGACTTACATGAAAGCAGATAAAAAAAAACTTAAGTTACCATGTGGAATTTGCTGAAAAACCTCGCCACATGGAAAAGTCAGTTTTTCAAGTCTTTCAAATTACATTTTGTTGTATTGTGAATTCTTTCAGTTAAATGTTAATCATCTGTTACACGAGAGCAGTTTTTATTTTACAATAATAGCCCACTGAGAACTTCATTACATGTTTCTGAGTGTTTAGGAAAAAAAAAGGAGAAAGGAAAAAAAATAAAACTCTCCCATTAATTTTTATTGTGTGGATATATATATATATGAGTGTGAGAGTGTTCTGGCAGTGCTGCTTACAGAAGTATGACGATGATTAAAATGTGAATGTTTTCCGATTGGTTACAAATGTTGTTACTTTCATCTCTGAGAGGAAGGCTTTCGTTTTAGTAACCTAATTTCTCAATATGCAGTAGAATGCAACATGCCTTAAAGATTTCTTTTTTCATTTAATTTTGCTCAGGGACTTTATAAGTGTTGTTTGAATTTGATGCGGATTGACGCTGGAATTTCTAATGAGAAAAAGTGTACAGAAATAAAGTTGAATTAGTCATAGTGTAGGTTTGAAGCTGGCATCTGTGTCAAGAGCTTGTATTTTTTACCTGGGGTCACTGGAAAGGATAGTGATGCATGTAAAGTAAGAATAAGTCTCTAGCCTAATATGACCCTGGAATTATTCTGCATATTTTAAAATAACATCTTGACATGATGTGTCTTATCAAATACTTCTTGGGAAAACAGATTTAAAGATATATATATTAAACATGGGCAGCTGGAGTTCAAGGAGTGTTATATGAGGCAACAAAATTATATTGCAGCTACTAAAACAAAGATAAAAGCTCATATTTTTAAGGACACTTTTTCTCACACTGTGAATTGCACTTACTACTTATAAACTTGTACTTCTACTCTCACTTATCAGAAGCTACTCATGGAGATAAACAAAATTCACGGTGGACACGCTGTTGTTGTTTGTGTGTGTGTGTAATACTCATGCCACAGCATTTAAATGCTTGCATGTGTAAAACTTTGCAATCTGTTCTAAGGGAAGCCTTGAGAAATAGTGTTTCTAGTAACCAAGGTGCATGATATTCATAATATGCATTGATGAGATGCCAAATCATATGACCACACTATAAAATGTTAATGCATGTAGTTGAATTGATCCTTGTAAAATGTTCTAATCTTTCAGAAACTGACATTGTTGGTTGTGTAGTAACATTCTGTACTTCATATTTCAATAGCCTGGTTTGAAGGATTCTGACCTTTTTTAGATGGATTACTTAAGAACCTTGCTTAGTTCAGTACTCAAATAAATAGCACACCCCATAAACATTACTGTTTTTAAATGATCCATTGCATTTTAGGGGATTTTTTTGTTATTATTTACTTTTTTTGAAATGTGGAAATACTTAACTAAAGATTATAAACAGTGATTCCCCTCTATCTTATGTATCAAGAGTTACAATTGGTCTTGCTAATTAGGCAGCCTTGACAGAAAGAAACAGAGAATCTTCTTATAGACTATAGGACAACTTAATTCAAGCCAATAAAAAATGGCTGATTTAAACATCTCAATTTTACCTGCAACTCCATAGCTGTATTTTAATGATGCATTTATCAAGTGTTTCAAAGTCTAAGATCAGGTTGAACGGTGATAATTATATTATGTAACATATTGTTGATAGTGGTGATAATTTTTAATTTGTAAAGCACAGTCAGGTCCATATAGATTTCACTGTGGAAATTGATGATTATTATCATTGGGAGGAGTCTAATATTAATCTCAAAAAAGTTTGCCCTGGCTTGCTTGTTTTTTCTGGCATGCATTGCATTCTCAGTTCTCTTTTTGTAACATTGTGTATGCAAATTTTTTTTGTATGTACATTACATGCAAATGTTTCACTACTTTGTGCTGTGGCCCCACTTTCACCCACAGACTACAACATATGCATTAAAATTTAAGCAAAGAGAGATGATTATTTTGCCTATGTCCTTTCCAGTTTGTGGGTACAAGGATTTCAGAGGAAATGCCCTTTGATTTCCATACATAATGCAGAACTGTAGAGAGATTCCCTGTATCCTGCAAGAGTGGGCTTTTGCTCACAACACATTACTGATCCAAACCAAATCTTATGTCTCTTCAGCAGCTGGGTAACATTAAGTTAATCTTAGCAAGGTACTCTTAAAATTTGCAGTGCTATGTAGGGACAGAAAGCAATGGTTCAAAATATTATATTAGCTTTGATATAAGTTGCTTGGAACAGTAAATTATTACTGTTTTCCACTGGCAGTCTATACAGTATATGAATAAAACCAACACACTCCTGATTACATCCTACTTTGGCTATCAGCATGGAAGTAATGAAGATTTCCCCTTATGACTCTGTTTATTCATTCAGTACATCAAACTAAATTTATATTCTCTAATTAGAAAATAATTCAATTGTTGTGCATTATATGATAGCGCTTGGAAGGAGAGCTAGCTCAGTGATGAAGATTAGAATGTTTGGTTTTTTTTGCTGTTAAGCCAGGGAAAAGGAAAACAAAAAGAAAAAAAAACCAAAAAACAAAAACCAAAACAACTCAAGAAAACAAAGCCACAAAAAGTCCCCAAACAAAAAACCCAAACCCTGTGAAATCATGACTCTATTATTTATTTTTTTTCTTTTTTTTTTTTAGTAGAATCTGCTGGACAAGATGAAGCTTTGGATTTTTGTTCTATGCTCAGTTGTGGTTGCATCTGATCCTTTCCAGTCACAGCCTTCTTTTTCCTCAGTCAGAGGATCTTGTCAGAGTCTGTGTTCCTGTGAAGAAAAGGATGACACCATGATTATCAACTGTGACAAAAGAGACATCAAGATGATATCAGAAATAAACGTCCCACCATCACGGCCTTTCCATCTTAATCTGTTAAACAATGGTCTGAGTATGTTACATGTGAATGATTTTGCTGGCCTTGTTAATGCTATTTCTCTGCATCTTGGTTTTAACAATATAGCAGATATTGAGCCTGGGGCTTTCAATGGTCTCAGCCTTCTTAAACAACTTCATATCAATCACAATTCTTTGGAAGCACTTAAAGAAGATACGTTTAATGGATTGGAAAATTTGGAGTTTCTTCAAGCAGACAACAATTTCATCACAGTGATTGAAGCAAGTGCCTTTAGCAAGCTCAACAGGCTTAAAGTGCTTATTTTGAATGATAATGCCATTGAGTATCTTCCTCCAAACATATTTCGTTTTGTGCCATTGACCCATTTGGATCTACGTGGAAACCAGTTACAGACACTGCCCTATGTTGGCTTTTTGGAACACATTGGAAGAATACTAGATCTTCAGCTGGAAGACAATAAATGGGCCTGTAACTGTGATTTGTTGCAGCTGAAGATATGGCTAGAAAACATGCCTCCTCAGTCCATAATAGGTGATGTTGTATGCAATAGCCCTTCAGTTATCAAAGGCAGCATATTAAGCCGGCTGAAAAAAGAATCTCTTTGTCCCACCCATCCTGTTAATGAACTTGAAGATCCTTCAGGGTCACTGCCCTTGGTTGTAACCACTTCTATCAATGATAATCATCTATCAACTAAGGTGATTCCTCTCCTGAAAGCTCCTACTAAAGAACCAAGTTTAGTGCTTCATACTTCCAAGCCTACTACATTTCCAGGAATCTCTTGTCCTGTCCCTTGTCACTGCACCAGCCATATGCTCTCAGGAGTTCTTATGCACTGCCAGGAGCGAAATATTGAAAGCTTGTCTGATTTAGGACCCCCTCCTCCAAATCCTAAAAAGCTTATCCTAGCTGGAAACATTATTCAGACGTTATTGAAATCAGATCTTGTGGACTATGCCAGCCTGGAAATGCTTCATCTGGGGAACAATCGCATTGAGATCCTTGAGGAAGGTTCCTTTATGAATCTGACCAGACTACAGAAACTATATCTCAATGGCAATCATCTTACAAAGCTAAGTCAAAATCTCTTCCTTGGCCTTCAGCACCTTGAGTACCTGTACCTTGAATATAACGCCATCAAAGAAGTTTTGCCAGGGACATTTAATGTAATGCCGAAACTGAAAGTTCTCTACCTAAATAACAACCTTCTGCAAGCTTTGCCACCCCATATCTTTTCAGGTGTTCCCCTCACCAGACTAAATCTGAAAACAAACCAATTTGCTCATTTGCCTGTGAGCAATGTCTTGGATGAACTGGATATGCTGGTACAAATTGAACTTGAAGACAACCCTTGGGACTGTACTTGTGATTCAGTTGGACTGCAAAAATGGATACAAAAATTGAGTAAGAATACCATGATGGGTGATATTTTTTGTAAATCTCCCGGGCACTTAGCAAAAAAAGAATTGAAATCCCTAAAGAGTGAAATCTTGTGTCCAGGTTTAATAAACAGCCCTGCCCAACCAACCCATGCCAGTTTTGTAGTTGTGACAACTTCTTCTCCTAATGCCAACACCGCAGACACCATCCTGCGGTCCCTTACAGATGCTGTCCCACTTTCTGTTCTAATATTAGGACTGCTCATTGTGTTTATAACTATTGTGTTTTGTGCAGCAGGAATAGTTGTTCTTGTTCTGCACCGGCGCAGGAGATGCAAAAAGAAGCAAGTGGATGAACAAGTGAGGGACAGCAGCCCTGTTCACCTTCAGTACAGCATGTATGGGCATAAGACAACACACCACACCACAGAGCGTCCAGCTGCCACTCTCTATGAGCAACGAATAGTTACCCCCATGGTTCAAGTGTACCACAGCCCATCCTTCAGCCCCAAGCACACTGAGCAGCAGCAGGAGGAGGGAAGTGAGAAGGAAGCTAATGATTCCAAGTACCTTCGCCGAAGTCTCCTGGAAAGAGAGAACAGTTCACCACTTACAGGTCCAAATGTCAAATACAAGGCTACAGATCAATCTGCTGAATTTCTGTCTTTTCAGGATGCTAGCTGCTTGTATAGAAACATTCTTGAAAAAGAGAGAGAGCTGCAGCAACTAGGGATCACAGAATACCTAAGAAAAAATATTGTCCAGCTCCAGCCTGACATGGAAGTTCGTTATCCTGGAACACATGAAGAGTTGAAGCTGATGGAGACACTCATGTACTCCAGGCCAAGAAAGGTTTTTCTAGAACAAACTAAAAATGAGTATTTTGAGCTCAAGGCTAATTTACATGCTGAGCCTGACTATCTGGAAGTCCTGGAGCAGCAAACATGAAGTGATAATGCATTGGGCTGGGGCCGAATTTCTGTGATTTTACTTTAAGGTGGAATCATTGTAAATAAAAGTGCCTTATAAAAACAGTCAACAGTCAGAACTTAAGCACAGCAGTAATCCTAGTAAAGAAAAACTCAGGGATCACTGTGGGAAGCCATGGGGTTGTGAGCAGGCAATATATCAAACTGCAAGTTAAGCAAGAATTTAGTATGATTGAACTGTGGGAGGAAGATTGCTTATTGCACTATTCCTCATCATTTTGAAAAGGTGTATATGCCACTCTCCGTTCTCTTCTCTGTTTCCCAACCTATTGAAAAAAATAAGTTCATTTCCTTTACCCCTTCTTTTTTCCCTCCATTGAATTAGATTCCTTTAAAACAACAAAAAGACCAAAAAAACCCACAAAATTCCAACACCTGTGTTTGTATTTATAACCTTAGAGTGTATATGTTAGGTTAGTACATGCACTGCATACATGACCACTGTCTACAACTACACCTTGCATACCTTTATAATAAATATGAAAGGAGTTAAAAAGTTGTCATGCTAAATGTCAGTTAAAAAGGAAAACAGATAAAATATTTTTGTGTATTCACTCAGAGCCTGCAAATATTTAAGTATTCTACACAGAACTTTATGTGAATTCTGTATCAGTATGTGGAAGGAAAAATATGCATCTATGTTTACCCAACATCTTCAACAAAGAAAACTGCAAGCCTTTTGCTACTTTCCCTATCTGATAGCTTTACCTAAGTTTGGACAATCTTTTCTTGAGCTGCTGCTATAAGATATTGTGCATCACTGGTGTTTCAACTCATAATCCTGGGTAATTTGAAAAGCTACTGAGAATTAGCTGTAAATATGTTACTGTGTTTAATAAGTTTGATTTTTTTTTATAAATATATATATATATACATATGTATATAAATAACTTCTGTGCTGGCTTTAAATATTCTTGAAGGAAATGAGTTTGCTGTGGCTAGGAATTTCCAAGTGCATATACAGGTCCTTTTCCACCCTAACCAAAAGCAACGCTCAGACAGAATTGCAAACTGCAACAATACACACATGAGGAAGAATAATAGTATTTAGCTATTTGTACAAAAATATATTTTCTGAAATTAGAAGAAAATAAAGTGTTGTGGGAAAAATAGGTTACAAACACATAGAACACTGCAAGTTTATTTTTGCAATGAATTCTCGCTAGATTTATATTTACTATTTATTCTGTATAATTTTGTATTTTTTTCTTTCCAACTCACAAGAAAAGAAAAAGCTTATTCCTGGCTAATTTTCAAGCTAATCAAGGAACTGCTCTCTATTAATGAAAAAGAAATAAAGAGTTTTTTAAATGTCTTTTTCTTAAAGGTCACTTTTTAAAGAAGGCAGCAACTTCTGCATGCACAAGTTTAAAACTACTTGGGAATTAAACACAATGATTCTCACTCTTGCCATGTGGACAGAAGCATCTTATCCTTAGTCCAGTAAGGTTATTCAATTTCTGTGCATGACTGATGTGGTGCCAAAACACAATTTCTGACCTGCATCTATCTTCCTCCAAGAAAATCTTTTGTAAACTGACTATGCATGAGTTTTTTGAGTTTTTTTTGGTTTTTTTCTAATTCCTATTTGTAAAGTGGAAAATCAGCTTAATTACTACATGTATAGATATGTATGCTAAATTTAGCATTGAAATCTTGATAAACTCAAAGTGAAAAGATATATATTCTTTAGTTCAAAATGCTGTCCATGTCTTACCTATTTGTATATACAAATTAGAGTTCTTCATATTCTTCTACATAAGTTTCTGACAGAAAAATTTCCTATATTATATATAAAAGTCAGATTCTCAGTTCTTTCAAATTTGCATAGACATAACAACTTTTATGGTGCTATACTAATTTCTGTAGTTTGAGGATCTGACCATCTTTTGTCTCTGTTAACAAATCAACTTCCTTATTAATATTTTTGAGGTGTTACCAGTTTGTTATGGAAGTAAAACCTGGCTTTCGTAAATCAAAATTCCAGTTATTAGAGAAGTATTATTTCTTCTTTCTATATCCAAGAATAATTTAATCAGAAAACCTGTCTATTTTGGAAGATTATGAAGAGTAAATGTGGCAACAGCACATTTTGTTCCATTGCTGTCTTTATTCCAGACTATGAAAGACAATATTGAATATTGCTTGTGCAGGTAGGGGCGAGAAAAAAGGGAAAATGTGTGTGCAATAACTTTGCATTAAATGAGTTATATGATGTTATTTTAGATGTACTTGCATATTCAAGCACATGTAAATGTGTTTCATGAGCATAGAACCTATGGAAACACATGCCTGGATCTGGAGGAACAACTGGGGACCAGATGGGATGGCTTAGAGCATTAAAATGACACTAAGTGTCTCCATTTAAAGAATTTAGTTTCACACAGGGAAAAAAAATCAAATAAATTTATTATATAGAATAATTAAATGCAGTTAAAAATTGAATTTATTTAATAGAAATAGAAAGTTTTGAATGCTGAATCAGACACATTAAATTGTTCTTTTTCAAATTCTCAGAGATCTCAAATTAGTCTAAAGGAAAAAATCAGAATACAAATGTAAATGGTACTTGATAACAGAGTTTATTATTTCAGTGTCGTTGATTTCAGTAGTTATTTCCAAAAAAAAAAAAAAAAGTGTGTAAAAATAACACCCTGCAATTGGCAAGATGAGGGGAAATGGTGATTCAAGCCCTCCGGCTTAGATTTAAGAGAAATAGCTTCAGACTAAAGACAATTGCCACATGCACAGATGTCACTTTGCTTAGCTGCTAACAGTTACTTGGCAGAATGTTGAGGACAACAGTGTGGCAAACATTCTTTTCACTTGCAGCCTCAAAGCATCAGAAGGAAGAGTGAGCTAAATTAGTGTCAAAGCAAGTCAGTTACGCAGCTGTATGGGAGCCTCGCTCAGCAGGATTAAAGAGACCTTTACCATTTAGCTTTCCTTCAGAAGGGAGAGTCATGCCTTTCCCTTTACAAGGACAATTGTGCTCTGTGGCAGTCTGTATAACACCGTAAGTGGTTTGGCAGTATCCAGGAATCTCCAGGATGTGGCTCGCTGTCCACTTTCCTATCATCATGTTGCCTACTGGACTGCCATGTAGTGAGCTTTTATAATGAGAAGAGAGGGGTCTGCCTTACATTCAGATAGTGATTTTTCCAACTATGAGGAAAATGTACACTGCCATAACAAAAAAGGACCAAGGCTAGACATCATATGATCATTTTTCAGCTAAAGAAAATCATCGTCTGCTTATAAAAATAAAATCATGATATAAGAATGGCCTCACATAAGAAAGAAGGATGTGATATCGATTCCTAGAAGTTTCTTGGAATATTCTAACAACTGGAAATGTGTTAATGTTATTGATGTTTGCAGAAAGCTGGGAAGGGTACTCATAAATTTTCTTGTTAAAACCCTATTGTCATTTTTTTTTTCCAGTGACAGTTAAGTGGTTTGATACATTTTTACTTAGCTAGAATAATGGAGGTTGGAAGGCAAAGCATGTTTGACAGTGTGCAGCAAAGTGGATCCAGTTTTTTCCTGTCAGCATGAGAGTTTAATTGAGTGCGTGAACAGTGCTTCGTCAAGCACACTGGTGTAAGTGGCAGCTATGGTGTTGTTGCTAGGGTACCTCAAGGCAACCAACACTACCATTTTTCACCTCACATTTGAACAGATCTATTCCCTAAATAAACATATTAAAACAATTAATTACACTTTTTTGTTTTAAAATGTTCTTATCTTTTCAACTTCATAGAAGACAATTGTCTTTCTATTTCTTTTTCTTCCTGCTACAGGTAAATTTCCCACAAACTTTTACCACTGGTACTTGATTATATTGCCTGCAGTGATGCCTCTCCAAGCTTTTTAAAAGAAATAAAACCCAACCCTGCACTTAAAAAACTCTATCCAACAAAGACTATAAGTGTACATATCAATTAGCACGTTTGCCTATTCAGAAATGGCCTAATATTTTTACACGTCCTTTTCCATTTGAATGACAGATCAACCTTTCTGTCATCTATTCCAGACTGAAAACTAGTGTGTACTTATTTTCAGTGATGTGTCCAACCTATCAGATTTTAATATAATCCTTTTTAACTTGTTTCTCTGATTGGAATCTGAGAATCAGTTTTCAGCCCCTCTTTGCATGACAAAAATGTTCCCTGCATGACTCTAAATGGAGGATGTTTGCCATGTACCACTTAACTTACCTACAAAGAGAATATTAATTGTATAGTGTGTTAAACCGAAGAAATAAGTTTGGCCAGGATGGGAAACCAAAACACCTTAGAAAGATTCATTTCTTGTATGTTAATAAAAAATAATAGTTACCACAAATAGGACATTATTTCACAGGATAAAGTGATAGTGGCAAGAGGCAAAAATGGAGACTGAATCTCAAAGTCATCACTAGAAGGAATTCTGGATTATCATTCTGAGGATGTCAATGTCTACAGCAACACACTTTATTAGTCACACCAAAACAATCTGCAAGCTTCATGTAGAGGCACTGAAATCATCCTGAGATTGAATACCAATCAAACACTTTATTCAAAAGATCAGAAACTTTCTTAAGACTGGCACATTTGTCTTCTGTTGTACTCCCTAACAGAATATCTGCATTTCCATTAATGAATTTCACGCTCAGCCATAGACTGCCCTCTGGCATTACAATCTGTTGCAATTGAAATCTACTCCTTGGAGAGTTTTTTCATTGTATACATTGCCTTCAGCTGAGTTCCTCTGGGACCTGATGATTGGTGCACGATTGGGGATCTGAGACAGGGAAGATAATCTTGTGTTATAAGTCAAAAACTGTCTTTCTTTTTCAATTTTCCAAAGTTTGTGATATTCTTGATGTTGTTTGAGGAGCTAAATCCTTTTGTTCCTTAAAACAGAAGTGAACTGTAGCTGGAATCAATATATTTTCCATAATGTATAGATAAAGCATGGTGTTTTCATTCCTGCACATCTCCTAATAGTCAGCCTTGGCTTTTTGACACAACAGAACAAATTCTAAAGAGCCACAGTCTAATAGAAAGCAGCTAACCTTGAGGAAGAACATAAAAGGCCAGATGCTGTTCAGCTCTATGAAAGCAAAATGCGATGAAGAATTTTTATTTTATTTATTCAGCTTCACCAAGATGCAAGAGTGCAAGTACATGCACACAGTACATTTCATAAAACATTTACCAAAGTTTCATGTTCTAAGACATTAACTTCAAAACATTCACAGTATGTGAATATTACCACTGGAAGGACTACTTCTACTTGATTTTTACTTACAGTTTATGAAATGGAATGCTGGAATACAGAAAAGAAGAAACAATATGGGTTCATGTTTCAAGGAGAAATGTTATTTATTATAATTTCAGCTGTTTGTTTTTGTTAAAAAATTCATCCAGACTATTTCATTTTCAGATAATTTTTTTACAAGTTTAGAAGTTTTAAAATTCTTCTAGTTTTAATTATTTACCAAATAAACTACAGAAGAGCAATTACTTTTTCAAATAGAAAAAAATCTGAAACCCTTTATATGTGAAGAAATACTATAGCATGCCAGGATAAACTTGCTTTTTAAAAGAAACTATGAAATTTATTTTATCAGCTCATAAAAGTTAGCACTATTTTTAGTTTTAAATTAAGACAGCTCAGCAACTTTCTATTTTTCAAAATTAAAAGCCAACATAACACTTTCATAATGACACATATTTGGGTTGAATGCATATTAAACAGTTCCATTCTAAGACACATTAACAAAAAAAAACCCCAAACTTTCAAATATAATCTACTACCTTCCCTCACATTCCCTACTGAAATGGTGTAGTGTACTGTGTAATAATAAAAAAATAGTATATTTCCTGGGAAAGGAGACCAAACTAGACAAATTCTTTTGTATCTTTGTTAGATATGCTTTTTGGAGAGTAGGATATAATGGATTCCCATCCCTGCAGCACATCATGTTTACACAGTTCATACGGCATGCAAAAAAAGAAGGATTTGGCCTAACTGGTAGTCTATGCAAGCATGCTCTTTTGTAAGTGAAAAGCTGTTGCCATTGCAATTTTAAGAAGATCTTGTGTGTCAAAAATCCTTTAGATATAACTGTTAGATCAGACCCCATAAATATCAGATAATTATGAAACTTGATACAAGACGTTTCAAGCTTGATAGAAACAAGATTCCAGGCTGAGAATTCTGGGATAGTTTATTGTAATCCAGACACCCTAGAATTTTGGGTACTTGGAGGGCAGTGAAAAACATCCATCATTTTTTTACAAAGGAAAGGTTCTTAAGCAACAGTTCAAGACTTAGATTGCTTTTCTCATCTTGCTCATCTTGAGGTGCTCAATGTTCCACAATGTTGGATCACGTTACTTAAGGATGAACATAAAACATCAGTAAATCGGAAATGTAGCATTTAGATGCCATTTTAAAGGAAAGGTAAATGTTTCCATCAAATAATAATGAAACGAAGATTAATATTTGGAGATTTTAATGGCCTCGTGTTACACTAGTGTCTTTAAGTAACGTATTACTTCAGGAGAGATGGGGGGCAAGTGGCATTCCTGATCACTCACACATTCGGATGTCCTGAAGGGAAATGTTGTGCAGAGGATAGCTATTTTCATGCTGCTGTACATGATAGTATGAAGGCTGAATCATATTTTATAAATTCTAAAGTAATTGTTTATTATAGGCTCCAAGGACTAAAATGTAATCTGAAGTTGGACTTGCAGTCTCAGCTTCCATGATTATTTTTATTCATAAAAATGACTGCAGAACATACAGAAGCTTTATTATTCCCCATATAAAAGCATTTATGTAAAGAAAAAAGTTGCCTCTGAATTTTTGAATAATGCCCTGATCCAAGGGCCATTAAAGCTAAGGAATTATGTTTTTCAGATACAGAGTAATACAGAAGCATCTTAGAAGTCTAAGATTTTTTCTGCACAGATACATATAGAAAAACAGTACTTACAAAAGCACTGGGGTGTTGTCGTATCCTATTGTTTTCCAAACAGCATAAGTTGGAACTAGACAAGACCAGACCCTGTTCTTAAATATAAGGCCTGACCATATGCTAAAAAAATACCTCACAAAATTTATTCTGAATACTCCCATGACACGGTCTCCTGAAAAATGAAAAGGTATGTGTCTGTTTCTTCCCCTCATTTTTTCTAACACCTAAGTATGCTAAGATCACAGTGTGGGTTATAATGGTAAAGGTGAATAATAAACATCTGAAATACATTGGAATAATAAGAAAACCTTCTTCACTACTGCAGCATTGAGATTCTGTACCTAAAGTACGCATGGAACCTCACACCCTTGAAGTGGGAGGCTGGACCAGACAGCTTCCAGAGGTCCCTTCCAGGGACAATCTCTGTGGTTCTAATATGATTCTGCAAAAGATTTTTTAGGGCAAAATAGTCCACAGTCTTTCTTTTCTATACACAGGCTTCCTGAATATGAAGTTAAAGAAAAAGACAGTAGTCACCAACCACTGACATGAAATAAAAGCTTTTCATGTAACTCTTTCTGTAACATGCAGATACAGTCATTTGGATTTTGCATCGAATAAACAGTACTTCTTTGATAGTGGTATATTGGTGATGGTGAACTCTGGCTACCTAAGTTTATTATTAAAAGCACTTTCTTCCAGAATAGATGACTTCAGATCTCCAAATAAAATACGGAAACTATCCGAAACACTTGAAGAGTGTCCCTTTCTGTACTGGTAGAATTAATGATTCTTGTTTTCATGATATACTGTTGGTGTAATTCCTCACTCATTTCAAAAGTAACAATCATAGTTTTTTAAACATTTCTTCCAGGTTTTAATTCAATATATTCTGTTTGTCAAAAGGACAAATTATTAAGCAGTATATAAGTAATGTATGTTTTAAATTAAAAATTATTTTGCATACAAATTCTACTTTAAATCTTTCAAATTATGAAGCAACAATTGGAAAAGACTCTTTGTTCTAAGCACAGTGCTTCATGCTACTTAGTAATCAGCTTTTTTAAAATCCTCCTATGATATGTTATCTGTTACCTGAAACCCAGTACTTCCATACAGATTTAGGGCAAATATTTATGCAATTATATTTCCATGTTTCTTATAGTCTTTAGATATTTAAGTTAGCTATTTTTGAAGACTGGATGGGTCTCTGATTTTTCCTAGGATGGCTGTTAGTAAGATCATTATATGTACTTGTACAAATATTACATACTTGTATATCTTTGTGGAAACCAAATTTCTCAGACCTAACTAGACCTATATCTGGAAATGGTTTCCTAACTTTGCTAATAGAGTATTTTTTGAATAAAATGCCTACAATTTGTATGCTTTTGATAGGTGTGTTATATATTAATCTTGTAAATTAAACCTCTGAAAGGTAGTACATGAGCAGACATGTTCTTACCAGACCAATTATTTAGTCACATGTGGAGGGAGCAAAGGACTGAATTAATCACAGATAGTCATCCAAAATATTCAATAGAAAAAGTTCTAGCTTGAGATTAAACAAGAACATAAATTCTAGTTTGAGATTAAGCATGAACATAAGAACACTTATGTTCATGTTTAATCTCAAGCTAGAGTTTTTAGAAAGAAACAAAAAATACTTGTTATTCCTAGAGTTTAAAAGCAGAAGATTAGACACCAATCATGTAAATCTTTGACAAAGAACATCAATAAAAAAATGTATTTGTTTTCTACCTAAATATGTAAACACGCTGCCACATAGTTTTGAAATTTTTATTCCTACATAAGATGCTTTTTCAGACAACAAATGCCCAACACAGCTATGGAATTTGGCTGACTTAATACACAGTTGTATTCTCTTGGTACTGCAGTGAATCCTTGGTCTGATGTCTAAAAGGTAGATCCAAGAGAGGACTGAAAAATATTGTGTTTTAATTAAAACAAAAACAAACAAACAAATAAACAAAACCTGTAAGAAACCCCACAACAAAAGAAAAAAAAATCCTTAATTAAGAAAAGGGAAAGAAAAATCATTAGAATATTTCAAGGATGTATCCATTATTCTCTGCATAACCTATCACTTATTTTTATTTATCATCCACCTCATTTAGTTCTTTATTTTCTTTCTTCTTTTTTTAAAATTTATTTTTTCATGTATGTAAAATTTTGTAGCCTGGATAATTTTAAGTTGTGGAGTTTTAGGTAGCAACTAAGTCTTTGTTGTTCACCACTGGCCAATGATCTCTATAGTGAGCTTTTAAAACAACACAGATCCTTTAGGTCCTAATAAACGTACTAGTGTATAGCTCATTTTTTTGTTCCTTTCTCTTTAGGCGTAAAAAATTCACAATGCAAACAAGCAAATAAATATTTATATGAGGAGAGGAAGAAAAAGAATTACATCTCAAGTTGACTTGGAATTTTCCATCAAAGTACAACTTGATGGAAGAATATGTTTTGCTTTAGGAATTATATGCTTTTCTATTCCTTAAAATTGAACGTATTTATGAACAACTTTTAACAAATGTTGTGATATTTTACTTCCTGTTTTATTACAATCCTTAGCAAATTTGAAGTTCCAACTTTTTAATTTGATCTAATGTGTGTAGAACACAACAGCTCATTTGTGTAGCATGCTAAGATTATCAGCTCTCATTACGGGAGTATAAGAATACAAATTATTAGGTTTGTGTGCCAGACTCTTAAAATGCATTCCTGGATAGGATCTCTCATACCAACTGACTGCCAGCCCTGCAAGCCTCTACGGGAGCTGCTTTTGGATTAGTTGCTGATGTTTATTCCAACCTTCTAAAGGAGATTGTGGAGGAGACAAATTGTACCCTATACTTAATGTTCACATGGTAGATGAAAGAGCTAAGGAATTTATTTCCACAACTGGGAGCAGCTTCTAGTGGTGGATCAAAATTTTTTACTGCAATTCTGTTCTAATTAGTTTAGAAACGTGAAATCGGGAAATAGTAACTACTGAGAAACATGTTTTGGGTTTTTTTTAACATATTTAGGAAAATATGAGGTCATCCTCTCTGTAAGATCTTGTCCTATTTCCTCAGATTTTGTTGGGTTTGATTTTTTTAATTTAATTTTCTTTTTCTTCTTCTTTCTTCTTCTTAAGTTTCTAAGTTATAGAAAACTACCTAATTTTCCTTGATATGCAGGGATAGGCATAATTTTTTACAACTAATTGCTGCAGAGCAAGAGGAAGCTGTGTAATATATTAATGTTACATAATTATTTCTTCTTTTCTATTTAAACATCATTGTCTGCCTAAGTCTTTAGCTTTCCCTGTGAGACTTTTCCTAAAGAATCATTTTCCTGTTTCCACCAGCAAAACAGGAACACAAATTTGAGAGGAAAAGATTCACTGCTAACGTATCTGTGGCAGAGGTTTGTGTATTTTTCTACCCATTTACCTACTAATCTTTGTTGAGCTGTTGCTGTATTGATGGATCAGTTTTTCCATTCCAGCTGCCATCACATTTTTTTGTTAATCATTTCTATTAAACATGCATTGGAATACAGAACTCAGCTGGCCTATCAACAGATTGATCTTCAAATTCAGGAAATTCAATCTTTGATAAAAGGTTTGAATTGTTTGTATGAAATAAACATGGCAAATCAAGTATTTCCTTTATGAAAAGTAGTGAATGTAAGATGTATTATCATAGACAAAATCCTGGCACATGAAAAAGTTTCAAGGTCCAAGATCCTCACTAGATCCAGAGTGCTATGGCCCCTCCAATTACTGATGCTGGGACCTCTGCCTGCTTTGGAAATAAACCCGTGCTCCTAGCGTGGATCTTCTGTAGTAGCTGGTTTGGACAGCTAAAATATTAATTGAAATAACAATAAATGTTTGGCTTTGTGCTTATGATGCGCTCCCTTTTGGCTGTACCAAAGTTTGAGTAGACACTTTCACAAAAATTTCTGGCGAAGAAGACAGCCAGGTATGGCATTAGTAGGATTGAGTAATACATATAAAGAACAAAAAAAAGCTAAGGCTTAAGCACCGACACAATATTTAGGCAGACTGACTTTTATATTATACCTTTATATTATACCTTAAACAACCTCTCATCAGCAGAAGTGACTGACGCTTGAACACTTCATATTCTGCACCATTTTAATTCAAAGAGCACAATTTACAATAATCTTTCTGAAAGAACATTAGTTCATAAAGCATACAGATTTTTTGTTTTTGCATTTTCATTAATTGTTTCATTTAGTTTAAAATGTGAATTTTCGATGGTGGTATTTCTTTGTGAATCAGAATTTAATGGTTTCCAATTTTTTTCCAGAGCAAGAATATTTTTCCTATTTCACATCCGACTTTTTTAAATTATCAAGATGATTTTTTAAAGAAATAAAAGATCTGTATTTCCCTATAGTTTGTCCTGTTTATCAAGATTTGCTCCTAGAACTCTATTTTCCAAACAAGACTGTTCCATGCATGATTCAAATGAAGAGCTATTTCTTTCCATATATATGGGATGGAGTATAGTGGAAAGAAAGGTAATCTTTCTTAGGCTCTACAAGTGTTAAAATACAATAAATAAATAAAAAAAAATACCTAAAGGATCTCTGGTGTGAAAATTTGAACTTCTAAACAGTTTTACCAGAAGTTAAATAGGGTAAAGAACTTGAGAAAGTTCAAGACCAGGGCATATAATTTTTTGTATTAAATGGAAGGATTAAAGATTTGCAATTTCTGAAGTATTCATTGAGAGTTTAAGTAGTAAATTTAATAATTTTACATAATTAATAATATTTTACACAAACACTACTCGTATTCATACTGGAAAATAATCTATTGAAATGATCTATTATGGAATATCAAGAATAATTAGAAAATATTTAAATCCATTTTAAAAAGTAACTGAAATGTCTTTCTTTGAGGATTTCTTGAATACTGAGCCTTATGGTTTTGGTATGTAGGTTCTTTTTTAATTTCAGTCATAGTCATTTCCTGACTATTTTGAAAACATTTTAGAAACTGTCAAGTTCAAATTGTTCTATACCTATTTTTGTGACATGGAGTTTATAAAGTTTGTGATATTTGACTATAATTATTAGATATTTGTGCCATCATATTTAGAGTTTTCTGGGAAATTTACATTTGTGTAAATGGTTTGGTTTCTGTTGCATATAAATATGAAGGAGTGGTTCATGGTCATTAAGAATGCTTGGACTTCGTCTCATTAACATAGTCTTCTCCTTTTAAAGGAAATTTATATAAAGTGATGGATGCTACAGGTTATGTATTCAGCTTAGAATAAATTTTGTGATAATCAGCATTATTTTTTCCCATACAGAAAACCCTTAAACAGACCATATTTATTGAAATGAAAATATAAAGCTTTGATGTAAGTTTCTTTAGAAAGTGAAAAAAGAAGCTGAACCAGACACGGTGGTTTGTACAGACTGTGTGTTTCCAAATCTTTTTGACATGCTGTCCAGAAGAATAAGCCAGACTACCAAGGGGTTTGAAAGGAGACTTCCTAAGTGATTTTAAAAAGTAATACAGTTTCTTAATTCATCAACTGTTATTAAATTAGTGTATTCCCTTAACTGTCACCTCAGGTTTCATCCAAACACAATTCTACAGTTATGTCTAACCACAGGGCATGTATTCACAAAACCATTTAAAATGCATCTTTTTTTTTTTTACTGATATTCTCTGTATATTGTTCCATACTACAATTTCTTTGTAATGATTGCAGAACAGCAATATTGTTAAGAAGATGAAGTTTAATAACATGTCACATCTTCAGCTTAGAAATCATTTAGCATAACAAACAGATGGATGTCTTTCTCCTTCAAAGCAAGTACTGTTGTAAACTCTCCCTCTGAATGAAAATGAGTGAACAGCACATTTTAAAAAAATGTTCATGTGTAAAATGTGCAAAATATGCACAAGTATTAATGTGGACATCTATACGCTTCCACCCTCAGGTTTGTCCCTCATGCCTTTTTTAAAAAAAAACAAAAGACATTATGCAGTCCCTATCTCTGTTTTTCAGGTCACATCTGAAAATTCCTTTTCCATTATGCTTCAAAAAGATTTTAAAGTTCTTATTTCTGGTTTTGGTGAATAAGCACCCCATTTTTTTGGGATTTAAACATTTTGAAAGAAATTGATCCACATCCAGGCCAGTAGACAAACAAGGTTCTTTCTCTCCCTGTTTGTTTTTCACACTTAATAAGCCACTTCACCTGCTCACCATCAAGAGAAGATTGATCTTCACTAGTGCTCAAACATTCATTCACTCACCTACACTCACAGTTCCTGAGACCAGAGACACCAATCTTTATAGAGCAGACATCATCTTAAAAAGAAAAAGTCAGTCAGTAAAATATAAAATGGGCATTCAGAGGATAGAAAAGCTCAGATTTGTGACCACCTGCGGAAACTGACCATACATAAGTCTATGGGACCTTATGAGATGCATCCCAGAGTCCTGACAGGATCAGCTGATGTAGCTGCCAAGCCACTCTCCATCATGCTTTAAAAGTCATGGCAGTCAGACAAGGTTCCTGGTGACTGGAAGGAGGGAAACAATGAATCTACATAAACAAATGCCAGAAAACAGAAGAGCCTGGGAAGATCATAGAACAGATCCTCTTAGAAGCTGGGCTAATATAATAAAGGACAGGGAAGTTGTTTGAAACAGGTAACATTGCTTCACCAAATGCTCTAAACCTGGGAGAGATAGATTCTATGGGGGGGATTTTATGGGATGGATGAGGAATTGGATAGTCACATCCGGAAGGTAATGCTCAATGGCTCAAAGTTCAAACAGAAATCAGTGGCAAGTGATGCCCCTCAGGGGCTCATATTTGGATCACTATGTTTTCATGTCTTCATCAGTGACATAGTTGGATTGAGTGCAGCCTCAGTCAGTTTGCAAATGACATCAATTTTAGTGGTTCAGGTGACACACCTGAGGGACAGGATGCCTTTCAAGAGGGGACAAGTGGGCTCAGGTGAAACCATATGATCCAAGGTGCTGCATCTGGGTCAGGACAACCTTCAGTGTCAAAAAAATCTTGGGGTTGAAGGGTCTGGGAGCAGCCCCTCTGAGAAGGACTTGGTGGTGCTGGCAAATGGAAACTGGACAGAAAGACAAGAGAACGGTTGCCAGCAAGTCGATGAAGGTGATTTTCTTTCTCTACTCTGCTCTTTTGAGACACCACCTGTACTGCATCTGGCTCTGGGTTCTTCAGCTCAGGAAGGAGGTAGACCTGTTGAAATGGTCCAGAGGAGGCCTGGAGAAGACCTCAGGAAGACCTCATTGTGGTCTTGCAGTATGTGGGAGTACAAAGGGAGCTTGTAAGAAACATGGGGACAAACCTCTTGCATGGACCTGTTGAGATAGGACAAGGGGTTAAGAGTTTTAATTAAACGAGGGTAGATTTAGACTAGCTATAAAGAAGAGTTTTTTAAATGAGGGTGGTGATGCACCAAAAGAGTGTCCCATCCCAGGAAAGATTCCAAGCCAGGTTGGATGGGGTTCTGAGCAACCTAATCTAGTTGAAGGTGTCCCTGCTTATTACAGGAAGGTTGGACTAGATGTTCTTTGAGGTCCCTTCTACCCTAAACTATTCAATGAGTCTGTGATCTTGAGAACTTCACTTAATCTTGTATGTTTACTTTAAATTTATTTGTAGAAGAACAAGAACAGATCCAACCTCAGGACACACTTATTTTTGGGACTGAGTTTCAGGTTCCTTTTATTTATGGTCCTGTAAATCTGACATTTTTCTCTGTCCTTTAAGCTATATAAGTAATTCTGTCATGGCTCATTCATTAGTGGATTGATATATCAGAATTATTTGTTGACAATTAGATCTATCAATTCTATTTCTGCATCCAGACATTTGTATTTATCTAATTTAAACCCAGTGCAATTCACAATGCTTCCGATTCAAAACTCATTATTCTTCCGAGGAGAAAGGCAGGACTGCATTCTTCATTTTACAATTCTCAAAAGAAGGACATGTAAAATGGGATTCATCCCAGCGTCTTTTTTTTTGTGGCTGAGAGAAAGACACATTGTCTCTTCACAATGTAGATATTTAAAGTAAATCAGATGAATCTGCTCTAAAAAATTTATTTTCTCTTGTGAATATAATAGGAGATCAGGTGATGCAGACACCTTTATCACAGCTCCCGAAAGCTGTACGAGGCAGAATCCTCACAGAGAGCTGTCAGGACTTTTCCAAGTTCACAGGAAATATCTTGCAAAGGCAATTCAGTGCAGGTCCCTTGGGTCTCATTGGTAGAAATTCTTTCCTGCCTAAAAGAATAGTACTGACAGTCTATAAATATAACATTTACAGGGTTTGGAGGGGAATTACTGAAGGTGCATTGCTGGGAGGTAAAAATACTTTCCATGATTTTATGGTCACTTCAATTAAATTCTTTCCCTCCTGTAATTATTTTTGTACTTCTGATTAGTCATTAAGTCATTGGTTTCCTGATTACTTGATCAAATTAATTTCCATACTGATTATCTATAATTTTTACCAGTTGCTCAAACAATTTCCATTTACTGTGTTTCTAAACTATACTCATAAAACACTGAATGTAAATATCTACGTTAAGTCTGCATTTGCCTCTCATCCTTTCAGTACAAATAGAGGAAAATAAGATGTTTATCAAAATAAAAGTGTTACTTTGGCTTCATTCTGTAGAGATTTTTTATCAAGAGTAATTATTTTAAAGTATGTACACAGAGTAGAAAATAATTCTAAACAAATATTTAACATGCAATTTGCATGACTGCTCAATGGCCTGGCAAACAAAGAATTAAGATTATGATTTTATGAGAGGCCTCTTCAAATACAAAGCAGTTTGGAAGACTGACTTTTCATATTACTAGGTGTGTTTGTTTTTTTTTCTTTGTAGTACTTCATGTGCTGAACCAAAACTTTAAGTATTGAGTATTATATATTACAACTTTTGAAAAATAAATTTGGGCAAAATACTATAGAAGCATATATAACATATATTGAAGCACTATAGCATATATTGCTTCAGCATTATAATCTGACTTGAACAGCTGAAGTTGGCTTGTTATATAAAGCTCAATTTTATTACTGAGCTTGTCTTAAGTCATGAGACTTTTAAAGGAAATGACACCCAATACTTTATATTAAAACTTTAAGTGTCTTATATATTCACACAAAGCTGACTACACCTTTGAAGGGAAGGTATATATATATTTTTATACACAAACACACACACACACACATATGTGTATAAAAATATGTATATCTCCAAGCTTTTATAGATATATATTATAGCTACCTTCAAATTTATCTTCTGTCTCTTCATATGCTATATCACTGCATTTCATGTAGCTGTAACATTTGATTTGTTAACTGGTAACATTTGATTTGAGTTGAAACATTACAAAAAATGGAAAATAGAAAACAGATATTTCTGTTGGGAAAAAAAAATCAATGACAAGGAAAAAAACCTGTGGCACAGGAACAGGATAAATAATAGCAATGCTATTAAAAAGCTCTAGAGCCTAGGACTGTATATTTAAGACAATTTGCCATACCAGGAGAGCATAAATAGCAAATTATTAAAGCATATATATTTATTAGAAATGGTGTACTGCTTTCTCCTTTTCACATATTATTATCCACACTACCTTTGCAGTGAATATGTTATCTATCACATTTGCCTAACAGGCAAATCATGCATTTATCCTTACAATTTTGTCATTGTTTTGACTAATTCAGGCAAAATTAAGAAGCAAAACCACACACAAAAATAAGGTGAGGCCACATAGAAAAGAAAAGTGCATAATGTATCTGTTTCCCTCTCCTTATGAAGGAGTGCATTTCTCACTTTTTAGAAGAAGACAAAGGACAGGTGAGGGAAAGTGAGTCAGCCTAAGCTGAAAGGAGCAAACTACACCAAATGGATTTGCATTCTCCCAAATCTGTGACTGATCCATAGGCAAATCGTCACGTAGTTTTTGATACATGAAGCTTCATACACTTCTATTAAATTATCTGAAATTCTTCTCAAAGTGAAAACACAGATCAAAAACTAGGGTTTGAGAGTCAATAACTGCAAAGTTACTAATGCTTTGGGGTCTGAAGGTGGGAGGCAGTGCACAATACAGGGACATTCACAAGGCACATCAGTATTTTCTGTGCTTCAGTACGGAGGGCATGTGTAACTTTGAAAAGAAGTTTGAGATATTTTGCAATATTATACAATGCTATTTAATCTATATGCATTTAGTCTTAAAATCTTTCATTGTTTTTGCTTTTCTCATACCTATCAAAATTCCCAGCTCTTTTCTCTAGACTCCACCAGGTGTAAGACTTATAGAATAAAAACCTTTTTTTTTTTCATACAAAAGAAAAAATTGCAATAAGGTGGGGTTTTTTTTTGTGTTTTTATCCAGATCAGATGACTCGAAAATCAGAATAAGGGACAATAGACATCAACATAATAGGCCTATAAAATATTTGTAAAAAACTCTTTACACAAGCACTAGATATATCTATTACTGACAATATAAATTTTGACTAAAATAACTCCAGTCTTCAAAAATTTTTGATGCTGTAAAAGTTTGTCAGTTGACAAAGGATTTTTTTTTTTTTTAACCTGGGGCAATTTCCAAATACATTCAATTCTGAATATGCCACAACATAGTGACAGCGGAGATGACTTCAGACTTTGAAAGCATGTACCATATTCCATTCAATGGACACACACTCCCACCATATACACAAAAGGGTCACACAAGCACAGTGACCACAGTCTGGTAAATTCACATGGGGTTGATGCTACTAACAAGGGAAATATTGCAGTTATTTGCCACAATAGTAAATATGTTGAATATTCAGAAATAACATGTATGTTTTCTTCTCCAATTTTCTGATTGTAGAATTATTAAAGATTGTAGAAGTGTGGAAAACTCTTAATGGTTTTATGGCCACAGAGTATTCTAAAAAAATAATTTTAGGAGGGTGTTTCTCCTTCATCTGTTTATCTTCTACTAGTTCACCATGGCTTAAATTTTTTTAGAATTTTTTTTTATAATCAATGAAAATTGATGCAACATTAGACTAGAGACACTGATTTAAGTGTCTAAATGTAGTTATCTAAGCATCTGTCAAGGTCAGTGAAGAGCTAGGTAAGAAAGCCCTTGGAGCCAAGAGACTAGTCTGCTGATCAAATGTAGGTGCTTCTCTTAACGTGCTACGTCTCTCTAGCCTCTCTTGCCTGAATTGTCTGATTATCCCCTGACCGTAAAGGAGCCTTTGACAGCTCTCAAGGCTGCACTTCTTCACTGCTACAGACTTCCTCTTTCCCTGGTACAAGGAATTTCAACTTCTCTTCTGCCCATAGAACTAGCTCAACAGCAAGTGTGAAGACACTCACAATGTTATGAATTTTTCATAATTAAACTCACAAAATTTACACCATTCTTTAGGAAAGCTGAGGAATAATTGCAGAAAACCTAAAGAACTGATCCAGAAAAAGAGACGTGATGGCTTGGCCTTGTTTAGATTGAAGATCACTATTTTTTCCAGGCTGATGTGGAGAAAGCAGGAGAGAATTGAGGTGAAGCAAGAATGACCAGTTAAGCTTTAAATTATTACTCTGGCCAGTGGCTTGAATAGCTTGAATTTAAGCTTCATACTGCATGTCTTGTGAATCATCTGAATTTTTTTGGATGGGTTGAGTTTTAGTGTCTTCATTGATTATTATATTGACCTGTATTAATGACAACATGCTCTTCAAACAACATTATGTTTTTGTTAACCTTTAGCAACAGACTAAAATGAGTATTAATGACAAACTACATCTGCTGCTCTCTCTCTGTCTGTATGTTTCATCCTTCCTCTATTCATAACCTCTGTAACAGAATATTCTAGCCAATATTGTTCCCAATGCAGCCAGAACAAATAGCTTTCCACAGAATATGGGAATATATGCTAGAATCTCACCTGCTTGTATTGATGTATTCTGGTTCATCACGTGCTTTACATGTTGCCGTTATTTTGGCTGTACAGACACAATCTGTGTCTTGAGTTATATACTTTAGAAACAGTTCCATTATTTCAGAGACATTAGTACTGCTAAATAGGTTTTGTCATCTTATTTAAATCATTTTATATAAGCATTTGCTGTCAAATGCATGCTTGAGACTTTTTGAATGATTCTTGCCTACAGAACAACTGTCAGCATCAACAAAGTTATCTGTGCTAAACCACAGATGCCCATATTAAAAGTTAATGCCTTTCTTATTCTGTGGAATATGCAAAAAAATTTAACCACAACCCACCTGATTATCTGATGAAAAGTAATGCATTTTTCTCCCCAGGATTCACTGGAATACTGGTTCTGGTTTAGAAAGAAAAACTGTATTTTACTTATGGAAAGAATCTATTCATTACAGTTTTACATATGCAGGCACAATAAAGACATTTGCAATAGATTTGCTATAGACATTAAGAATTATTATGAACATTACACCATTATACAGTTAACTTACCAGTCTAAATTTTACATACATATGTTTAATATAACATTGAGTTAGCATGTATTCCATGACGTATATAAATTAATCTTTTAAATGCCATGAGTTTTGTAAGCAGCTGTATTTAACATTCTGGAATCTTCAGCAAAGTTACCAGCAAAAGCTTCCTTTTTGATCAGTATTAATGTTAAAATTTAAAACAAAATAGAGCAAAAGTAGCTAAATGAGAAAGTTTTCTGATTTTCTTCATATTGGTTAAAATTACGTAGCACATATTTCAGAAAAAGCCATCTAAATTTAAACTGAATTTCTGAATCTGTGCAATAACCTGAATTTACATTCAAATGACTGAAAAAAGGTAAAATATATATGGATTGTGATAGTTAATGATATGAGCCTTATGAGCATTTAATATTCACTTCAATATTGTATCTCTCTGGTGTATGCAACATGTAACAAAATTCCCTCACAGGAATCTCGTTCTAATAATTTCCCAGCTTTCATGTTGTATCTTTCACTGGTGAGCTTGAAGAAAATGCATAACACATTATATCAAATATCTCTTTAGTGGTAGGCATGACTACGCTATTTTTATTTTATAGCTACATTATGATTTGCCTAAGGAGACTCAAAAAGCCAGAGGCCATTATGCTTTAACAATCCCTGGATGATTGAATAAAATAGAAAAAAAAAAAAAAGGACTAATTATGGATTGAAGTTGTGTATTTGAAATTGAATTAATGCATTCAGAAAATTTCTGGTCTGGACTCAGTTTTAAAGGATTAAAAGGCCAAACCATGACAAGGTTGAGTACTTTGAAGGCTGATTTAAATGGTAAGGCTTAATCATCTTGTGGGTATGGAGGCATAAATCAAAATGGATTAACAGTTTACAACTTAGCATTTTAGTCTACATAAACTTTGCTGGATATTTTTCAAAGTCAATGAAGAGTGATGAGCCCCCTAGCACATTCTATATCAGTGAAATGAGTTGTGCCTAAATATTATGCCTGTCTTTTGAAGGCTTGTATCTGGGAAAATGAAGTTTACCTTTTCTGACCCATCACTCAGCTGTATCCAACTCCTGAGCATACACTGTGGCAACTATGTGTGTTTGTACAGCACATGTACACTGTTAGATGTGAAAAGGAGCATGGGCACCTCTGTGCTCAGAGTTATCCATGCAAGGGAATTGAGACCCTGTGTTAGAAACCAAGGGCTCCTACACAGTGCACAAGAAGAGGTACTTCTTTCAAGGTCTTGTAGTGATGGGACAAGGGCGAATGGCTTTCAATTACATGAAAATATATTTAGGTTAGGTATTAGGAAAGAATTTTTACTGTGAGAATGATGAGACCCTGGAACAGGTTGTCCAGAGAAGTGATGTCCCAACCCTGGAGGTGTTCAAGGCCACATTGGATGGAGCTCTGAGCAGCCTGGTCTTATGAAAGTGTCCCTGCCCACAACAGGGCAGTGGAACTGAATGATTTTAAGATCCTTTCAATACAAACCATTTCATATTTTTATTAAAGTATTACTACTGTTTCTTTTACCTAACTGACAGCCTCCTGTTTAGAGCTTAAGTGACTGTCATGAGCATGAGAAATGTCCATTTGCAATCCTTCATGCATGTAGGGGAAACTGAAGCGCAGATTTTCGTTGTACAAAAAGATACTTCAGCCTGTCAGGTTTGTTTAAAGGCATTTCACAACCTTTCATCAAAAGCATTATAGAAGTATACAGGAGGCTCAACTACACTTTCTGTGGCATATTATTTCTTAAACTAGGATTTTCAGGAATAATTGGGCAGGTGCTATGATGTTCAGGATTTCTAGCTTGGAAATGTTTAGTAATACTATCTGCAAAGTCTGCATTAGTATAAACTCCTTTCACTTCAGTGACTAATGAATAGACAGGAAGATTTTAGATTTAGGTACCTACTTCCTGTTTGATTTAAGTGCTTTGGTATTTTCTTTTCTTTCTGTTATTTCAAAATACATGTATAAAACACAGAAATTGCCCAAAAATAGTAGTAAAGTTCTCTTCAAAGCTTTACTGACCTTTGGTTGAACTTGATCTGAGCTGTTAACAATAATCTTGAACATCAAGTCCTGTATGATTTTTTTGGCATTTTAGTAGTGCATTTAGAGACTATACCACAATAAAAATATTTGCTGTCAGATTGCTGTTAAATTCATACCTTTGCTACTGATAAACTCCTTGATAATGGTACAAATTGCTAATGTTTGGCAATGTTAGAGAAATCCACATAAAAAAAACAAAACAAAACTAGACTAAAAACGTTTCAGATAAAACTGCAAAATGCAAATGCACAAATACAATTTTGACAGAAGTACATTAAAATACCATTCAGCACAGCCTTTCTCCTGCACATACTCTGAATGAACATCTCTTTTTCTGGTCCATGAGGAATAAGGAGGATTCAGTCTTACTTCTTTCCAACCACTGCTCAGCTTCTGCCCAGAGCTGCTTTAACTTCTTCGCATGAGAGACTGGGAGAGCTGTGCTGGGCTGTGCTGCCCTGGGGCTTCCCAGGAATCAGAAGACATTTCTGCACCAGCCAGGGCTCCTCACATTTGACCTCCTGCTGCCACCTCCTACACAACAGAACGAGATGGGTTTCCTGCAAGCAAGGACTTGCTTGCCTGAGAAAAATGAAGATGGAAAAACATAGGCATTTGAGGCTGATCCAAAGCCTGCTGAACTCCGTGTTTTTGGCATTGGCTGAGCTGTTAAGATTCTATCTTGATCTGTCCTGAGTCAGTGAAAGCCCTGTCTGGTTAGAAAGACAGGTATTGCTTTGTACTGTCAACACTCTATGTCCACCAACTTACTTCTGGTAGTCACAACAGAGACAAAAAATAAAGAAAAAAAAACTGTGTAAAACATAAATGATGATTGCCAACCTGGACATAAAAAAATTCCTGTTCTGTTTAATAATAGATGTTTTTAGTAGCAATAATTAAAATATTGACTACAAGAGGTGAAAATAAGCAATACTTTTATATGTAATTGCAACAGAAAATCTGAAGCATTTAGCAAAAAAAATATCTTATATTCCACTGGGAAAATTGTTCCTGCTTAAAGTTAGGTGTAAATCCTTCTTGGTTTCTTCTATACTAACAGCTTCTTGAATAGTCTGTGATACAGTCAACAAAATAAATCAGATTGTGAACACATTAAAGTTAACCAGATCTATTCCTTACCCTAGAAATGTTTAATTTATGTTGACAGTCTTGCCCTGAGTGGTTATAGCTGGAAAAGTAAGGCAAATTACAATCCCATCTTGGAGCATATCTGCTTCCAGTTTTCAAAATGAGTGCATTTAGCTCAAAAAAAATCTCTTCTTTGTTACACTGAATTTAAAAGTTGAAATTTGTCGTTAAAGAAGGTTTAAGTCATTAATGAATGTGTTTAAATTAAACTCCTATAAACATGTCCAAACCTTATGGAGATTTTACCTAGCTTTTTTTACTACAGAAAATTTCATTTTATTTTTTAAATGAAAAATTCGATGACATGATGGAAAAGTAACAATCATTGTGTAACCACAAAGACCCTGAAAATTCACATAAATTTATATAGATTTAATATAAATAATAACTATAACTATGAAATTAATAACTATAGTTTAATAACTATCTGGAGGCAGAAAAAAAAAAAAAGCATTTTGGGCCAATGCCATGATACTGACATTGTTTATTGAAAAAGAATTAATTTTATCTTTGGTGCAGTTACTTCACTTCCCAATTTCAGGATGAGCAGAGAGCATCAAAGAGGAACTGTTATGGACTGACTGCAACCTCCATTCCCCATCCCCCTGCAACACACAAGCTGTGTCTTCATCTTGACCCATGAGCTTTTTCATCTTATTTTCTCTGCCTGCCCTGTTGAGGAGGGGGAGTAAGAGACCAGCTGAGTGGGTGTGAGGGGCTGGGTGAAGGTCTGGCATTCCTCCAAGGTCAGCCCACGACACAGACCACAGCTTAAAACTAAAGAAACCCCAAGACAAAACTACCAGTTACACAAGTGCTAGATTCAAGCTTGTACTTCAATATATCTCTGCATAAATTCTGCATGTACAACAGCTGAGTGAAGAATCTTCTCTTCCATGGGTATCTGTACAGCACTTTCAATTTCAAAATAGGCAAAAAAAAATCACACAGTGATGTTATGGGGATATATGTCAGATTAAAATCTGCCTTTTTGAAGTGTCTGCTCTGAATGAGGATGTTTAAAACACAGGAACTACTGGTTTTAGCAGTGATTCAGATTCAGAAATTGAATTCAATTTTATTCCATTCCATGATGATTCACCTCTCCAGATTATACTACTACTGATAGGAAAAAAAAAACCAAACAAACAACAAAAAAACCCACACATCAACCAACAAATAAACAACTATTCCAATACCAAAAAATCCATCATTAGATCACTAGTGTTTTTTAACTGTTACAAATTTGAAACAATATTAGATTTATAAGTTCCTATTTCTCATAAAGAAGAAAAAAAAAACAACTTTCATTAATTATCTATATATACATTTAAAATACCAGAAAGCAGAACAACCAGGCAGAGTGATATTTCCTCTAATTTGATAACTAGTAGTTTACACAGAACTGATAAGAAACTCTTGGCCATTAGACAATAAAGCTTTTGGGTTTGGAGGTAGGTCTAAATATGCCTGTTGTGGAATTTTCTTGTTCTTCCATATATTTTGCCACAGAGTAGAATACATACTCTGTTTTCAGTGCCCAAACCCCTTCGAAGTGCTTGAGGACTGTTACAGACCGAAAGCAATCCATGAGGCCAGGCTACTGAACTAAGCAGAAATTATTTGCTAGAGGAAAATGCTGAGCAGAGCTGCAGGCCTTATGCTTCATTTCTTAAAGAGAGGCATTTTATTCTGGTCTGGACAAAAGCTTCTCTCTCCATTTGGGATTCATGATCTGTCTCCTGACATTAAGGGCCTTTATCACATACAGAGTGATTTCTCAGAAGTTGTGATAGATTTGGTCTTCTTGTCCTTTCTAGTTTAATGGTTCAAGTGCATATTTTTGTGCATATTTTGTTGAAATCCATCTTTTGCCTGAGGGTATTTAACTTGTATAATCTATGAAGTTGTAGATATTTTCTCTCTTTGTTGTTACTATAATATAGTTTGGATAACATTCTCATTATTATTGACAATAGTTTGAATGCAAAGTATTGAGATGAGTGTCTCTCATCTCAGAATCAGTCTTCTATTTCTGTTTGTAGTCTGATATTCTCACCTTAAAGTATTGTCCAGTTTATTTCCACCAGAACTACATAGATGGAAGAGTGGCTTGTTAATGTGACTGAGTTAAAAAATAAGTAATTTTAAACTGATTATAGCACATATTCCTGAGCATTGTATTTTGAAATGTTAAATGTTTTTAAGTTTGACATGTGATTTATGTCAAGTAGAATGGATCTGGCAATGACTAACTGAGGATAGTGAGATTAGGAAATAAATGCATAAATGCTTTTTAGAATGCTTTTCAATTTGCAGAATGAGGGCCCTGCAGTACATAAAGACAACTGGCATGATGCCCATGCACTGGAGTGATAAGGCTAAAAGTGCTAATAATTACCGTAGATGCCAATTCACCAAGATAGCTTGTAATGCATACTGCTTACACTCTGCTTGTATACCATGCTGATTTGATGTTGCTACCAAAACTTAAAAAAAAATCTTATTTATTTTAAGAAAGTCTGGTTTATGAGATACTTGATTAGAAATGTTGTTAAAGGAAACATGTCTCGTAAAAGATTCTTAATTAAAGAAGACTTGTATTTGAACAAAATACCTTTCTAATTAGACATAGTCTGGAACAATATCATATTATCAAAATGATTCCTTTTGATTAAGTGATTTTTGTTTGTTTGTTTTCTTTGGTTGTTATTTACTTGTTTTTTGTTTTTTACTTTTTTTTTAACAGAAAATATTACTTACTGGCTAACTATTTTTTTCTAGTTAAGCACACAAAGTAAAAACTTGAATGAAAAATAAGAGCATATCTGAAACAAATACAGGCATTTAATGAGATTCAGAAATAATGTTTGATGTACTGTGTAAGACTATAAAACAAAGATTTGATGCCAATTGACTTCTCAGCCAGGCAGGACTAAGTCTATTCCACATCAGGTAGGGTGACCTCAGAATGGAGCTTAGGGAAGGTTTCACCTACCTGAATTTTAGAAAACTGAAAGTAGAATGTCTTCTTCCAAAATGATTTCTGGAGGCTGCTTTGCTCTCTATGAAAAGAGAAAGACATATTTGGATGGTGAGTTTTTTAATAATGAAAAAAAGGTGTCTAATATTAGCAGAATGATTGAACTCTGTCTTCTGACATTAATGTAATGAAAGCCAGAGATGACTTGACTAAATTTGGTACCAGATTTAGAGGTGTCGAACATGGCCAAAGAAATTCAATAATGTAGTTACTTGGAGGGGGGGAGGGGTAGGAAGGGCTCCTATTAAAATAAAAATTAGTAAAAAATGCATATAAATACAAGATTTTATTTGCATGGCAAAATCAGTATGTAAGTGCTCCAAGATTTAATATTTCTTCAAATGCTACTTTTCTGGTAAAAATAATGAAATTTAATTATAAATACATTTAAATGCCAGAAAAAATATCATTTTAACTAAGACAAAGGTTTCTTACTTAAATTTTCAAATTTAACTATGAAGCAGCAATGAATTTGTCATCTCAACTCTCTTTTCCTCTCATATTTAGTCATGGCCTAGGTCTATGAAATATTTTAGTGATTCTTAAGGAGATCCATGGTTGTCACATCAAAATCCTACACCTATTGAGAGAAGTACCTGTCTAGAGAATCTATCCTAAGAAAACTTAGGAAACACAAGTTGATATGGCCTAATGAGAGAAGCTGATAACTAATTTTCATATTTTAATATTGTAATTACAAAGAAAAACATTCATCTATAAAGGGTTTTTTCTCAACAGTTTTTTTCATTTAAAGAAAAAAAACAAATATTTCCATAATTCTGTTTGGCTAATAATTTTTTCAAGGTTCCTCGATCATATGTGCTAGAAATGTGGATGTGTTGGATGTGTAATAACATCCTGTCAAAGAGAGTTGTCTTTTATCTTTAATATGTTTGCAGTGATCAGACAATCAGAAAGCATGCTGAGTTGGAAAACACCATCAGGATCATTGAGTCCAGCTCATGGCCCTGCACAGGACACCCCAAAAATGACACCTTGTGCCTGACACTATTGTCCAAATGCTTCTTGAACTCTGTCAGGCTTTCCGCTATGACATCGTCCCTTGAGAGCCTGTCCCACTGCTCAATCACACTGTGGGTGAAAAACTGTCTCAGGATTCATTTTCATACTCTTAAAAATTACCTTCTGGATGAAAGATGGTATGGGAAAAATCATTGCAGAAATGTACTTTTCACTAAAGAAAATATCAATACAATTATGATTAGCACAGATTTGAAACTCGATTTATTCTATATTCTCTTATATTAGATGTGACTGTCTGTATTTAGTTGACATTGGATTAAATAATCCTAATTGCAAACTTAAGGTTCAAACTTCAGCAAAATAGGGCTCATCTAAAATGCTATTTTCTAATATTTTACAGTCAAAAAAGCTTTTGTCTTTTAAATGTCTGCAATGTGTTGTTACTGAAAAATAGCTTTTTTTAAAAAATTGCAACTTCACCTGTTGCAATTCACATAGTGCCTCATGTAGCTCCATTCTGAAAAATAAGACATGATCCAATCGTGGTTACTCCTATGGAGTACTGCACTTGTCAGCATGTCTTTAAAGTGCAAGTATAAAGTTTTCTATTCAGATGACAAAGTTAAGAACAGCTTCTATTTATAGGCAGCATTTATGCTTGCAGCACTTAGATAAAAGCACTTAGCACAAAGGTATTGAATCTCTAACAAAAATGTCTACTTAAAAGCAAGCAATATATGTATAAAAACACCTGCATGATATGGAGTTTACTATCAAACATTAAACCTTAGAGGGTGTGTATAGACTTCTAGCTTTTGTCTTCAATATTTCCCCAAATAAGAACTTATTTATTAATTTACAGGACATTGATTCTTCTTTTCTGCAGTCCTTTCATCTTTCATTTAGAAAGGAAGACTACATGAGTAAGCCTTTAGACTACTTTCAGAATTCCAGGAAAAAAACCTGTCCTTCTGTTCCTCAAAGAGAGCCATAGAAATTTTGCCCTTGTTCTTCACATTGACACAGATGTCAGCTTGTAGCCTCCACGATCCAATTTTAACAAGTTGTGCTTCTTATTTGGGGGAGGGGAATATTGGAAGAAACCAGAAGCTGAATCACTTCCATTAAAAAAATCTAGCACACAATAGAAATCAGTTATAAAAGATCTCACAAAGGGAAAAAAAGATTTTTGTTCATGGAGGAAAGATAGTGCAAAGCTTTAATCTTTGTAAAGGCTTTCTATGGATATGAAAGTGTATTACATTTTTGTGTTAGTTTTTGTACTGAGACTGGCAGGTGGCTGGAAAAAGACTCAAGAGAGGTTAACACCTGTCTTTTCACAGCTTGAAAAATTCAGGTTTTATCTTTAACTCATTTGAAATCTCAAAATGCTGAAGGTATTAGAATTTTACCAGTCATTTTCCTCATAACAACACTATGATGGATTTATATGAACTATGATCTTTATCTGAGATTAATTTCTAATGAGAATTACATATACACATAAGCATGGTTTCTTCTATTGGATGTTCTCAATTCAAGTTAGCTATTGACATAACTTATATAAAGGCAGAACATAATTATCAGTTCATGTGGTAAAATTTCCCTCATATCTGTCATGGCTTCTAAATATATACGTTTTGGTTTTTATAGTTTGTTTGGGGTTTTTTTGTTGTTGTTTTTATTTTTTTTCTGTGAATTATAAATGAAATAAGGGTGAAAGCTCCAGACAAGTGTCAAGCTACTTCTTCACATCGCTGTTAAAGATATTCCAGAGCCTTAAATGGTTTGGGTAGGAAAAGAGAATTAAAGATTATCTAGTTCAACTGCATTGCCCTGGTGGCTTTCACTGGGTCAGGTTGCTCAATCCAATTTGACTGTGAACACTTCCAGTGATGAAGGATCCACAATTTTTTTGGACAACTTTTGTGACATCTCACCACCTTCCTTGTAAAGAGTTTTTTCCTTACATGTAATCAAAATCTATGCTCCTAAAGTTTAAAAGCATTGGCCCTTCCACTGACATGACAGGCCTTTCTAGAAAGTTTCTCTCTTTTTTTTTGTAAGCCCTCTTTGACTATTGAAAGGCAGCAATCAGATATTTCAAGCACCTTCTCTTTTCTACGCTAAACAGCCCCAAGCCTCTCAACTTTTCTTCATAAGAGAGGTTTTCAAGACCTTTGATCACTGTGGTGGCCTTTCCCTGGCCCCACTGAGATCTGCTGGCTGGTTACACTGTGTTTGCTGGGCACGCATCTGTCCCACACTCAACCTGTCACATTCCTTTCTGCAGTGCTGCTCTCCACATATTCCTCTCCCGATTTGTACTTGTGCCTGGCATGAGTCCATCCCTGGTGAAGTTGGATGCCATTCCAATTTGTTAAATTACTGTTAATTGTCCAATACTCCAATATATCTAAATCCCTCTGCAAGGCACTTTGTTCCACCTCTCATAGGACCATAGAAAGGTTTGGGTTGGAAGGGACCCCAAACCCCTTCCCATCCTATGTCCCTCACCATGTGCAGGGACAATACTTAATAACAGCAGCAAACTTTTTAATGGTGCATCCAACTTCTGCACCCAGATCATTGATAAAAATCCTGAAGAGAACTAGCCCTAGAACTGAACCCTGAGGAATGCTGCGGCTGACAAGTTGGCAATCAGATGTACTCCCATTCCCTACATTTTGAGCCCTGACAACAAACTAATTCTTCATCCAGTGTGGCTTGTAGAAATCCCAGTAGTTACAAATTCTCACTTAATTTAGATACAGAGGATGTTCTCCTCACCAGCACAGAAAGGAAAGAAATATTCAATGTGAGTGTTTCCTTTCCAGAAGCGACAATTTACACACAAAGACAGCATTGGGCTTTCATAGCTGTCCAGTAAATCCAACATGGCATCTCTTAGCACTTCTTCACATTTCACTTCAACTGGATGACAAGTATGAAAAGTCTCAGTCTAAATTTGTTAAACATAAAGCAGTTCTCTTGCCACAAGTGGAAGTGCTAAGGAAAACATATAAACTGAGGATGTGAGATTGCCTGGAACTGTTTACACAGAAAAAGAGACATGGCTATTATGGCTATTGTATCTGTTTTATATCTCCTTTCACTACATAAACACTCACAATCTGCGTATACACAGACATAAATAAAGAAAAAAAAAAGGTTGACCTGCATTTTCGAGAGCTACTAATAAGTGAATTTAATTTGAGCACCCTGAACAAAGCTTTTAGCAGCTGCTGGCAACATTATTAGACTACAACTAGATTTATGACAAGGTATGTGGAAAAATCCTAGTTGAGTTACAAAGATAGAGAGAAATAAGATGATTTAAGGTTGAGTTAGTTCAGAAGAGTAAATTAGAATGGACCCATCCGAAACAAATAGGAATCCGGTGGAAAATCGTCTCTTACAAGATATACCATTCCATTTTGTATTTTACAGTTATTAGCTACTAGCCAACATGTGAAATCTTATGCATGAAAAATGTACTCATCATTATCTATTTTACTCTCCTTAACTGCCATGTCAAATTTATTTTTTGTTTTCACTTTTCTTCCATTATTTTTTTCTTCCAATAGCAACAACTGCATTCTTTATGTGTACAATGCCATGTTTAAAGGACTTGAAGTACATAGCACATATTCATTTCAGGCCAACCCTTTGTGGTTCATATATATATTGTAGAAGCATACTGTCTGGGTTACCTACGAAAACCACAATAAAGAAAATATTTCAGCTAGCAAAGCTATATAAAAAAAGTATAAGACTTATCAGTACAAGGAGGGGCAAATGTGTGAAAACTCATGGGCTGACATAAAGACAATTTAACAGGTACAGCAACTACTGGCATATGCTAGAGAAAAAAAACACAGGATTAACCCACTGCTCTGTGGGCAGGAAGGTGTTCAGCCACCTGCAGGAAAGCAGGGCTGCATCCTGTATAACAGTGACCTGGAGAAACAAACACCATGACTCTGAATAATCTCCCCTTCTCCTTATTTCCCCCAGCTTTTATTGCTGAGTCTTTTGGGGTCAGCTGTCCCAACTGTGTCCCCTCCCAAATTCTGCACCCTCAGCCTGGCAGGACGGGAAGCAGAAAATATCCACTAAGAAGAAAATTAAATCTGTTCCAGCCCAAACCAACATAAGTTGTTTTTAACTTGAACTTAATGCCACTTTGAAATAAAGAGACTTTTATTGTTGTCTTTGAAACAAAAGAGGCATCTTAAATGTTTCCAAGCAGGTTGCACCTTGCTGTACCCCATCAATATTGGTTTAAAGAGTATCAGACAGATTTCAGTCCAAACGCTAGTTCTAAGGAGTAAGAGAAGGAAATAAGAAATTTTGGACATCTATTTATTGCTGTCATTTATGTCAATAACAAATTAACAGTGAACTACGAAATCATGTCTCTGAGTTATGATAACAACTTAATTTTACAATTCCATTCATTAGTCTTTTAACAGTAATGACTCCCAAAAGATTGTCCATTCTGTAAAATATCTTTAAGTCTGTAAAACATTTTGTTAGGTCTGAACCTGTCAAAAGAAGCAAAGCATGGACATGTGACTGCTGTTTGTTCTCTCTACTTGGACTTAACATTTCCATACAAACTTCAGTGTAATATAAAACATTGGTCATTACTGGCATACAGTGGAAATATAATTAGTGTATTTTTGATTTCTTCCAGATGTGATGCTTGTTAGAAAATTAAAAAAAAAAAAGAAAAGAAAAAATGAGTTACAAAGAAAGATAAAAGTTTATTCTCTTATCTTAAAAAGAGTCTTGTTCCTGTTTCAAATACCTAAATCTGTTGAAGTTTTTAATTTCATTTTATTTCCAGTGGTTTTGAGAAATCCAAATTACATGCTACCATGTAATATCGAGTACTTAGATAATATATTCAACAATGTAATATTGTAATAATAACAAATCTTCACAGATATATATCTCTGTAAAGTTTCCTAAAAAGACAACTATGACATAATTGATTTTTCTCCATGAGTTTGTATAAAAAAGTCACATATTCAAGATTTTAGAGTGTAAATGCAGCACTATAACAGTGACAACAAGAAATAAAACCAAGGTTATATATATATATATATATGTATTTTCCATTAATTTATTGAAATAAATGTCAGTGATGCAGATCATGATGTAAAGAAAACCTTGAATCCAGCCCTGTTCTATACCATCATAATCATCATAAAAACAAACAATCAGAATGCTTTTATTTTCCTTGACCTATCTCTTGCTGAATTAGTTTTTTGACATTCCTCTTAAAACTTTAGTATTATAGTTTCTGACAATTGCTATCAAAATAATTTGTTGTACACCAAATGTCTCCTGTATACTTTTGCATTTTTGAACTGTTTATGATTGTTTTACCCCATGATACGTCCTTTCATTTCTATTTTAGTCAAAGAATGAATATTTAATTCTAGAAGTCCTTGTATCCTAAAGTCTTCTATCAAAATCTAAATATATTCTAATGATTTGTCGTTATTTAAAGATTTTCTCCAGACAGACAATCTGATATTGCATTAGTTTCTCTTCACCTTATAAGAAAATATGGGGTTTTTTCCCTAAAAAATGATGATTATGTCTCTTCTTACTCTGGAAATATTTTCTGCATTATTTTACTGCAAGACGAGGTATGATTTAGAAGTGATAACTGCCAGCAGAGAAGAAAATTTTATTGTCTGATTAGATTAAATCAAAAAACTCTAAGGCTAAAACTTTCTCTTAGCTGTTCTACAAAAGATAAGGATCCTGTATTGGTCCTTGATCATCCATGTATGTGGGAGGCATGATCATGGAAAGGAATTTTTTAAAACTAAAAGGATTTATATCTTTGTCAACAGAAAGTAAAATGACATTTTTCTTTGTACGTTAAACCTGTAAAATTCTAAATAATTAATTCTGAACTACATCATATATGTTTTTTCACCATTCACATTACCTCTGAATTTTACTTCAAGATGACAGAGTGCATATTTGAGTGGCAACTTGTAGAGTATCTTTTATGTTGAATTTTATATAACATGATGATAATGTCTATTTGCATTTTTTTTGACCATGAAATTAAAATCATGTTCAGAAGTAATATCCTTCTAATTACCAGCAGGATGGGAATAATGGCAGGGGAAGAAATACATAAAACAGATGTCACTTCTGAAATATTTCATTCTATCTTCTAAAACATGAAATAAATTGAAGTGCCAAATGCTTACAAATGCTGTAGCTTCTTTATATCCTATTGTCTAAATTATACTGGACTTTGTGTCCACTGAGATTGGAAGAAGCTGTTGTGCAACTTTTAACGGGTAATTGGAAACAAAAGAAAAGGTATTAGACTGTAGCAATAAGTAGAAAGACACAAACAAACCCAAAGACGATAAAAAAGGAACCACCATTACAAATACTGCAAGTTCTGCAAGGAAGAACTTGAAACATTATCAATGTTTTGCACAACAGACCACCTTTCTACTGAGGAAAATGGCTGTCATCATACTAGGAACCCTGGAAAGATTATAAGAATGAGTGCAGCACCAAAGGGAAGGGTAAGTATTAGTTTTTACCTATTCCAGAGTGACACTATGTTTTAGAATATTAATTTTCTGTATAAAGTTACATTATTCGGTTATATTTTTGTAACTGGACTCAAGATAACTGTTTTAGTTATATTTGGTATTTAAAATTTTAGCTGAGCTAACAATAAATTGCATGTCCATGTACAAAGTGTGTTAAATTTTTGTCTATATAGAATTATAAGTATATAAGGGACAGTGACTTTCACTGTGAGAAGGCATTATAAGTAAATAGTTCCATGAACAACATCTTTTCCACAGGGGTTTAAAACATCTTAATTAAAAAATGTAAACTTTCTAGAACCAAGATTAGTCACTCTTTCTGTAAAGAGACTTCAAGAATCTCTTCCTCTGAGTTGTTCCTGATCTTTTCATTTATTGTTTTCTTCCTAGCAGATGTGGCAAATTCCTTCTTTGGAAATGATAGGTTGCTGCAATTACAGTTAAATCAGAAGCTTGGAGTCTTTCTTTATTAATCTGATTTCCTACAAAAACAAAATTTATGACATACTCCTGTCTGCATATTTTTGTGATTATTCCCCTCATCAGGAAATGAAATGTTGATTACCTTTTGAAGTCAGTAAAGATCTCAAAGACGTTAAATATAGTGCAAGTTTCCTAAAACTTGATGGAATTTTGCAAAATTTTGCCTGCCCCTGTCAACATCTTGTAATGTGTAATAGTAAGCCACATTTTTTTCCCCCCAATTTATGCATTTGAGCAGATACCAAGTTTACATCCTACTGTGCTGGTATAACCACAGCAGACAAGGGGAATGGATTCAAACTGAAAGAGAGGAGGTTTATAATACACGTTAAGACAAAGCTCTTTGCTGTCAGAGAGGTGAGGCAATGGAAAGGGTTGCCCTAAGATGTGGATGTCCCACCCCTGGAGGTGCTCAAGATGATCTTTAAGGTCTCTTCTGACCGTGGACAGTCTATGATTCTAGGATCTGCCTCTGAGTGAGCTGCCTCTCAAGAGAGAGCAAATCCTCAAGTTTGCTATGCTCAGAGGACAACTGACAACAGAGCCCAGTTTGATATCCCCAGTCCTTCAACCATTAAGCAGATGCAAAGACATCTGATGTAAGTACTTCAGTGAACTCAGGGGGAATTTTTCCCAAGTATATACCTTGCACATCCTCCTTTGGGTCTATGTGGGTCCAAACATGAATATATTATGAATGTCGCTGTCTTAGACTCTTAAGTACATTAGCTTTGTAAGTAAATTAGGACTGTGAGTTACTGCTGTGCTACAGTAAATTCTATAGAACCTTTTATTAAATTGTTTAACTGAGGCGATACATTAAGTGCTGTTAAATTTAAGAACTATTAAAACCTTTAGGCCTAAACCATTGATCAAGTCTGAGGCTAGGTTTGTCAAGGGGGTCCACTCTGAAACTGGTGACTCAATAGGGGACCTCCCTTCTTTCTTTCTCTATTCCCATCTGTGCCCTTTTTCTATCTCCAGCGTCCACACAGATAATTTGACATTGATTTTAATTATAGATTGATTTATTTTAGATTTTAGACTGATTTGTTTTTCTCTTTGCTTTTACCATCTAGTAAGTAGCAGAGTGGATCTTGCCAATAAACTTTGTCACACTCTCACTTTTATATTAAACCTGCTTCTGACAATACCTTTGCTGGACATTCTTTGAATGACCTAAATTGTTCATTCATGACAACTGACAAAGAGAGTATCAAGAATTCTCCAGTCTCTGTATCTTATCTTTGTTATCGTTCCTGTTTAGAATACTTTAGTTTTTTCCTATTTGTTTTTAACTTGATACTTTGGTGAAAATCTAGGATTTCTTGCAGGATTTAGTCTTATTATTACCAGGATATTCTGTGCCAGCTGACAGCCAGTGAATTCCAATTTTTTTTTTTAGTTTTCCTCTTAAGATAGATCTGAACAAACAAAGCATTGTATCTTTAGATATGTGGAATACAGTATTAACCAAATTAATTGACTGTACTGCAAGAACGTATGTTAAAAAAATGCTAAATGTGTATTTAACACTAAAAAATCCATATGGATCCATATTAGTTCTGACAAAAGTTAACTTTGCAGATAAATTACAGAAAACAGACATTCAGCTTGGATTCTTTCCCCCTCCATAACACCCAGCAATCACAGAGATATTTAATTCTGAGGATGGGAATAGCTCAGTCTTTAAATTTAAAAAGAGCTTTTATTTCATCTTACATCACTGAAGAAAATGCAAGTCTGGGCTTTGATTTTAATGAGCACAGATGCGCACCAACTGCAGAGAAATAAATTAATTGTTTTCCGTCTAATGCAGATGTGTCACCTTCCTAATTCTGCCACCAAAACAGTTTTCCACTTTGTATGTATCAGAAGTGGCTAGAATAAGACTATAGAAGCTGATTGTTTCTGAAGTGTTGAGATGTAAAAAAAGCCTCACATTTGGCTTATTCACAGCCTGTGATGGTAAAATTCTTTTTATATACAACAGATTTTTTTTTTTTTTTGCATAAGTGCCAAATAGGCAAAAGCATTAATAAAACCAAAATAATATCAGTAATATTTTGTAACTGGATATATATATATATATGCACTATGTAATTGATAACTTATTATATACCACTGGTCATAAAACCATCAAAGCATTGTCTCTAAAGTATGAGTCAATAAAATTATATTTTCATTACAGGATCTATTCTGACCTCATAGGATAGTGCTTTCCACTACCTTATTCAGTCAATCATCTGAAGATTTTCAACACAAATATTTCTGTTTCTAAAGGGTTGGTGAATTTAGAATTAATTCTGATCTTGTTGTTTCATATCAGAGAAGAAAAAATCCAAACCTTTGTAACAAATCCATTAAAAAAATCACTGAGTTTATTTAGAAGCATTTTTGATCAGCTTTTCTTTGTCTCATCTGCCTGTTTTGTCTCATTTTGCTTTGTATGTTTTATGCAAAATATGTTTCCATTATGCCCACTGCAAAAATTTTAAGATGATTGACTGAGTTATGGTGAATTACTAAAAAAAAAAATAAAAAATAAAGCCAGTTTTAGTAATGGTAGAGTAGTGAATACTATGTGCAATTTGGTTATCATTTTTGTGTTGAGTATTTGTTTACAGCCATTTTACTACTCAGTATTCCTTCTTATTTCAGTGCTGACAGCCAGACACAGAATTTGTCCTCTCACTTCTCTCTTCTAATTAGATTAGCTAAATCTCTCAGAAAAACTGGCAGTGTGCCACACTCTGAGATTTTAATATTAATTCACTATAGGGTGTCCTGCTTTATCTTCAGCCCCACTGCTCTGTGCATCTCATCTCACCTTGGACCATCACCGGAGGTAGCTAATGAAATTTCTTTAAGACTTTCCATCATACCAATGTCATTTTTACTTGTCATTTATTTGAAAACCATTCAACAATTTGATGCCTGATTGCTTCTCTGAATGTGAAGTCCTAGACTGCTGATGTAATTAACTTTCTATAAGCCTCTTCAAACAGATCTACTTTTCTGGAAGTGCCTGTGTTTTATAAAACAGCCACAAACCTTAAGAGGTGACCTTTTCTTGAGAAACAAAAGTAGCTGGATATCACTCTACAGCCCTATATTTTTATTGCCTTTTGTAAAATTTAGGACACAGTTTGATATAAGTTTAGTATTACTCAAATATTGCTATGTTACCTAGCAATTTGAAATTCCGTAAGATACCAGAGCTATTGTTCCATGTTCATTTGATGTGAAGGTTATTATGAGCTGAATTGGAAACACTCCTGTGTTGGGTTTGCATGTGTGTCAAGTCTGTCAGGGCTAGAAGGATGGGCTCTGGTCTGTGACAGAGAGAGCCAGCTCCAGCTGGCCCCAGCTGAGCCACCCCAGGGCACGGCCGAGCACCTCAACCAAGATCCTGGCATCTCAGGGAAAGCATTTTTAAGAAAGATCAGAAAATGCCACACAGACTGAAGAGGAGGGAACACAAAAGCAAGAAACTCTTCTGTGAAACACCAGTCTCAGAAAATAAAGAGTGGGAGCTGCAGTCTGTGGTGTAATCTCTGAGGGAGGGGATCCTCCCCTTTACCCTGTGAAGGAGACTGCTATAGATGATATTCCCTTGGAAGGGCACATGGAGGAGACAATTGCTGCAGCCTGTGGAAGACTGCACACAGGAGCAGTTGGATATTTCCCAAAGGAGATTACACCCATGGAGACCCGACATGGGAGCAGATTTTTCTCCTGAAGAAGCTCACCCAATGGGAAGAGCCTGCACCAGAGCAGGATAGCAGAAGGGTGAGACTGCTGTGTTCCAACCATATTGCTCCCTGTCCATTCCTGTGCTGCTCGAGGTGGGGAGAGGATCTGGCAATAGCAGAGTGAAGTGCCTGGGAAAGGGTGGAAGAAAGGTGGGGATTTGATGTTTGCCTTTCTTTCACACCACTCAAACCTCTATTAACTGGCAATAAATTAAACTAAGTCTGTCAAGCTGAGACTGCTAAGATATGTCACTACCTTTATCTCAATCCATTAGATTTCTCATCCTATTCTCTCCTCCTGTCCCACTAAAGAGAATGAGCGAGCAAGTGGCTAGGTGGGATTTTGGCCGTTATCGCTCCACAACTGTTTTTTTTGTTAACTGTCTAATTACTTGAGTCAAATAGTAATGCCATTAAAATACAGAGCCTTGGTATGTGATCTATCTTCCCTGGATAGTTCCAGATATCTACAATTCAGAAATCTAAGTCTGAGCAGGCAATATTAGGTCTCCTTCAAAATCCATAGAGAAAAATGACCATGTTATGATGTACTTGCTTTGATTTATTATAGTAATCTTATTTATAGTATGATAAATCAGACTATCCTTCTATTGATTTGAAGAAATGTTTGCAAACTCTAAGTCAAATTATAGAGATACTACTTAACCTTACTTCTCTCAAAATTAGTTTCTTTTTTTCCATGTGATTTCTATTAAATATTGTCTGATCTGCAGTAAAGTATTCTTTAGAAGTATAAAATAATTCTGAATTTTCACAAACGTCTCCAGATATGAATTTCAGCAGAGACTTGCACTTCTAATTTACTAATATCTGGATTTTCTCTACTGAGATGCCATAAAAGGCCACTACATGAAACACATCTGAAATATGTATGAAACTCAAAATGCTGACGCTCTCCATTCATGGAGATAAAATCATCTAATCATGTGCCTTATGTTTGCTATGCACCAAAGTAGGTCTAGAGTAAAGGAGGCCAGTGATTAAACACATTAGGTAACATATAATGTGGAACCATTCTGACAACACTGTTGATCTATGCAGACTCGGCTCATTGCATTATCCCATTCGTTGTATTAATAACTATAGGGACATTATAGCTGTAAAATGCTATGAAAAACTCAAACAGCTTTTTTTAATTTTGAGGAACTTTAGGATACAGATCTGCAGTCAACTAAATCCTTATGACAGAGGAGTTCATGTTAGGGTAGAGCTACTGAGAAGGAGGTGATGCATATCCCCTGAGAAACACGAGAGAAACAGAAACATCAGGCACATCTGTCCCGCCAGAAGTGCACATCTGCAGACCTACAAATACCATGAGAGAGCATTCTGCAGTTGAAGACAAACCTGGCACCAAATTCCTGTACGTCTGTCATCCTGTATTTTCTGGAAAGGGCTCTTTCATGCTTTTCAAGGCAGAGCTGTAATCAAACATGCTGTCATGCAGGACACAAGCCTACCCCTCACAGATGTTCCCCTGAACTGCCTTCCCTCATATCTTTTTTGACAATACAATAAATCTGTCCCTCCTCCTTTAGCTGACAACATTTAGAACTATAGGGGAAGTTTCTTTAAGGTGGTGCAATCTATAAAATGTAAATGATAAAGATATTATAGCTACCTCTTACAGGTATGACAGCTGGCACTTCTCCATCTAAAATGCGGGACCTCAGAAAATTCTTTTTCAACCACTGTTTTCCAGAATTGAAACAATATTTAGGATCTCCCGTCTCAGATACCTCTTTCTTTTTTTCAGGAGTATAAGATAATGCCAGCATTTGCAACCAATCTTTTGACAATTTACTAAATAGAGCGTTCTTAAATGGACAAAGAAATTACACTCAACCAAACAAAATCATAAAATATGTTGATCTCCCTCAATATCTGTTGTCTGAAAAATAATTCAGGATTATATTATCAAAGAATGTTCTCCTATAACACATGGAGCTACTTTTTTTTTAAGACTTGGTATATCAGCTTCACTTCCTCATAAGGGCCTTGAAAATATCTTTTTCATTCATCCCAATGTCTTAAGATTGGAGTCAACATTTCAGTTATGTCATTCCTGTCTGGAAAATTTTCCAACACTTACAACTCTTCAGTAAAGTTGAACCAATATTTTCCCCCTAGTTTCATTCAACTCAGAGTCCCAAAGCATTACAGATGCCATTGTCACTCTTCTTGAAGCCCTGTACTACAGTTATACGAACAAACAGGGACAAGCTGATTATTCAGCAGTCAGTCTGTGTCTCAGCTTCCTCATGTAGGTTATGTATCTTGAACTATGATTCTAAGATTCCCACATGGCTAAGAGACTCCTGTAATGTCTCCATGACTATTCTATTTACTGGGAAAATGGTAGAGAAAAAGAATGACTTCTTTTACTTGAATTACTCAGCGTAATTAATCCTATTTCACTTTAGACATAATCCAGACTGAGAATATGATGTTTATTAGGTTTTTCTTTGATCATGAGCAACATTGTGGTTTCCTAAGAAATAAACATGTCAAATTTGGCCTTTCCTTACTTCAAGGAAAATTTCATATCAGTTTAAAATATTGGGGAAGGTGAAAAAACAAACAAACAAATAAACAAAACAAAACAAAACAAAAACAAAAAACAAAAAAACCCAACCCCAAAAATGTATCAGGGGAGGGGAAACCCAACCCCCCAAAATTCTGTAAAATAAAGATTTAGTTGAGAAAAAGTTCAATTCCTGAAATAAGAAGTAGGTTGAGGCTGAGGCTCTAAAGATCTTAAGATGAACATCTGGTTCAGCATGTTATAACAATAAATTCTAGAGAGGGTATAAATGTCTAAACTCACTTTCAAAATTCTAGAAGTTTATCCCACCTTGTGGTGAAAGCTTAATTTGTACAAGAACTACAACAACAATTATAAATACACATATTCTTTGCAGCATAACAACCTCAAATTATACAGAATTCAAATCAAAATATAATCTGAATGAAATATAACTCTGTACCTAGAATTTTTAGAAGCTTATTATCTCTATTGCTCAGATAATGGCAGAAATAATCAGAAATGTAAAAAGTGTACCAGAGAGATGTATCCAAGAGCTATCATTGGGATTAAATTACTGCTGACAATTAAAATAAAAAACCCACAAATATAAAATCTGATTGAATTCAAATAACTTAAAAATTCAATAGTTCTGATGACAGCTTTCTTGAGCGGTACTCTTTGCAATTACAATTCAAATTACTTCATTTAGTTATATAATTTACTGGTGATTAAACCTGTTTGCTTTAGAAAACTGAGTTGGTTACTGAAGGACACATCTTCACAGTTTTGTGTTAACTGAATATAATAAAGATGACAAAAACTGTAATCATTAAGGAAGGAAAAAAAAAGAAAGAAGAGTTTATGATTGACATTAATAGTATTTTGAGCTGAAATGGAAATATTTATATCTGATATACCCTTGTGTTACAATTGCTAGCTAGGTTTTTGTCAGAACTAAACAGCTGAGTGCAAAATTTTTAATCAATATGAAAAACAGTGCTAGAAATTGTAAAAATTAGAAACAGAGTAAAAAAATCGTACTCTAAACTCTCTCTGATTTGTTTTGCCACAGTAAATTTTAGGAGTTGCTTATACCTGTTGTCTTGTATTTCAGAACTCCTTATTCCCTGGTCAGGACATGAGAAGAAGTATGTATGCCTACAGAATTAATTCCTGTTTTCATAAATCTCTCTGCCCCTGTGATGTATGACTGAGCTGGGATACTCCTCCTTACTGCTATAGCCAATACAGCTAATACATAGCTAGGCAAACTCGTTTTTCTATGTACTGAAAGTCTCAAAGGTAAAGTAAGTACTTTCATTACCACACCCACATTGTGCAATCCACTTTGTATAGTTCCAGGGAACTACTGAAGTAACAAAAAGGACATGAACAGAACCTGGTTAGGATTGCAGCTAAGTGAATTCCATTAGAAACTCTTTGTCTGACTCACATCCTTAATGTACACTTCTTCGGCTGTACTGTATTTTCAAAATTTATCTCTCATGATGACTACGGGTGCTGCCTAACTTGTAATGAAATAGTTAGTCATTCAAGAAGCAGAAGAAATTAAGCAAATAATTTTAATAGCATATCTATTTTTTAGTTTTTGTAGTGAAGCCTAATATATCTATAAAGTTTCAATCTATGTTTCAGCTGTGGATAAGGCTTGCATGTGTATGTAGCAAGAAGCAGTAAGTGAGCTGTGCTTTTTGTTCTACAGACAGAAGGCAGAAAACAGATGAGAAAAGAAATGCTACATAAATACAAATAAATGGAAAACACAGCAGTGGTATGTTTCTTACCAAAACACACTTCTTGCCTCTTGGTTCTTTCTTTTGGGGAAAGTACAGTCACTTGAATGAGCAAGATCAAAGCTTGTAGTAGGACTTTGCTACAATGTTTAAATGCAGTCTAATGATTTAAGACAGAAATTATGATGAAAAGGGGGTTTGCAGGGAGTTTCCTTTTAAGGAATTAAACTGCTAAACGTTTCAGATGAGAAATCTAAAGCATATGAAAGTACAAATTCAGAATGACACATCTGCTGATCACAACCTTATTTCTCAAGAAGACAATTTAGACCAGCAGCCATGGTTACTATGCTAAATTATGCCTTTTAGACTGCAATGCAGGGATCTTAAAATTATTTTCTAAATGTGCAGATTATTTTTTTACTTGTATAAGAAAAAGACAGAAGTTCTTATAAAACTACTACTCAGAACTTTTCCTTACCACATGAAAAATTCCTTCTTAAGACAGACATGGATTTGTGGTCTCAATTTTTCAGGCTGTATACCCCTTAGCAAGTTACCATTACGGCAGGAAATAACATTTTAACTGGGGGAAATGAATGCCCTGTCTTTTGGCCAATACTTAAATGATAAGGGAATATAAAAGTTCTTTATCATCTTGTGTATTCGGTAGCAGAGATTTTGTATCATGTTGCTGCACTTCCTTGACACAACGCATTGTGAAAGTCTGGTGTAAACTTTCACAATTGCGTTGTGTCAAGGACTCTGTGGAAACTTTCTCTGGACTTAAGTGCTCTGGTCTCAGGTAGAATTGATGATTTTGCAGCCAGTGATTAAAAACAAACAACTTAGACACCTGGGTGCACCACAGCAGTGCCTGCATGTAAGCCAGACATCTAAAGAGGATTTATGCATAAGCAAGGTAGACATTCAGTATTTAAATCAGATGACTCCTCAAAAAATGCATCATATGAATCTATTTTTTTTAATTGATTTTTTTTTAGTTTTTTTTTTTTTCTGAGAATGAATGAGAAGGTGTTGAGCAGGACAGGCAGCATTCCTGTTTGCAGTTTTGAATGTCTCATTTGGAGTATGCACATTCTGTTGTAAATTCATCATCTATACACTGTTTTCTCTTCACTGAAAACACGAGCATTAAAGTTTGCAATAAAAGTATTGTTAGGAGAACAAAAGCCTCGAGGATGTTAATGAACTGCCAACTTAGATATCCTTTATTTTCACACCAGAACTGAACTACTTAAGAATTCTTTTTAAAGCTTCACAATCAAGTGTTTCTTTAAACTTAGAAGATTCAATTCATTAACTAGTAAATATTAAGAGGATTTTTGTTCTCTAAGTGGGTAACCTCTAATAAAGCCTATAAATACTATAATGAAAGAATGAACAGAGGTCAAACTACAACCTGAATATTAAATTGCGTGTCTTCCTGAAACTGACTTTTTTGAAGATGTTTAACTGGAGGACCTTGTAGAGATATATATATACCTAAGAGTTTTGCATTTCAGTCACAGACTAGTGTGAGTTGGAAGGGGCCCACAAGGAGGATGAAGTCCTGCTCTAAAGTGAACGGTCCATAGAGGGATCAAATTCATAGCCATGGCATTATTAGCATCATGCTCTGACCAACTGAGCAAATCTCAGGGTTTCTTCATGTCCATGTGGCAGTGCTAAATCACAGATGGAATAACAGTGTGATTTTTTTTTCATTCATCAATCCTCTCAAAAAAAAAAAAAGGTCAAATGAAAAATTAGACTAAATTAGCCTAACACTAAATGAGTAACCAATGCAAGGGAAATAAGCAACCCACACCCACCAAATCCTCTCTGCTCTTTTGACACTTTTCCAGGATAATATTATAATTTTTTTAGATATCTCTCACAAGTCAAGAGTATTTCAAAATATTTGCAAGTACACTTTTTTTTTGGAAAATAAACATTTTTTGAAAAAATGAGGCAAGAATCTTTCCTTTTATCTGAATGCAACAGTGACTGCCTTCAAGTCTGAAATCAGGATGAGTTGTAGCGCTCCTATAATTCCAACCTGGCTATTTTCCATAGAAGTAACTGACATCCCTTCAAGTCATTCAAGATAAAAAATAGCAGATTATGACAGCTCATGCTGAGATCCATTGATTAATATATTTGGACACAGCTAGACCTTTGTGACTTTGTTTTCTATTCGTTTGAGATGGCATAAAACAACTAGCATTTATATTGCTCAGTTCTTTTTAAGGGCAAAAAACCCTAGATTTATCCTAAAGAGAGGAAACTTTCCAAAGATTTTAAATTCCTAAACAATGTTTTCATATGATAGCTCCTGTGGCAGCAGCTCTCTGGCCACAGAGATCAACACATAACTTTCCCAGGCCTTTCTGGGAAAAGTCTGTGAGAAGATCAGAGAAAGGAATGAGAAGCAATTATTATCTTCACTTGCTGCACCTGGTATTGTGAATGTGTGAAATGTGTTATGGAGATTTGCTTACCAAAGGGTGGTTTCTTAATTAGCCAGTGGTGATGGTGTTTGGATTGGAGGACCAATCAGGTCCAGGTGTATTGTCTATAAAATTGTAGTATCCAGGTGTAACTGTCTATAAAAAGCAATGGGTTTCTTAACAATGATATAATATAATAAAGAGATTTATCAGCCTTCTGTGAATCATAGAGTCAATGCTAATTATTACCTGGCTGGGGGCCTGCTGCAATGACAAGATCCTATAAAGACTACTGACAAATTTTGCTTAGATGATGAATTCCTGGGTTCAGATATCATCAGATATTATTCCAAGTACCAAAAAAGATAGTATGAAGTTATTTTTCCTTAAAAAGGTACAAAGGAATAGAATAGAATTTTCTCCATCAAATTAATAAACTCTATTGCTGCTTCTGTTAATTCAAGAGTACTTTATCTTTGCAGGAAAGATGAATGGCAGTTATTTCAAAGATTACGTGTTAAGGAAGATTTAGTGATGAATAGGATGCTGATTATATGGAATCAGCTTTAGAAAGGACTCCTGTGAGCTGCGGCCATAGACAATGACAATTAAATCATCTTGCCAGATAGAGACGATCTGTTATGAAGAATTACAGATTAATGTTTTCATGCTCCAAACTCCCCTGTTTGTCCATTCCTTCAAGATAACATGGTTAAACTTGGAAATGGGGACTGAAAATGTAGATGTATTCAGTAAATTGATGGATTGTTAAAGCCTCCTCGAAGCTTCCCTCAGGATCGAGGCATTAATGCAAAGTAAGGTTTATAAATGTCTACATTCTAATATTTTGGCAAAGTGCAGGGATTTAAATTTGGGCCATATACTTTTGAATCAAAATTTTTAGAAATCAGTCTGGAAAGAAAAAAAGACTTATTTAATAAGTCCTTAAAATCTGTGACATGATTTTCAGTCACTCTACTAATTTCCTTTTTTAACTAATAACTCTGTTCCAGTGATGAGGCAAGTTTCAACTAGAAAAAGAAAAAGGAAGTAAGGAAGAAGACAGTCAAGGTGATTCTGATACATCTGAACGAATATTAGAGAATATTTAATGAGAGCAGCGATTTAAATGATAAGGAATAGATGGATGCTACCTCAAATGTTCTGAAATGCTGAAGTACATTAAACAACAGAAAGCTGCATTGTTTTTGATTTTCCTTTTTTTTTTTTTTTCAAACGACCAGAGTTTTAGGCAACAGACTGGAAGCTTGAAGATATTGTAAATGTCCTGTGATGTGGCTGTCACAAAATGTATAATAAATACTGCTGTTAACTGCAGGGAATGGTGGCTGCTGGAGAAGATGCAACCACACAAATTGGATATTCTCCTGACTGAGACAATTTCCAGGGTAGTTTTCATGCCATATGAAGATGTTCTCCAAATAGATGAAGGTGAAAGTAGCTTAAAGATACTAAGGAATGGAAGCCCTTTTTTGTGTCTGGAGAACAATGTTTTATCCTGTCCCTTGACTCCAATAGTTTGTCTATGAGGTCCTACATTAATTTATGAGTTTAGCTAGGATGTTGTGGAGATGTAATGGTAGATGTGATGTTAGCAAAAAAGGAACAATTTTTTCTGTCTATATCATTTTGGGTACAGAATTTGATTATCCAGTAAATATTATCAATTACTATATGTACCAAATAAATCATTCATTATAAATCATCTTTTATCTCTCATTTGATATGATACAATGGGGATACAAGCATAAGTTGCATTATTTTATTTTTAAGTTGCTTTGTTTTATACTTTTGGGAATAAAGTTATTTGTTAAGACTGTCTTACTGATGGGCTTTAAACTGAGACAAGAAAAAATCATTTTATTAATGAAGAGAGAATGGCAACTTGAGAGGAGGAAAACTAAAACTATACAAGTTATTCTTATGCCACAAGATCTATCAAAAAGAAAAAGTTGCTGAAAGTTGATGTTTGAAAACTGAAAAAGCTTTTTTCAAGTTTGAAAGTAGCAACATGAAGCTTCAGAAAGTTTTTAATTTTGGAAAAGAAATAGAAAATTATTTCCCCTTCTCATGATAAAATACAGGAAACAAAATCTCTGTATGGATGAAAAATTAATTTACCTTTTTCCTGCAGTAAGTGAAGGTGAATCCAAAGTTCATTACAACGACCACTATATATACTAGTGCTGATATGATTATTCAAAAACATATGATTTCTGGGAGTAAGATGGTGTGAGGTGTACAACTTTGCCTCATATATACAGGACTATGTCTTGCAATGGCAAGAGGTGGTAGTCCTTGAGGAAAGAATGTACTGTGTCTATCCCAAGATGTTTGTCAGCCAATGATTAATAATATAAAATTCTGGGTCTTGTTTTTATTAGTTTGAGCTGGCCATCACCTCTGCTAACATCGGCAAAATTATACCACATTACACCACATTCTTCTCTGCACATCACAAGCACTTTTTACATGGATTTATCTATTTCTAATAGTTTTTAGAGAGACAAATAACATTGGAATAAAGCAGAAATTTTCAGGCCAGTGGTAATTAAAAATAAAATATATGTACCTCAGGCTCTAGGTAAATGTGTTTGAATATTTTCACCTTGATCAACATCCCTTTGCAGAGGGATGTAATAAACTGTAGAATTTGGAATAATGCATTGCAATTTTGCTTTTTTCATTTCAGAGAAAATTATTATAAAGTTCAATTTTTCTCAGAAGGAAACTTAAAAAATTACAATTGGCAAACTTTAAAGAAAAGTCCAAGACATTAAAAAAAAACTATAAATCCCAAACTTTATTTGTAGTAACTTTAAGTAAAAACATACTAATAAAAGAAGTTTGATGATTTGTTCTTTTAAGGTTTAAACTGTAATTTGAATGATACTAATATCCAGATATACTATTCTCACTGCTGCTGCCTATAGTAATAAGTGATCAAGAATTATTTCTCCATGTAAATAAACTATCCAGACCTCTACCTTGTGTATGTCTGTTTTTATTCTGAAATCTGTGTGACATAGAAAAAGATGCCTGTGAAAAGCAAAGAGAGTAATTGATTTTCTAACTTTGTATTTACATACAAACTAGAGTGGTTTGACTAAGTTATGGAGAAGCCATATTTGCTGAGGTAAAATTGATATAGGCCCTTTTTTTTCAGAGATATGGTCCTCTAAATTTGTTTCAGGAGTTATATATTAGTCCATGCCTGTTATTCACTCTTATGTGTCTGTTATGAAGAAGGAGCAGTGTCCTTGCTGGATCTCAAGAAGGAAGGTACAGCACCAAAGAACACACTTAAAAAAAAAAAAAAAAAAACAAAAACAAAATCAAGAACAAAAACCAAACCAAAACCAAACAAACAAATGAAAAGCAACCAAGCAATTAAATAAAGGCTTTAATAATATGACAGGAAGAGGAAGAAAAATAGGGAGAGCAAGTAAATTTTAACAAATTTTATCTCCCTTCAGATTCTGAGAACTTGATTTTGTGCATCATCAGATGACACTGGACCAATCCTCTTGCAGCACAGCCTATCCATGAAGAGGTTCACCTTCACCCCTGCCATGGCTCCTTACATCTGATGTAAGTATAATTTATGCATCTTGTCTTGACAGGAAGAAATCTTGTCTTTTCTAAGCCTATTAGAACATGTCTAGCTACACAGATCTAAGAACTTCACGCAGGAACAGCAGTTATCCAGGGTGTTCCAGCGCATTCCCTTTCTGTTTTCTGTAGGAGGGGAAGTTGCACTCTTGTCACACACTGTTTATACAGGCTTTTCAAGCCCTAAGTACACGCCCCAATAGACCAGATATGGGTTGCTCATGGTCACTAACTCCTCAAATACAGGATCTTCCTTAAGACTTTTAATACTGTCTCATTGCTTGCATTGATGGTTTTATGAAGATCAGGACTTGTAGGTTTATATTCAATGCCTTAACTCTACTGTTTTTGAAGATTTGTAGCTCTTAATGCTCGATTTGGGGATGAATGGTTGTCCTAATATAAATTTTTGGTTAGCAAAATCAGCGAGCCTGATCAGTCAGAAAGTAGAACTGTCCTTCATTTATAAGTCCCATGAAATGCCTGTGTGTCTGAAAGCGGAAAAAGTTTTACTAAAAAAGTGAAACAGTACTGATGCCCAGTTCTGCTCATGTCTCTTTGCTTAATGATTCAATTGCTATTCTTGTTCTTCTATGAACAATGAAATAATAAATCTGTCCACATAATGAAATCCAGACTAACCAACTTCTGTTCTAAGAAATGTTAAGACTTTGTTAACTTCAGACCATTTTCAGGCATCTGCTTACTATTTGTGATTCTGTTAATGAAAAAAAAAGGAAGCCAGTAGACATCTGAGTCTCTTTGTTGCTGGTTAGTTGGTTGGTTGGTTGGTTTGGGGTTTTAAGGGTAGGGTTTGTTTGGGTTTTTTGGGTGGATTGGTTTTGATTTTTTGTTTGCTTTGTTTTGTTCATAAAGAATCAGAGAAATAAAGGCAATGTAGAGCAACTTCCCACTTATATAGGATCTACTGCCAGTACAGGACCAGTTCAGCTTTAGGTTTGTCTAGCTGACTCCTGAAAAGTTCCAAGGATCAATGTTCTGAAACTTCTTTGGGCAACATGCTCAGATTTCATCCAAACTCTTAGTGCAAAAGTCTTTTTCTACAGTCCAAATGTCCCAGGCTGGAATCTGTAGATGTTATCTATCATTCCATCATATGCTACCACCAAGAGGAGTTTGCTTGGCGCTATCCTAGCAGCTCTTTCAAACTTTCAAACTGTGGTAGGAAACTATTAGATTATTTTGAGCCACCAGTGCCTGCAAAATATGTCAGGTATTCAAGGCCCCTGACAGTGTGCATGATCTGCTGATGATAACCATCGAAATGTGGCCCAATCTCTGGTTTGCCCTCTTCCCAATTAGAATGTTTTCCTGCTTTATAGCTAGTGCGGTATGCATAGTGACAGGACTAACAGCAATGGTTTGAAACTGAAGGACAGCAGGTTTAGATTAGATATTAAGAAGAAATTCTTTACTCAGAGAGGGGTGAAGCACTGGAACAAATTGCCAGAGAAGCTGCAGATGCCCCATCCTTGAAAGTTCAAAGTCAGGCTGGACAGGGCCCTGAGGAAACTGTTCTAGAGACTGGCATCCCTGTCCATGGCAGGAGGATTTTAAATAGATTATCTTTAAGGTCTCTTTCAAACCATCCTGTGATTCTGTAATATTCTCATAGAAATAAATGCTAGGGGTAAATTATTTGCTTGAAACAAATTTATACACACATAATATAGAAACTAGCATTTCAGTAGTACCGATGTCTACAACCAAAATTAAACTTTATCTAGCAGTGAATGATAGCTTGGCAGTGTTCTGTGGCCATTTATGTAAATACAAGAACAAGTCTGTAAGATTTCTTTGGTATGTTTATACATGTTTTAATGTATTTCTTCATACAGTAGTGCAAAGGTCAGTAACACACTGGCATACAAAATAAGGTAAAGTCAAACAATTTAGCAGAATTTAATAACATTATTTAGTTACTTTAATTTAAATCACAAATGTACAGTACATCTCTTGGTCAGACGTCTTTTTCTACTGGACTCTTTCCATGTCTAGAGGATCTACAACTGAAAAAAAATCAAAAAACCCAAAAGATCTTTGTTCGAAAGAAATGTCATTTTTTTTAACCGCTCAAAATATTTTAGAAGACTGATCTTGTTCTGTGACCTTTCAGCACTATGCACAAAATTCAGGTTTCTGGCATTTAATTTCTGATCAATTTCTTCCTACTATCCTAACAGCCAAATATTAAAGTGTGTATTCTGGCAAGGTTTTTGTTTCAATGATGTTTGCTCTCATTTAAAGTGAAATACATGCACTCAAGGAAGCTTCCTGAATGCAAGGGATCTGGAAAACATTAAAATTAAAACAAATATTTATGAACAGTTTTTAATCAAATATTTAATTGAACAAATATTACCATGAGTGATAGCAATGAGACGTAGTTTTAACAAGTATGTATTTTTGATTTCTGCATGTATGTTTGATGACCCATTGAAAAGCCAATGGAATGCAGTCTTGATAAGAAGTTCATCTCATTTGACACACTTGACCCTGTCAGCCCACCCTACTGTTTCTGCACATTAATTACTCATCTGTAAAAGAGAAATAATAAAGTATCTTTAGCTTCTAGGTCATCAAGTACATTAATATTAAAATAATTGATAATATGTTTTTCTGATACAGATACAGCAATATTAGGAATTTAGATGGACTATATAATATATTTGAAACCTAAGAAGCTGTCATGATTTATGATTGTTGAAGGGCTGGTGGCATTTATAATTTCTTTTTTTTTTTTTAAGAGAGGGTGCAGTAAAACTTCTGACACTGATGAATGATACTGAATGAAGTATAATTCTCATCCCAAGCACCATATCATGGCTGAACCTAAGTGCTCTTTGAATGTTCACTTCAATTAAAGTCCACTAAAATAAATAATTTTTTAAGAGTCTATAAGTGTTTATTGCAGTAACCTCAAAATCCATTTGTGGGGAAAAACAACGCATAACTTTTATGGACCTAAGAATTTATTGACAGACCAAAAAATATTTTAACAGAATGATAAAAATGCAGCAAATATAATAAATCCTGTTAGAATAACACTATCCTTCACAGTCCTAATGAATATAGAAAAGGCACAGAAATAATACTCTCATATTATTATAAACACTAATATGAATTGCCAGATTGGGCTGATGCAAGTTCAGGAAAGCCCTGAGTGCCTGCACTGTCAGGTCAATACAAAACTCATGACTTTTTGACTGCTAATGGTGGACTTATTTACTTGTCTATAACAAGAACTATGTGGACCTATTTTTATACCAGTTCTTGCAAGCTTGTTTACTTCCTCATGTGTCTGGGCAATCACCTATCCAATTTTAATGTGCAGATGCCCATTTTTGCTGATATATTCAGCTTTCTTTCAGCAGAATTTGCATCTCATGTCTTTATTTATTAATAGTAAAGTCAAGTTTAGATGAAAAAAAATGGAGAGAAATCAAATTATTTTGAAAGAAAAGGAACTCTAGGGGAAGCTGAAAGACAGTAACATTTCAACAATGCAAAGGATTATAAATAATTTTGGTTTTTAGACAATTAATTTTGACAGAGCACGTAGACTGTTTTCCCTTGTGCAAGTCAATAATATCATACCCCTTTACAAAAAACTCTCTGCTAGGCTTTTTGGCATGGACCATAATGCAGAAAACAGCCTGGTATTATTTTTGGAAGACATAATCTCTACACATATTTGCCCAACTTGTCTTCTCCAAGAAGACACCAAAAAATTGATCCTGGAAAAGAGGCGTTTTTTCACAGTTAAATCTTTATCTTTGCTAATGAGAATCTCATCTATTTTCAACAACTGTAGTTCTAAATAGTTAGGTAGTTTTTAATGGGAAAAAAAAAAAAACAAAATAAAAGCAAAACAAAAACATTTATGAAACCTGTTTATTTTGTTATAAATGAGTGGCAAGCAGCTGCACTGTCAGGTTTATCCATGTATTAGCCTTATATCTGTCTTGGTTCAGAGAATGAAACTGAACAACCTTTGCACATGCTGTTCAAGAATATAGTCCAGGAACTGGCTCATCTGTTTTCTTAGGCAGGTTTCTCTCTCTCTATGTATTCTTGTTGAAATTGTTCTATAGTTTATGACCAGCTGAGCACCAGCTGGATGAAGACATGAACCTTTTTCCCAGCACATGTCTGAGAGCTTTAACAAAAAGCTACAGCATTGGTGCTTTTCCTAGACCCTTTCTAGGGATATGAAAATTTAATTAAATAACTGGAGCAGAGCCAAGGTCACAGTACAGGGCTTTTTTGCACTGTAAACTTAAAGGGACATTTTACTGTTTTATAAGAAGCCTTAATTCAAATAACGGGTTCTTCTTTGGCCAATAGTCAAAGTAGACAAACTTTGCTTATAAAAGAGATTGGCTGAATGAGAACATACACTGCCTGATACTTTTTAACATTTAGGATCTATTTATTGAAAGGTTTGGTTCGTAACTAATGCAACAAATATGTGCTTATGGCAAAGAACTCAAATCCAAAGATCTATTTGTGCCACCAAAGACCTTAGCTCCCCCTCCCCAGATCATCTTATTTTTCATACTCTGTGAGTTTTAATGTAATCCCAGACTACATATTTAAGGTAAAGAACAGGTTTCTAGTTGAAAAGACTCACAAAACAAAAAGCAATAAAACAAACAAAACCAAAACAAACCCAAAAGAATTCAGTATTATTCTTATAACTGGAACTCTACATATTCTTTAAATCTACACTGTCCTCCAGTGCCCTTCTACTCATCATGGCACCCATAAACAATCACTTTGTCGTATGAGATATGTGCTTAATTTTCTGCTATGAAAACAATGCTTGTGTTTGCTCAGTACTATTATTTCAGACATTCTTCAGTGAAAGAAACCCATAAGGTATTATATTTACATCTTAGAGCTGTAGCACAGCACCCTAACATAGATGTGGCCTGTTTCCTCCAGAAGATACCGGCCCTTGGCTTGCAGGTGTGAAGAAATAGCTAGTAGAGTTCATGGACCTGAAAGTGTAATTTAACTTTTTAATTTCCTTTAAGAAAGAAGAGTGAGCAATTAGCAGACATTTAAATGAGGAAAGAAGTGTAGGCATCCTTAAATGCAAAATTATGTTACTGACACTAATTTCAGTATCTTAAATGGTCAAATATTTGCAGAAATATTTACAGAACAATCCACCAAATGATCAAACCCATTTCGGGGATAATGCTGCAGATTCTTTGATGGATGTTTGTGTTTACGGAATGATTCCCATGTGACTTGACTGACACTGTTAATAAATCAGACAATTTATTTCAGAAATGATAGCAAAGACTTTCAGGTCCTCTCAGGCTCAATTGAATGTGCAGCCTCTTATTTATTAATTTATTCCTTGATTATTTCTTTATTTTTAAAGGTCTCATTGATTTGAATCAAAATGTCCCAAGTTCAGTTTGGGAAATTTTATTCCTTTATTCTGTCTTTCAAATTTTGGTTGGTTGTTTGTTTCAGGTTTTTTGGGGGGGAAGTTTTTTGCTTGAGTTTTTTTCTTTTGATTTGTTTTCCTTTTTTACTCTTTATTGGCAGCATGTTTGCTTCAGCTTTTTTTCCCTAAGGTTTCACAGTTCCTCTCATACATCCCTTTCTATTAATGATGGTGAAACTGTAATGGCAATTAAAGGACTGCTCAGCTTTTAAAGAATGTGAACTCCTGGTCATTAAAATAACTTCTCAATTTTTTAAATTTAAAATTAATTTTATTGTACTTAGAGCTTTTCTATTTGTAACCCCTTGCTCTGATTGTGGAATGCTCCTTCAAACAAAATAACCTCTCTCATTTTAATATGCAAGAAAAGACCAGGAAAATGCTGGACATTCCAAATTTCTGTATTGTACTTTTTATAATGACAGTAAATGATCATGTAATCAAAAGTATAAAGAAACAACAGGTTTCTAAACATTTGTTACATTCTTTTTTTTTCTTTTGTTACATTATTTGGTTTTTTTAACCCTAATACCATTTTAATAATATTTATCTTACTTGGTACAAAAGTGTTTCCTTCTATAAGAAAGTATTATGTTTTTGTAACCAGAGATTATGGGATTTTTTTTGTTTGCTTGCTTGTTTATTTATTTTTGCATTGCACAAACAGACATAAGAATATTGATCTGTGTATTTATGTTTAATACTTTTAGGAGGAATGTTTGAGAAGTTCACAAAGTCCGAACTTATTAATGAAAGAAAATGGTATTACTTTTGCAGTTTCACTCCTCTACATAGTGTCATTTATTTAAATTTATCAGCAGTTTATAACAGTTGCCCTTGAACATGTAAGTAGGACATAAAGCAACTCAGACCACATGTTGAAGACTGTAGTCCATCACTGCCCCTGCTCTATCTATTCTGTTGTTGGAAAGATTAATTTTCCAGTATTATGATTCTAAAAGCTTTCACAAGTATTATATTAACTTTTGAAAGAAAACCAGTAGTGAAATACTGAGCTACAACTCCAACTCAGAGCACAGAAGTAAGGCTTGAGCATGCATGCTTGATTGCCAGAAACCTGAAATAAAGTACTTTTAGTTACAATTATTCATGTATGCTGACATTCTTACATAAGGGAAAATCCCTAAATCAAAATGCAATATATGATTATTCTCTTTATCTAACACCATAGCAATGTCCACATCATGCAACTTTTAATTAGAAGGCACAAAGATGAGAATATTTATATAAGGGCGGTTTCAGTAAAGCAGCTAGAGACAAACTTTTCAAATATTATTAGTCATCTTTTTAGTCCTACAGTTTCCTAGAAAAAGCATTAGAAAAGAAAGAAAAAGAAAAATTGAAGAAAAATTGATTTTACTTATTTATTTTGAAAGATGAATTTTAAAATACACTAATACAATATTTTTATGAAGAGAAGTGTGTTGTGGTTTAACTGAGTTGTCTAGATTAAAAAATATAGTTGCCTCAAGTATCTTTCTTTTTCACAGACTACACTTTCAAAGCATCTGTCTTGATTTTGAAGATAGGTGCTTCAAATTTAAAGAATTTTTTTTAGGTGGTTATAGATACCTGAAATTAATTCTTCCTGCTCTGTGTCAATATCAGTATTCATGGGGTAAATTGGAAAACTCATGATGTGTAAACCATATGAGAAAAAATAAAGAGACTGAATTCAGTGGTAGAGATTTGTTCTCATTCTTAAACTAATTTCGATATTTTGTATTAGAACTTCAATTGATTTTCATTATCTGAAAAACACTTACAGTGAAGAAACCTTAAGCGATGATCAACTTCAAAGTTTGGAAGTTGCGGAAAACCTGGACCTGGAGAGCACAGAGATATCCTGTGTCCTTCAGGAGCTTGTGTTTGAAATGGATTAAATGTTCTAGCTACAAATCCAAGATTCCTTAACACTTTCACATTTGAAGAATGGATTTTCAACATCCTCCTAAACAGCTGAAATTACGTTTTCATTGTGCAAATAGAATAGAAACCTGACTCCCAGTTTATAGTTACCTAAATTTATGTGTAAAATGTACCAAATTATTAAAACACCAAGGAAGTTAAATTATAGTGTATTAAAACTACTGAAGTTTCATTTCAACAAAGTGATAATATTTTGTTGTAAATTAATGCTGCATTTGAAGGTAACAAAAACTTGGAGGGAAGAAAGCACAAACAATGCAAATATTAAAAAGTAACTTGAAATGCAGGTCTTTCTTTTCTTTCCCTAGGATGAAAAACTTAATTTTTAAACTCAGCTGCACTTAATTCAAGACACATGTCCATCCTGTCTCTATACACTAGCTACTACATTGCCTAAGTCATATTTCACTGATACTTCAAAAGCACTTTCACTGTCTTCTTTTTCCTAGTCTGATTTTTGAAGAATTTTACAAGTATAACAACGACACTTCATCAGCAATTCAGCAGGAAAAGGGCTGAGGTTTGCAAGGTTTTTCTATATTTTTTTATTTTTAAATCTTCCAGATCTTGTCACATTAGAAATACTTAAATGCTGAGAATTTTAGACTGTGGCCCTACTTGTGAACCTATTATGGATGGAATTTTTCCAAAAGAGCCACCCACAATAATATTCTAAAAATCTGACTCCAAGCATTGACAATTCTACCCTTATTAAAAAAAGAGGTAGTAACAAAATTCATAGTTTGTTTCCAATTATTCATACTGCAGAAACAATTAATCAAAAAACACTGCAGTGTAAGAGATTAATTTCCTTCTGAGTAAACAGAAATCTACAAAAAAAAAAAAAAAAGAAGAAATGTATTGTGACTTTACACTGTAATGGGTTTTACTAACCCAACCATTTGTTCTCTACTATAGCAAAAGAATTTTTTTCCTACCAGTCAAAAAACCCATTTTGTCTTTAATGTTTCAAAGTGACAAATCGGTTTTTCAGTAGCTATAATATCTCTTCCCCATGATATTATTTTCCCATTGCTAGCATTAATTGTTTTCAAATATTGTATCATGTTTTATATTATAAAATATGCAAATTCATTGGGTATACCCACTTTCTATAGTATTCCCAGACTTGTATAACCTCTACTAATCTACCTCATTTATTAATAATAATAGGAAACAGATCAGTTCTACCTCAGGTCTCAGCTGGGAGAACTGAGAACATTAGGAACATTCACAACAGGCATGTGCTGTAATCCATCTGCCACAAGCTCATGCTGTCAGTGCTAGATGAGAGGGATGTGACACATTATATTAGCTTCCAACAATTTCTCAGCCACTGTGATAATGGGAAAAAAAAAAAAAAAAGTGGAGTACATTGCCTCTTCCAGATACACTGACCACCTTAAAAACACAGCATCATCTGTTTTGTGTGATTTCACTTTCAGAGTTAAAATTAACTTTGAAAAAATTGTGTAAAAGTTTAATTGCTCTTCTCATTTTTCATGATTTCTAATTGCTTTGTGTATTTCCATATTTGAAATAACAAAGTTGAAAATTCATACTTCTCTGAATTACCTAAACTAATATCCATCATTTGCACAATATGATGTGAAGATGGTTAAATTTATGCACTATGGAAAAGATTTTACGGTTAAATTTATGCACTATGGAAAAGATCTTCTAGATTATGTGTCCTGGGCAAAGTTTTATGCCAGTGAGGTTTTCTAAAACTTGTCAATGTATCTTTTAATATAAGAGCTTGCAAACAAACAAACAAAAAATCTGTATTAAATCTCCTTATATTGTATTCAAGTGCAAATATCACAGATATCTGTGTGTGAATTTTTGTGTGTTTGTGTGCACATGAATGCATGTCAATAGCAATAGTATCTGAAAAGCATGTTTTCTCAGGTGGTAATTATCTAGTGGACAGCACGGGACTTATTTCTTAATTTGAATTTGACATTATTTTATATTAGAGTAAAAAATATAAAGTACTAAATCATACTTAATTTAATTTATAGATGTAAAAATTGACTGTATGTAATTCTAATTAAATGGAAACTCATACAAAATACTTTATGAACACTACACCCCACACAAGCAGACTGAGCAGTTGATACACATCTTTTTGTGTGCTTAACTTTCACCTTCTAGTGCAAAAAGTTTAGATCATGTAATAAGAGTACAATTTTGATGTAAGACGAAATAGTCAATTCACACATTGAAGTTTTTTGAGTTTTTTTATATAAATAGCAGATAAGCAGTTACTTGGATTAACTCTCATTGTCTTTCTTTGAATTTTCTTTTCATAATATGGATTCCACCTCCATTCATTATTTTTATTTCTTTCAAATATTTTAAAAATCATTTTTTGTCTGCTGGTGTGATTTTGATTTAAAGATCATCTATATAATTTTTATGTACCTTCATAATCCTTTGCAGTTTATTCGTAGAAATATAAAGCCTTACCAGCTTCAAAAGTAAAAAGATGTAATTTTGAGTGACATTGGACTTTTTAATTGATCTTTTACTAAGTCATACTGTGTGAAAAATATTAACATAAGGTTCAAATCCACAGATAAGACTGAAGCTCAAATTTGTTGCCTCTTACTTTTTGTCCCTTCACAACACATTTAGAGAGTGTGATGGTGATGCTTTTGATGTGACATGTCCTGGTAGAAGTGTTAGATAATAAAGGTCCCCTTTCACTTATAAACCTGACTTTTTGTTTTTTCCATTGTGAAATTGTCTGGCAATTGTGAAGAGTATGACAGTGGTACTTAATTCATAACATATTCCATATTTCCCAGTTTAGATATATCATTTGCATTTGCCTTTTGACAATTGCAGTTGGAGATTTCTCATGTTAGCTCATAAGCATGCAAAAAGAAAAATATTTATATCAGAAAACCAGACCATTTTTAAAGCCCATGCATATAACAGAATAAAACTCATGGAGTTATCATGGATTTAAAGAAAAAAATCAAACTGCATCCTCCTTATGTGTCACACATGCACACAACTGGGATTATATTGTTTGTACAGCACCTGACCTGCCAGATATTTTTAGGCATACTTTAATAAATTCAAAATTTTCTATAAGTATTTTGGCCATTTTTTGAGATGGAAAATTAATTACATTTCTTTTGAACTTCAGTATTCCAACAGGAATTTTGATGGGGGTGGGGCACAGGTAGTGTGTGGCCATTGGCCTCTCCATACGAGTCCCTCTCTATAAAATGACTACTTGTTTCAAAAAGGTCCAAATGAGTGAGCCAGTCACAGTCATTGATTCAAATTTTCTGCACTTATTTATAAGTATGCTACAATAGGGCCCATATGACTCATACTAGATAACTGAATCTCTTTAACCTCTTTTATCCTTCTTGTTCTTCTTTGCATTTCCACACTGTCATGATCTTGTGGATATGTTCTTAACATTTATACTGCTGAGTGTTAAAAACTGAGCTTACTCACCAAAGCAAATACCTAACATCATGACTAATACCTTCTCACTTTTTCTTTGTATTCTGAATGAGACTTCTTATATCAGGCTGCATAACTTCTTTTATATTTACCTTGTGAAATGTCTGTGGGAAAAGTTCACCTTTCTGTTCAGTGTTTGTACTGCTCAGGGGAGATTTAGACTGTGACAAGGGCCCCTAGGCAACACAGTTGTATAGAATGCAATGCAGGAAAGGGAGCATATTTCAACATGACACATCTAAGAAAATGGAAATTCTACAAAATAATAGAGGAGACATCACTACCGATAAAATTGTGAACACTTCAGAGAATAGAGCAAATCAGTTCAGGTCAAATATGAGTACTGCACACCATGGATGTAGACAGAACCTTGTGTCAGCATAAATAAGTCACACCTTTTTATTACAGGTATGTATATATGAGTATTGTTTAATTTTTTTTTTGCCTAAATCTTGATTGTGATGGCTGACTTGAGCTGACAGGTAAGTCTCCACACAGCTGCCTGGTTATTCCCCCCAGTTTATTGCTGTGCACCATGTTATGTGCTGTGAGATATCTTTTTGGTCAGCTGGGGTCAGCTGGCCCAGCTCTGTTCCTGCCCATCTTCTTGCCAATCCCCAGCCCATTTTTTGGGGGCAGAGTGAGACCTTAACCCTGTGCAGGCACTGTTCAACAGTAGCTAAAACTTTGGTAAGCTATCAACATTGATTTGGTCATAAATCTAAAACAGCCAGATTGTCTGCCACGAAGAAAAATCCAGAGCCAAATCCTGGGCAATAGTGGACGCGATTTTTTTTTTTTTCCATTTTTAAAAGATCATTAAAAAACTATATTTAATCACTATCCTAAATATTCTGTCTCTTTTCTAATTGCACCAAAGAGTCTACAAATTAAGTATATGTTTTATGGTCACCTTTTTATAACCTTTTTGTAAAAGCACATTTTTAAAATTATTTTATCTAACAGTCTCTTGCTGTTCATTCAGTCCATGGCTGAAGTGAAATTATTAGGGGGAAATTATCTTCAAATCAGACTACTGAGAAATTGATCAATAATTATATTGAGATTGTTTCATGCATGTGAAAATATGATGCTTCCTCACAGATATTTAGTTAATGGACCTGCTCTGCTCTTCTCTGAATCCTTTTTTTTATTCTGAGTGTGCAATAGGTTTCAAACAGTAATTATTTTGTTGGCAAACACTTGCAAATAAATAGCGAACTCTAGTACCATTCTGCTGTGTTTTGCTAGAAAGATAAGGCAATAAAACAAATTATTATAAATCAAACTACATTCAGTTACATATTTCCTATTCTCACTACTTTAAAAATAGGGTTTTTTTTCAAATACAGATATATTTTTTTATATTTTACTTTGAAGATTTCCATATATTTTGTTTCAGAAAATGCCAGTTTTATGTTGTCACTCACGTATGTGAGATCCCACCTGTCTGAGAAAATCCAAGATATTAGGACAGATGTTTTGTAACATCAGCCTGAAGTATGTGTATGCCAAAACATCCAGCAAAAAGAAAACTATTTAATACACCTTAGAAGTGAAAGCCCAAGTTTAGTCTCTAACAAAGGTACTTAATACCAGCATAAGAAACCATCTGGATGTAAGAAACGCCTAAGTTTAAGCTACAAAATAGTAAATAATACAGAGAATGATACATAGAGAACATGTGGTGAGAGATCATTGAGGAGAAGCTTTAGTTACACTTCAGTTGAGTCTAACAATTGCACAGCAAATGATTCCTGGCCTTTGTTAAAGCAAATAGAGTGGACTCCTTTATTTTTCCAAGAATGTAAATAGAGAAGTCCATTGGACAGATGGAAATCCTGCAGCATTTGAAAGACTGGAAAATTCTATAGGGCTTCTAGTGATATACCTGATAATATTAATGGAGCTGGCACTGAGATACAAAATAGCCTGAGTGAAAGAAATTCTAACTGTTCTTGGTGCCTTAGACAACAATAAGGTTTAAAGTGTTTGTAGATACGTCCAGCACTAGATCACAATAATTTAGAAAGAAATCCATACATCAGTTTTGTGTCTGTATGACACAGCCAAAGCAGTAGATATGGAAGATCAGCATGGGTCAGCTTACTCACTGTTTGCAGACGACCACTTTTAGCATGTCACAGTTATAAGGTGTCAGGGAATATCACAACAGTATCACTTAATATGTTACTGGAGCTGTTTCCCTCTTTTTATCTTTTCACTTCATGAATTTTCAAAAGTATGCTTTTTACTATTCAGATTATCACAGTCTAAAACCTCAGCAGTTAAAACAAACTAAAAAGATTTATACTGCTTTGAGGGGTACCACAACCTCTCCTCTTGAAGATTTAGCATTGATGCAAGCTCACCCAAATTTCTGAGCAGGTTCTTTTAGAATTTTTCAGCTCTGGAAAACCTTTTATTTTGAACCCAAAATTTACACATGCCTACCCTTTAAAACACAAAAATCCCATAAGTTTCATGCCTAAATTTTTATTTACTTCTAAAAGTAAAATAACCAGTCATTTTTAATTAAGTAGAAGTAATACACCAATTACAGCAGAAATTACACTTTCTTCTTGCACTTTTTCTTCACTGTATCCATTTGTTTTCCCCTGTCTTTATCAATATTCCTTGCTTTCAGTTTTGTGGTACATTAGGTTCTTGCATCTCAAGTTTTGTCACTTATCTTCCTGTTTCACACACTGCCAAACTCCTGAGGCTTGCAAAAAAAAATGGAAAATGCATGAAGAATTCCTTATTTTCTAAAAAAGAAGTAAACAGAAGTAAAAATAACAAATCAAATTGCATTTGAACAATGGTACAAAGGGAAACGGTGAAATGAGATTCAATTCTAACATAAAAAATAGAAAATATTTTGCTTTTTCAAGGTACTATTTAGAAATATATTCTTTTTAATATTTACCTTTACAATAAGATTCTCTTGTGATTTAAAGTCTTTATGCTAGCTGCCTATACTTTATCTAGTATTAATAGAGACAATCACTTCCACAATTTTATTATTCTTATTTGAAGATAGGTATTTAACATATCTATTTTAGTGTATGGAAAGCATATAAAAATTTAGTCCTTTAGCAATATCAGAAACATGATATAAATATAATAATAATATAACCCATACTTTATTAAAAGTCACAGCCTGGAGAACTAGATTCACTTTCATTGCAATGAACTTGAGATGTTTCAGTTATGCTAAGGTTTTCATGGACCTATATTTTTGTTCCTTAGAAAACAATCATCTTATTATTAACCAGTACTTTCATTTTTTTTCTTGCATAATAATTCCAAAGGCATATTAACATTTGTCATAAACTTTTTCAAAAGCCATAAATTTAGTTCCTTTTCTGGAGGGATGCATGCTTTTTACTCCCAAAAAACTGTTTCATATTCTGCAGTTGGCAAAATGACTTTTTGCTTGCTAAAAAGCCTTATACTGAGTTGTCTACAAGATAAAATAGTATCTTTTTAACTTTTAAGACCTTCAACAATAGTCGTCTGTAGAATTTAGATATTAATCCCATTCTTTTAGCAATTTTGTGTAACTGTTCAGGCAGTAAATATCAGTCACTAATAACATCTACGTCTGAATTTAGGATAGATACTTTGAGTTATGTTTTATTGACAATTGTAAATAAAGATACTACCCATAATCTCTACCACCAACAAATCCAGTTAATGTGCTATATATTACTGTTATAGATACCTCAACCAGAAGCACAATTTTAAAAAATGTTAACAAATTCTTGCTATTTCTAAGGAATTTGAAAACAGTGATACAATATCTTTATTACAATGAACAGATGAGATGTTAGGAGAGCAATCATAAGATCCAGAAGTAGAAAAAATAGTAATATAGACTTTGAAACAAAGTGTAGGAGATACTTCAAAGTCCAAACCACTAGTTTTCATCCCTTTTCTCCTTTCTTGTTTGACTAAGTCCTTCTTCCGTTCATGAACATGGAATCAGATTAATTTCTGTCTTTGACAAAAAGCATTTGTAATCTACAGATTACATGATCCAGTTAAGTAACCATGGTAATCTGCATTCTGTTTCTTTTCAAAACCTAATTTGCACCTATGTTTTCAATGTCTAGGGTAAAGTATGAAAAAAATGAATAAACTAAACATTTTTTTTGGGTCTGGCAGAGAACAAACCAGCATCTCTAGGGCTCCTAAATCAATAGACTCCCAGCAAATGCAGATAGACTTCAGTTGTCCAAACATCAGTCTCTAGAATAATTTCAGACTTGGTGAAATAGCCTTCCTGGTCTTCAGATTCTCCCCTCCAGATGAATGTATGTCTACCAAAAGTCTTCTGTCCAGCCTGCAGTTCTATGCAGATGGTTTGGTGTTCTAGAACATCTAATGGCTATTCCTCCTTCTGCAGCTTGGAACTTTGGGTTGATGTCTCTTCAGGCGCTCTGTAAAGATCCCATCAACCTCATTTTCAGTTCTCCTGGTGTTGCATTCTGTTCATCTCCTCTGGAAGATTTTTTTTTTGTTTTGGTTTTTTGGTGTTTTTTTTTTTTTTTGTTATTGTTGTTTTCATTGTTGTTGTCAGTTTGTTTGTTTGTTTGTTTGTTTGTTTTTTGCCAGACAGCCCAGTTTTCAGCCGGAGCACAGATGCAGGCATGTGCACCATTTCCCATTGCTTCAGTGGGAGACCTCTGGATGCCCTGGAGCTCAGGCTTTGAGTGGAAGTCCTCAGTGTGCTGGGATGGTAGCTGCTGTTGAGGCTTGTGTTTTGTGCCCTGTGGCACATCACAACATGTTGAGCAGTACTGTGCTGTCCTCGTTTGCTTCTGGATCCCTTCCATATGCCCCTCTGCACAAACTGCTGTACAAACTACTGCATTTGTGCATTTGTATTTCCTCTGCTCCTATTTGTTGTTCACCCTCACTTTAGCCTGCAGGGGTGTTGGCCAAGTGTGCTGGGGATGCAGATTTTGCTTTGGCTAGGTTTATCAGTTTATCAATAGCAAAACAACAGGCAGAGAAAAAAAGCACTCAGAAATTACTGCAGAGAAAGATAATTTTTTTTAAAGTAAAAATGAAATGTTAGCGTTCACTTTTAACATGTTGGCACAGATCAGCATATTTGCTTTTATGTTTAGCTCTGCTATCTAACCCCTCATTGCTTAACATCTGGGTTTGGAGATTTCAGATTTTCCCTTTGGAAACACCTTAGACTTGCCAGCTCTCAGAAAAATCTTTTTTAATATCTGGCTGCAGAGGGAGACACCACGGAGTGCTTGAAACTGCAGAATCCCAGAATCATAGAATTATTGTTGCTGGGAAAGGCCATCTGCAAATGTTGCAGTCTAATCCCCTCTTCTCTGAGCAGGGTAAAACACTGCAGGTGGCTCAAGGCCCTGCCCTGTTGGGTTTCAGGGGACAGAGACTACACAACATCTTGAGGCACCACATTCAGTCTTTGACCACCCTTGTGGTAAAAGTGTTCTTATGTTGAAATGCAATTTCCTCTATTTCAGTTTGTCTCTCTTGACTCTTGTCCGGTCACCTGTCAGAAGAGTCTGGCTTTAATTTCTTTGCTGCCCCTCATCAAGTGTTCTTGCAGAATCCTTCTCTCCAGGCTGAACACTTCCAGATCTCTTGTATAGAATATCTCTAAGTCCTCAGTCAACCAGCTCTAGGATGTCCATGTCTCTCTTGCATTGGAGAGCCTGGACCTGGACTCAGCACACTAAATGTGACTTCAGCTAGGGGAAGGACCACCTTCTCCCCCACAGGATGTGATGAATCACCATATCAACCTGCTGAAACTGCTTTTCCTAATGCAGGTCAGAAGGCTTTTTGCCACATGACCACTTTTCCATGATTCCATTGCCATCAGAATGGATTAAGAAGTTAGTCCCTGGGAGAGCTCTGGTGGGCATAAAGCTTGTTTTCAGTCTTTGCTGTCAGGAAATACAGACTGTGAGAAATATAGACTCTTCTCCTATGGGAGAGAGATGAAGGAGAGAGAACACCCATAATCTGGTATCTGCTGTCCCTGCACAACACAAGCAGGGTGGAGGGACAATTCCAAGAGTAATTCCTCATAGGACAATGTGGTTACTGAGCATCTTTAAATGCCCTAGGTGTGCTCTATGTGCTGTGTGAGACAGAGAAGGAGGGGTGCATTGCACAACACGCTGCCGAGTCACACCAATGCATGAGTAAAATGAGAAGGGTCCATACCATGTTGGGGCCTGTGCCACGTGGCGTGCAGAGAGATTGTAAGTGTGGCAGAGAAAATTGCCACCCTAGGCACAAACTGCACCATGCCAGCTGGTTTCAGTGCCAGGCATTTAGTGCATTCATGTAGATGTGGCTGTAGAAACAAAATTCAAGTGAGCATTCAAAACACTTTACCATTATTGTCTTCAATCTAGTGGTATCTTCCTTCAGAGAGCCAACAGGTCCTAACACAACTTCCAAGGTTTAGTCAACAGAAACAGTTTTTTCTAAAAATATGAACACAATTTATTTTAGATGCTAACACAAGTTTCTGATTAGAAAGGTAAAATATTTATTTTAGATGAGATTAGTATTATATGGAATTAGGAGATCTGCTGCATCCTATGGTACCAAATAAAAGAAATTGCTTCTAGGTAAAGCACATTTCTTTAAATGGAAAAGAAATCACAGTGGATTTTAAGAAACATTCCTCTATGGAGGGTGGTCAGTAGGCAGAATATCTAAGAAGCAAGCATAACAATCATTTTTAGATAACAAATTAATACATTGAATTTGGCTGAAGGGTACTGGTAAGCTGGAAAATCTTGAGTTTGTTTATAGTCAGCCATGCTAGCTAAATGCTAGAAGGGAATTCCTAACTGAGCATACTAATTTCTTCCTATATTTGCTATGATTTATACCTTGTAGAATTGTGGGGTTTTCGTTTGTTTCCACATAAACAAGCAATGAATAATTGCTCTTTTTTTATTTTTAGCTTTCAGTCCCTATGGATTGGTGTGGCTAAATTGCTTGGCAAGTATCCCATTGACAATTCAACATGGCTATGTATTTTACTATTGTTTCTGCTTTCGAAAACAGAAAACAAATCTCATGCCAAAACCATGCAATATTTGGACAAGATGTAAACAACTTACTGTGATTTATTGGAAATGCTTTTCACAAGGATAATCTCAGGCATCCCATATGAAGATGTTTAGAGAGAACATGCATCTGCTGTATTAGTCTTCAGTTTATGTATTTAATGTATATTTTTCCATAAGAATTTTCCCACAGCCAGTTCCTACGTATGTGTTCAGTCTAAGATAAAGGGCTGGGCATTTTATACAACTGTTGCAGTGTATGAAAATTCGTGTTAGTATGTATTAATAAATTGTAGTCTCCATTTGAAGTCTGAAGGAAGAGATCTACAGGACTACATTTATTTTTGACTAGTCTGAATCTGTGATTAACTTGGCAATATACACATTAATGTCAGCTTCCGACCTTGTGCATGCTGATGGCTGCTCTTATTGTGCATCAGTCCTGCCTGCTATGTGAGAATACTGAAAATGGATCACCTTTTTTTTTTTTTTTAAGTGACTAAAGCACCTTTGGTGGGGTGCCTTTTTCATATTGGCTTGTCCACTTAGTGATGTGTCTTCAAAGTGCTTTTTAGCACAGCTGGAGATGTAGTCCATGGTAACACGATTTCTCTGTTTTTTTGAAATGTGGGACAACTTATCTGAAAAAATAGATCAGAACACTTCAACATTTTTAAAAGCATGTTTCAGGAGCTGGGAAGGAGACTGTGGAGGTGAAAAAACACTTTGATTAAGCTGGTTACCTATTTTTTTATATTTCTTATAAAGAAGCTATTATGTATTGACAATAGCATTTTTGGTTCTAAAAATCAAAATTACTTAATAGCTTTATAAACCAGACAATTGTTTGTGAGGATGTAAAAATCCTGTCATCTTTGATGAAATCCTAACTGTTTGTTGAACTAAATATTACATGTTAATAGACTAGAGGGAAAAAGTAGAATCCTTCCCAAAGCAAGCAAATGTCTTTGGCACATTTTTTAAAAAATTGGAGTTAAAAAGAAACTGACATATGTATTTGAGCATCTAAATGTTCACATTAGTACACTATATAGCAATCTTTTTCAGTATTTTTTTTATAATTAAGAATATCTGAGTGTAATAAAAGCAAATATTCCATAACTGGAGACACTTGAATCAAGGCTTATGATGAATAATTAATTCTTTACTTGGTGTATTTCTAACTATTTTTTAACAGCTAATAGGATTACATGGACTGGAAATTTTTCTTAAAAAATTAATCCATATAATGCTTCTAGTTTAAGCTAGATGTGTAGGCTGTCTCTATAGTTATTTCAATGAGGGAATCATTTGCCATTATGAGACATACATCTTTAGACAGACTGAAGTAGATGTTCAATTTTCACATGAATAAATCTAAGTAAGATAAAATTTTACTTTTATTTTTAAAATTATTATTAACTCCCCCCCCTTCCCACACCCCAGAAGTTAATTTCTTCACAGAGCAAAATAGTGTTCTAAAAAGAAATTAGTGTCACAGGGAAGAAAATATTTCTAAGTATGATTTCTGTCTTGCTTACTGAAGAAGTTGTATTTTTAGTAGCAAATATGGTAGGGGACTACGTGGAGAAAATAAAAAGTGCTTAGAATTTCAGGTTTGACAAGTGAATTAGTAGTTTGCTTGGGAATAAGCAAATTTGAAAACCCAAAATGTGAACACAGAAAATCTTCTCCTACCACCTCAACATGAACACTGTTGTTTGATCATCTCTCTAGATTTCACTGTTTGTCTTACTGGAGGGCTCATTGCTGCTGCCAGTACAGGCAGTGCATACTATCTGAAACATAATTTAGCTTGGCAGATATTTGGTGCTGTTGAACAACAAGTTGTGTTCTTTGCTTGGTTCAGGAGTATTACTCCACACTTGGTGGGATCTTATCCCAGGAACAGGAAACTTCTGCAGCTAAAGCATATCTTATGGCATATCTTCTGAGTCAGGGCAGTCAAGAGGGATTCAGTTGATGATTCCGCAGACTGATGGAAAACGGCCAAAGGAACAGAAAAAATAGCAAAGGGGAAGATTTGCTTTGGTGACTTAAGAGAATTCAAGTGCTCAGATGGGTATCAGGCCCTTATCATGTCCTGCATGGTCAATTTGGAGGCTGAAAAATAGTGGAAAATTGAAATGTTTGGAAATAACTAAATACAGTTCTATTAGCACATCAAAATAGTTTCAAGTTGGCCGCCCACCATTTTTTGATTATTTTAACTTTGTTTTCTCTGTTATTTGCAACTAAAGAAAGAAATTAAATATAGTAATCCCTCTTGGGCTGACCAGGGAGTATTGAATTGTACATTATTAATTTCTAAAGGAATTTTATGTTTATTATAATATAAAAAATAAACACTTTTATATCTTATAACTAAATCATGGGACCAAATGCAGGACAAATTTTCCCTATCAAATTTGAAATTAAATTACAAAAATACATTTTAAAATCCTGTGAAAGAATTTCTGATCCTATTGAAGCAAAGATTTGCATTTGTTATGTTGAGTTTGTACAGAGAATAATTTCGCTAAAGGGTATATAATCATCTACCAGATATAGAAAGAGGAGAACAGTGATCTGAATTTCCTTTTTATTTAAAGCTTTTGCTCTCCCAACAGGGTTATTACATAAGCAGCTGACAGAGTTTCAATTCATGTTTTATGGTTTTTCCACACTGTTCATTTATTTATTAGCAAACATATAGATATTTACACAGATATGCTGCATTACCTGATTACAAATATAGAAACAGATGTTCAGACACAGCATTTAAAAATGTCTGTTGTTATTTTGCTTGATTAGGCTATATGCAGGCATTTTGTAATATGATTACAAAGATAATTAGAGAATAATTTTCTTTTTAACTATAATTAGCCTATATTTCAAGTTAATCATGATACATCTTGCAGAATGTTTACATTGTCAGAAACATACACTGATAAGCTTCAGATCTAGGAACATAGCTAATTACCCTATGCAAAAAATATGAAATGTTTCTGTGTTCTTGTTCTTTAATTATAGTGTCTCTTTTTTCCCCTGTGGATTAGAGTAGATACTTTCCCCTGGGGGCAAGTGAACAGCTAAAAAGCTTTGAACTCAGTGTTTTTAAGGCTTTTAACAGGATTTCCCAAATATCCAAAATTAATATGTGCAAAGCAGGCTTACCAGGCAAATTCTCTGCAACCCCTGGCAAAAACTCTCAGGGGTTTTGTGTATATTTTGTAAACTGGTGTAGACTCAAAAAAGGTCAACCACTTGACATTCTTTCGCTGTACAGCAAATTCAGCAAATTATTCTGCAAGGATTCTCTTGTCATTCAATGTAAAAAGCTATGAATTCAATAAAATTTCTTCAGTTTCTCTAGGTGCATGTGAAATCTCAAAGAAAAATTGTTTGCAGATTCAGGAAAGGGTTTCTGGTGAAAGCTTATGTTTCCAAAGAACACAGCCCATTTCCTCAGTAAAACAACAACAAAAAAATATCCTGAAGCTTATCTCAAGTGATTATTCTGTCTGGCTTTCTTTCACAAGCATAAGGAAAAGGAAATAGTTAGGTTTAAATATTTCCTATAAACATATGGAATGCCAAAAACCCTGAAAATTAGTGGTTTTAATTCTGTGATACAAAACCATGGATGTTACCATGATTTTGAAGTCAAACAGAACAATTATCCATACTAGTCTGCAGCAAGGTTCAGGAGGAACAGAGCAGCAGGCATCACATACGAATACACAGGCACGGCTCCAAAAAAGGTAAAAACTGTCACAGAATCAGAGCTGATGTCTTTTCTAAACAGGAGGCTGCTGTGGTTAACTTGGCCATTACCTAATTTAAACTGTGAGTCATAGAAGGTACATGGCCTTTACATGCTTCTTGCTGTTGCAATGGATCACTCATGCCTGGCTGTATGCCACAAAAAGTGGTATCAGCAGGAAGAGTTACTCACTGGCATTGAGCTCTTCCTTGTTCCCTCTGTCATGATGCCTGAGCTCTGTGGCAGCACTGTATAGGAGCCAACACATTTTAGAAAAAAAAGACTGATTTTACAAAGCCTATGAATCTATAACCCTTATTACCATGGAGCAGAGCCATGAGTTTTCCCACTATTTTGAATTAGGTTATAATAGGGAATAAGACTCTTCTTTCTCAAGTAGAGGAAAGATGATTCAATTGCCTCTTTGAAAGATCTAAGCAGAATTCTCCCCTGATAAAGTCTGTATGCCTTCATCCTTCAATTTCTTCAATTTCTGTCTTAAATTTTTATTAATGAAAATCTTTGACTTATTCTCAAAAGGATGAATAAGGACAGAGACAATCTTTAAGGCACTCTTCTCCCACATGGAACAGTTTTCCACAACTGCTAGACTTGCCAGATTTATTGCTAACATACTTCCACATGTATGACCACTGAAAAAGTAAACTGGAGATGAGGAAAAACCTGTTGCTAGCTGGCCTTTTTTTCTCCCACACATGGACATTACTACCATTCCACTCTAAATTCCACTCCATCAGAGATCTTGTAATGCTGGTAATACTCTCCCTCCTTGTGCTCTTTACCCCCTTTTAGAGAGAAAAAGGAAGCATCAGGATATAAAATGATTCAAATAAGGTCATCCAGGAGGTTGGTAGCAGACATGAGGCCGTCATCTGGTGTCCAGTGCAAGTGTCTGATTAGAGTTTCAGTTCATATTAAATATGAACCAGTCCATGTGATCAGATTAGAACTCATCATAAGGGAACCCTCTAAAGCTGCACAGACTTGACCATAGGGAACGACCATTTCTCTCTACAGATTCACTTCTATTGCAAATCAAACACATATTTTAACATATTTTTGGTTCCATGCAATCAGACACACCAAATAAAATCACAAACTTCCCTATGTAAATGACGACAACAACCACCACCACCACCAACAATAACTATATATACATATATATATATATATATATATGTATATACATATATACCCCCCTCTTTGAGACACACAGGGCATCCTACATACCAGGTTTGCTCTTTGTATTTACTGCTAGTCAATTAGAATACATAATCTAGTGTAATCTTACCTTTTCCTCCAGGCTAAGAAACATTGTTCTCTGGTCTTCCTTTGTTAGTAGAGAAACAGAAATTTTCACAGAATGATTTCTAAAATTTTAAGAGCTATCTTATGAATTGTGTTCCATCTTCTTATTTCCAAAGCGCAGAGATCTTTCCAGTGATTAAAATATATCTATGAAGGAATAAAGAAAAATGTTAAAATTAGCAGGGTATTTTATCATCTTCTTATCTTAACATTTTGTCTGTGACTTGCAAAGCTTTGAGACATTTGCATGGGGATATTTCAGGCTATGCATTTTTGCACCCTAAGCAGCTGTTACTCAACCTACACAAATTTGAAATTTTAAAATCAGATATGCCATTAATATCCAAGCTATACTGTTTGTGTGGTTTTGGTAGTGGCAGGGCTGGGCTACAGGGTGGCTTCTGTGGGAAGCTGCTAGAAGCTTGTTCCCCTGTGTCTCGTAGAGCCAATGCCAGTCGGCTGCAGGACAGACCTGCTGCTGGCCAAAGCTGAGCAAATCAGGAATGACAGTAACACCTATGTATAATATATTTAAGAAGAAATAAAAATTCTATTTGACATATGTAATTGTGTCCAGAGAAGAGCAGAGTGAGAATATATGAGAGGAACTACACTACAGACACCAAGGTCAGTGGAGAAGGAGGGGCAGGAGGTGATCCAGGTACCAGAGCTGAGATACCCCTGTAGCCCATGGTTAAGACAATAGTAAAGTAATTGTGCCCCTGCAGCCCATGAAGTTCCATGAGGATGCAGAGATCCTCCTGCAGCCTGCAGAGGATGCTCATGAAGCTGGCAGATGCCTGAGAGGAGGCTGTGAACCCTAGGAAACCAGAGCTAGAGCAGGTTCCTGGCAAGGACCTGCAATCCTGTGGAGCGGAGCCTCGGCACAGGTTTGCTGGTAGGACTTGTGACCCTGTGGGAAACTCACACAGGAGCAGGCTTGTGCTTGAAGGGCCACAGCCCAGAGAAGAATGACCCAACTTGGAGCAGTTCATGGAGAACTGTTGCCCACGGGATGGACTCACACTGGAGAAGTTCATGGAGATCTGTCTCTCATGGGACCCCAGAGGAAAGCAAGGGAAGGGACTCATCTCCCTGAGCAGAGACAGAAATATGTGATGAAAAGACCATAAACCCCACTCCCTGTCTCTCTGCATCACCTGGATAGAGGACCTGGAGCTGCTTGGGAAGGAGGGAGGGTTGGGAGGAAGGTGTTTTTTAAGACTTATTTGACTTCTCATTATCCTGCCTTGATTTTGTTAGTAATAAATTAGATTAATATCCCAAAGCTGAGTCTGCTTTGACCATGAGGGTGATCAGTGAGAGATCTCTCCTTATCCTTATGTCAACCTGTGAATCCTTCATTATATTTTCTCTCTCCCGTTCACTTACAGAGGGGAGTGACAGAGCAGTTCTGGTGAGTGCCTTACATCCAGCCAGGGTCAACAACTGAATATTAACTGATGTCTAAATTAGATACTGACTTTAAGAAAAGATAGAATATACATTCATTTTTTAGTTTGTATAAGTTCTGCTAATTAAAAAGGAGAAAAGGATATAATATTTTAAAAAATTCAAGTATCTAGACTAAATTTCAAAGTTACTTTTAGTGGGAAAAAAGTCCATTTAAGATAAGTTTTGTTACCTTCAAAAAACACATAAGATCCTAAATTAATTTTTTTGAAAAGTACAAGTTCATAAAACTGAGGTGTTTTATTTTATATCTTATACAATATTTTCCTTGTGTAAATAATTTTGTTTTAAGTCGAAAATTTTAATTATTTATGCATGAGCAACTGTGATGGGCTGATGCTGGCCAAACACCAGGGCACCTATAAAAACAATTTTTTCATTCTTTTTGGCTATAGTTAAGCAGAGGAGGGGAGAAGAAGATTTATGGTGTAAGATAAGGATTAGGAGAAAATATTTGAAGGGCAAAATAGGCCCAAAACTTTAAAAGGTATACAAAAATATTAACAGAGGCTAATGAGAACTAAAATAAACCTTTAGAACATCTTTCCCCCACCCCAGCTTTTCTTTCCTTCTCACAAACAGCACAGGGAGACAAAATGGGATTTTTAGTCAGTTTGCCACTTTTTAAGGTCTTTCTTCACTTCACTTAGGGAGAGGACTCTCTTTTTCTGTGTCATAGGGTCTTGCCTTCAGGAAACACAGTAAAAATATGTCAGATAAATGTCAAATGAATGCAAATGTTGAAATTTATCAGATCACTGAAAAAATACATTATGAAACTAAGGTTTCATGAAAACAATAGTCACTGAAATCTGCTCAGAGTGAAAAAGATGTCACTGCCAAAAGTGAGTAACACATTCAGTGCAAAGGGAAGACACTGGCAACAATTCAGGAAAAATGTGCTAGCGGCTTTACTATTATTTATAGACTGACATAAATACTGCTTTCGCAATTCCATCTACACACACAAATATTTGTCAGAAGACTGACTAATTCACTAAGAGATACAAATAACTACAAAGAGAAGAGAGCTATATCATTTCCTCTTCATTTGCCATTTCATCCCTCTGAGAAGGTTATCCTCATCAAGAGACTGTAACAAGATTAAATGCCATCCCTCTTAGTGTTTGAGACAGATGTGACACATTTTCAGCTTGGAAAGAAAATGGGCTGACCATTTCAGCGGGATAGAGATTCCCTGAGGGACAGGATCTATTAAAACAGTTGACAAAATAAAAGATTTGATGGCCAGAAGCAGAGGCACACACAGTTCTGCAATATGCACCATTTTTCCTATGTGCAGAATCGTGTTGGCAGGAGGCAGTGTCAGCCCAGCCTCACAGTACTGGTATGTTATAGACAAAAAGAAGGTTATGAGTCTGGGCAAAGTCTGTGCAGCTGAATTTCACACAGCTGTGGGTTACTCTTATCTCTTCTTTCTAGTGAAGCTGAATCGGGCATTCCAGCATGAATTTTTTTGTTTGGCAAGGTGAACGTTGCACATACTCAGGAATAAATGTATTTTTATCAAGGATAACTAATAGTTTCTTTCTAAATAATTTATTTAAATAATACATGAAATGTTGTAAGAGGTGCAGTTCTAAAGTAGATTACTGATGCACTTGTGTTTGCCTGCCTTTTGTGCTCGCCAGAGTATGTACACATTTCTTCATAGGAGATATATCTAGGATAAGAATTCAATAGAATTGGAAGAATCAGTTTCCCTAAACCTAAATTTAACCATATATAAAGCACGAGTTTACCTTGGAGATCTTCATTCTGGCATGTAAATTGAGAAAATTAATTAAGAAAATTATTTTATATTTATGATTGTTATAACAATATATAATATATGAATAATTATTGTGTAAGAATATAATAATGGAAATCAACTAATATGAATCATGTCTATTATGTAAATTATATACAGAAACGTAGATCCATGCAAAACTGAAGCCTGAGCTGCTAACACTTTTAATGATTTACATGTTTCTATGAGCACATTCCTGCTCTATGATGCTTTAACTATAACTCTATTTCAGCCTTGCATCTTCAGCTATGGAGTTTATGCTACTATAATTTTTTGACCAAAATGTTATACTGCCATCTGAAATAAGACCTCTAACCCTTTAACTGAGACTTTTAATTTTGTGTCAGAAGAGGTAATATGAGGCAGGGCATAGAAGATTGAAAAATAGTCAGAGAGCAGGTGCCTAGGTTTTTATATAGCTGACAAGATGTTTTAGCCATTAGCCAGGACAAAGTCCTGCCTGTTTAAATTTCCCCTCTGACTGATGGACCATAATTAAAAGATTCAGTCCCGCACCTATTGAGATCAGTGAAATGACTACCAGTAATTTCAGAGGCCAGTGAATTAGGACCTAAATTCTCTCCTGCTCTCCTGGGACAAAGGGCCATATGGCAAGCTGACTGCTCTTGCTCGCAGTCCTACCTCGGAGAGAGGAAAAAAGGCGATGCGATCAGACATGGGTACTCTGCACCTGCTCCTTTCTTTTTCAGCATCACTTCAGAGTGGAAGCTGCTTTCACGGCTACCGAGTATAGGAAGTGAGAGAAAGAGAAATAATGGCTAGCTGTATCTTTTCCGTGTCATCACAGTAATTTGCATTTTATCTGGAGATACAGAATACATGGCTCAGATTTCCGGAAAAAAAAAAAAAAGATAATTCTTTTAGTTTTGCCTCGTTGTTGTTTCTGAAATGTTTTATTTTTGATTTGTTTCTATTGACTTCAAAGATTTTAGATTTTTTCCTAATTCTAATGCTGAGTTATTTGGTGCTTTCTAATTCTTCAGCTGCATATTTTAAATTTTGAATTTGCTAGTGTTTTCTTGCTTTGAAAAATAGCAAAATATATCATGATTATGATAGTAGAATTTTTTAATGGCTAAGATTCTATGAAAAAAATTCACTCTATTATACCTGATGACTAAATTTCTTCTATATATGCAAAATGTAAAGAGTAATTAATCATAAATTAGTAAAAATACTAGAGTTTTAATATTTAAATGAAATCTAGTGCTGTGAGATGAACTGCATGTAGAACAAGGCAAATTAGTCATACAGTATTTTTTTTGAAATATACATCCTAAATCCCACAAATTAAATATTGTAGGTCAAGATACTCTTAGGATTTTCTCATTCTACCTGTTGAATCAATGGTGGTTTTGATTGATATAATACAGATTTGAATTAGCATAATAGAAGTAGCAACAAAAAAAATCTAGGCCAGCTTATATTTTAGATTCATTTTGTAGTTGATAGAATACTTTGCCAATTATTACAGGGATTCAGGTGATTTTTATTGAAAGCTGCTACTAAAAACACAAATTTAGTAGGCCAAGTATAAAGGTAAATAGCACAGAAAGTTTAGATACCTGTATTTCCTTCACAAAGCTACTACTTTTCCTAAGCTTGCACATTTTTGAGAAAAAAAACCAAAAATACCATTTGTATTGCACTAAATAGTTAATTTAGTTGTCTTTGCACTGGTGATGGGAAAATTTTACTGGGTAGGTCAGGTCACGTGGATGGTTTATTCCCCCTCCCTATCACATGGTCTCTCCCCCATGCATCCCTTTCCATATCCCCTGGTGGTCTGTCCCATGGGTGGCTCCTCCCCTCGCCCCTCCCCAAGGTATCCTATTGGCCATGGTCCTCTTTCCCCGCCCCCATCCTGGGCTATAAAATCCTACTGCAGGTGCGGTTCCACCTCTTTTTTCACGTGGGTAGTGGCTGTGCTGTCTGTGTCCCACCCTAAGCCGATAAACTGCACACTCATCCCCACGTGGAAGAAGAGCGCTTCTCGTCTTTTATCTTTCATCTATGCAAGTCCATGTGGGCTTGGGTTCGAGCTGGCCCAATTGGACCCATGCAAGCCCAGAGAGCCATGGATTTCTGCAAATACCCCCAGGAAAAACCCAAACCAAACCCAAAACTAAGTCATAGAATTATGCCTTAACAATAGGCTTAATCTTGAAGATATGCAACAACATGAATTTAAGAAAGTGACAGAAAACCCAAAGGGCAAGAAAATTCTGTTAAAATACTGTAGGGTAAATAGTGCTATTTAAGTATATCCTTAGGTATGGGAGATGCAGGACCTGCCTGTAGCACCTTTCAGAAGGAATTTTGTTTCAGGCAAAATAATCCTCTTTAAAGTTTTGAGCTGAGAATAGGAACCTACAACTTATCTACCAGCTTGATCCTTCCTTCATCTCATTTTTTCTTCAGAGAACCTCATACCAAAAGCAATGAGAAGACTCTCCTAGCTTATCCACACTGTCCATCTGAGATGCCAAATGCCTTGAAATTTGTCAAAGACAGTGTATGAATCAAACACATGAAAAGTCACCAAAATCTCTGGGAAAAAAAATAAAAGGAAAGAAAAAAAAAAAAAAGGTCCGTGGTATGACACCAAAACATTTGCTGACTATTCTGTATCTTTGAACAAAAATTATAGGCCTTTTTTTTTATTTGGATCCCTCTTTAGAAGTACCTATTTCATCACAATCTCAGTTAGAGTTAATAGAAATCAAGATAAATTAAATAACTTACACACATTACCATACCAGTCTTAAGATTTATTTTTGAAACATGCTCACAGCTATTTTTATTTAAAAATGCTAGAAATTACACAATTACCAGGCAAATAAACTTGCAATGTAATGGGATTCCTGTAACAATAGATATATCTAAATGTCAAACCCTCATTTTTTTTTTTTCTATAAATATGTTTTTACTTTTTTTTTTCTGTTAAAAAGTTTAGAAAATTAATATCTTATGAAAGCTTCATTATTAGGTTTTTCAAAATTTAACTGAGCACTTGAAGCACCTTATGTGTCTTTTATCCAATTGACATATCAATGTGACTCTAACATATCCTTTCTCTCTCCATCAGAGTATCTGTAGTGAAATTTAGGTCAGCTGTAACAAAAAGTTTCTGCTTTCCTGAGCCATAGGATCTGTTCATTCTATTGCAAATAATGTCATGCTCACATGAGTTGCAGAAAGAAAAACCTGTCCTGTCATTTTTTTTCCTTTTCATTGTGTTTTTGTTCTCTGTTTTGCTCTATATACCTGAGTTTCATTTTATAGTTCCCAAAACTTTAACTAAGCTATACACAGATATGCAAGCTCTCTGTGCAACTCACTGGAACAATTTTCAAACATTTGAAATAAACTATCAGTAATCTTTGATAAAAATACATTTCTTCCTAAGTGTATATGGCATTCACCTTGCCATACAAAAAATTTCATGCTGAAACTCCTTTCTTCTCTGCTTTCTCTGAATGTCAAACTCTTCAAATAATACATCTGAAATAAAAGTCTAAATCAAGTCCATTACATGTTTTAGTAATATTTCTTATAATACACATTCGAAGAAAAAAAATATTTATACTCATTTAGACAATCTGTCAAAGATATCAAATTTTGGCCTATATGTGTGCAGTTATATAATAGACTTATGCTGTGAAAATATTTGAATTCTAACACATTCAGTACACCAAGAAATTTCTTATATACAACACAGAGTTGTATATAAGAAACTCTTAGTTGTTGCAAAGAATTTCTGAAAGTAAATATTTATTTGTACTCTGAACAAATTTAAAGAAATAATAATTACCAGAATAACGTCACAGTTGTTTTAATTTTAATTTGATATATTTTTATTTAAAATGTCACTGTTTTAATAAAAGGACTTTGGTTATTAGACTATCCAACTTGTATTAATTTGCTTTATACTGTCGTTTTATTGATACAATTTGTTAATGCTAGCACCCAATTTAGGAGACCAAAATTTAGAAGCCATAAGAAAAGGCTTAGTTAGGACCTGAGGAAAGAGGAAATTTGAAAAAATGCATATGCATGCAAGTACAGCTTACAGCTGGCAATATGATTAATTTATTTGGTTTTTCATCCTCAGATGAGATATAAACATTAAGAAATTATTTTCTGAATGCAGTCATGTGATAAGTAAGAAAACAGTACCTTTATTTAGAGAGATATTAAAGTAATTTCTGAAGGCCTCTACACTCTGATTAATTATGCTGGCAAAGGATTACGCAAATTATGCTGCTAAGGCACAATACAAAGTGTTCCTTTGCTTAAAGTAATGTTTTTTCAATGCTTACTTTCTCATTACAAAGAAATTTGATTTTCTATTAAAAAATTCATAGATGTGTAATACGCAGACAAATCTCGGTGGCTACCTGAAGTACAAGTGATAATAGTGTCTTTTAAGGCCTTAGGAATATAAATAAAATTATCAAACTTTTTGGTAATATTTTATATTTTATTCTCCATAAATTTTCATAGTGCTTCAATGTATAAAAATTACTCATGACTGCAAAAGCCCTAATTAACTGATGGGCATTGTTTCTTTTAGTGTCAAACCTATATGTATTTATTTATATTACCTGTAGATTAAATAGTTTCTTCTTGTCACTATTTAAAATAAATTATAAGAGATATAAACCATAATGAACATTAACAAAATTAATTTTAAAGCCCTTCCATGTTATTTGCATGAATAAATACTTTTTTGGTTACCGCCTTGTTACAAAAGAGCTCATATTAACTCCACAAGGAAGTGAATTAGCCCACAGCATTTTGAAAATCAGCTCTGGTATCACCCCTTATTATGCTTTATCAATCAAGTGAAAGAAAGACAAATTTATTTCTCAAAAAGGAAAAATCAGTGTCTTATTAATGACAAAGGTATGTGTCACTTCTGGAACTAAATCCCAGTGTTTAATGAACTGACTGTCTCATCTCTATTAAATTAGTAAGTCTGTCAGATATATCTATCAGAGGCGGGAATGGAGGCTTGTTGTATAGCAGCCTTGGTGAAATTATGTAGAAAGAAATAGCTGATTTCTAATCAGTTAATTTATTTGGTTTTTTTGTTTCAAAAATCTTCCTATTCTTCTTCATCCATTTACTGATATGGTAATTAATCAATGTTTATGTAGTTAGAGAACCCCTCATATCTCAGCCTCTAAAGACAACAAATAAAATTATGCTTATTCTTGATTTTCTGATTCTTCAGGAACTATATGAAAGGATGGGCCTTGCCTTCCTCTTTCACAGTTCACTTTATATCACACACGGGTGAAATATCTAAATTTTATGAGTGCACATATAAATAAATCCTTAAAATACTTAAATTATGCCACTGACACTTTTATTTCTATATAGCCATTGCATTTATGCTCTTTTTTTTACTGACATCTGATGTGTCCTAATAATATTAACTATTTAACTTTATATTCCACTTCTCTTTACATGCATGCACCATAGAAAGAGCAGCACCTGAGATACAAAATAGGGGATTTTTAACATAAAAGTAGAGTTGTGAAATCTGCATGAGGTGATGTGCAAGTAAAATGTCAATGGAGATAAACTCATGCACTCTCAGAAACTCCTTGTTGTGGGCAAAGTGTCTCCACTGCTGTATTTCAGGAGATACCTCCAAATTCTCTCAAAATCATAGACTGGATGAATAGGGCACTGTTCAAAAAAAAAACAACTGTGGGCCCAGAAAAAGGATTTAGATTCAAGGTTTACACACCTCAGAAAATTCTCAAATGTATTTTGAAAAGCCAAATGAAAAAAAAAAAAAAAACAAACAAACCCAAAACTAATTAAGCAAGACACTCCAACTAACTTTTCCATGAGTCAACAAAATGTTTACCCTCAGGAAATTCTGAGGCAGTTAGTCTCTCCTTTGAGTTCCCTTTTATTATTAGATTCTTAGAAAATTGCAAAACTTTGTACACTGGGTGGCCTGAGATGTTATGAAAATTTTAGTAGCTAAATTCCACCCCTCTTTCAGGTCGGGTTCTTCATGCTACAGGTTTTCATACTGTGTGATATATACTAATTTGTTCAAAAGTGATTTGAGGACTTGTTAATCATTGTATTTCTTATTTCCTGTATCCATTAGTTGCCTCATAAGCTACATAATTGCTGAATACTTCTAGATCTAACTGAAAAATCAATGGAATTTAAGATTTAAAGGAATTATTTGAATGGAATTTAAAATTTGAAGGTACACAGAGTTAATAAATTTTACTGTGTGCTCCATACACCACCAGAGCATGTAATTTTATTTGGCTATTCACAACTGGCAGACAACTTGACCTTAAATATTGGTGCTTCAGTTTGTCCTTTGTAGAAATAGGATGGCATTCGTTTTCTTTTAACACTGTTGTGAATATAAAGTAGTTGATGCCTGCAAAAACTGTTTTTATGGTGCATTAGTCCATAATTCTCTGTTCACAGCAGTGTTCACACAATGTGAACTGAATAAATAGTGAGATTCAAATTGAACGATGAGTAGAATAACAATCTTCAGTCATAGCTGATCAGTAAAATACAGTATAAACTCCAACTAGAAAGCAAGTAATGTGTATAAACAGATCATTGAAGTCTATGTCACAATGCACATAAACAGGCAATTCTGTCAATATTGTACATTCTAAATGACTGACAGATTGCAGCAATATTAAGCTTAGAATGTGATAAGAGGAGAAGGTTCTTCATAAGAGATATGCGTTCTAAAGATTTTTTCTGAAAAGAAATCAAAACTACAGTCATAGAGGAGTATGAGTTTAGACAGTTCATAAATATCTATGTGCTGCAGTCTGCACATAATTTAGATATTTAAATTTCCACTATAGTCAGCAGAGATCAGAGTCTTGACTCATCTACCTAAGCATGGAGCTAGTTGAGACATCTAACAGCTATGATTGTGGGAGATCTGGCATAGAGCCTATTGGAGACTCTCAGTGTGGCACCGGGATGACAGCCACTGTATCCTTAGGCATCTCAAATGGTATGAGACAGCTGTGACTGGAATGCAGTTAAATAAAAGCAAAAATAGTTGATTCAATTTCTGGAATTGATTACAGCTTCCCAACCTGTCTTAAGTCAAAAAGCAAGAGCTGGTCAACTAGGCTTGAGCATCAGCATAAAATAGATCTTCCATTCTCCTTAAATTTAACATACTCGTTTGTATTTAACATACTCTTGGCCTGTGTACGCTTTCTCTGACAACTCTGTAGTGTCAGGAATAAAACATGGGCCAAGGATTCTTCTCAACAATTGATTTGGATAAGGCCATCCTGTGTTAGGAAATTAAGAGAAGGAATTAGATTGCCCAGAGCTATTGCATATCAGTTAGCTCTAGTTTGTATTTTCTGTTTTAGATATAATGCCATGTGTTCTTTTCACAATCTCAGTGGTTCTTCAGTGAGCATACTTTTCAAAACACCTGCTGTTTCCATGACCAATAGAAGAATCTGTAGATGGACTTTAGATTCCATTCTTTGCTTTCAACAATTAAACATAAATGTTCCTCCTAAGCCTGAGTCACAACTGAAAAGGGGTAAGTTAGCAAATACAATCTCAGTAAGCACAATATACTGTTTTTGTGAGGTCAGGTGAGGCTACTGCTATTCATATTCACTTTGTAAATATTTGCCTAACAAAAATTATTTGGATTCCTCAGTGGCAAATACTTCACAAGACCAGGTGCACTGCACAAAAGATGTTTGTATTTATCAAGAGAGGAGGAGTCTATTGACTCTTTCTACTTAAATAACATTTACATTTCTTTCAAACTTCCTTCTGAACATGATACTACAATGCTTTCAACTCTTAGAGAAAATATGCTAGTAGATAAAAGAGCTTAGCTCCCACGAAGGATTTGTACCCTTCTGATGCGTGAATTTTCTTGAAGCTTGACACAATTCCAGTTTTTCTCACAGTGCACTGTGCTATTGAGAAGGATAAGGAAAGACAGCCCTAAGGAAAATAGGTGTAACTAAAATTTACATAACACAGAAACAATTTTTTTTTGTTGTTTTTTACTGGGGGACTTTAGGGTGAACTGTTTGTGGCTAATGTGTGTTAATGATGTTCTTAGAAGTTTAATCTTGTCTCATGATCCATGTGGATTTCACTGCAGTTTAATACTTATTTTCATCTCCCTGTAGTGACGAATGGGATGTATTTTTCACTGAAAAACTCATGCATTGAAAGTTTAATAAGTAAAGCAAAAGATATGTGTACAAGCAAAGTAAAATAAGGAATTAAATCTCGACTTCCCAGGCAAGAGTTCAACCATCTCCAGAAAAGCAGGCCTCCGTCACATGTAATGGCTACTTGTAAAGGCAAAATCCATTGCTCCAAACATTCTCCCCCTTTCTTTTAGATATTTCCTCACTATCTTCAGTCATTAATAATGATGAAGCTGACCTCTTCCAATTCTTTCTTCTATTAAAGATGTTCTAGATTAGTTTTTTTCCTCACTAAAGCCTTTCCACATTGTGTAAATGCTTTAATATGTTTGTCAGAATTACTATCATGTCTCCACTACTGAAGGAACATTTTCAAAGGTTTAAGTTTATAGTGTAATATAATCTAGACAGCCTAGGTAATTTTGAGATTTCCCATCTGACCCTATTGTGGTTTTGGTTTTGACTTATTGCATCTGAATTATATCTTTGCCTGCATGTATTCTCCAGCAATTTATTGCACTGTGAGTTATGCAACTCATGAGGACAAAAGAAATACACCTTATACTTAAACTCAAGACTTAACAGTCAATCTAATATTAATTTCACCTGTTTAATTATCTTAAATAATTAATCCAGATCTAATTATTAGCAAAAAGCAAATAAAATTGAAAAAAAATAAACTGCAAATCCAAAACCAGCCAAAACCAGCCAAAAAACCTCTCTCATAAACTATTTTATTAGAATTACTGTGCTTACATTCCGTGCATCTACTCCTTCCTTCTGCTGTTGTTATGCTCACCCAATGCCTGTGTGATTCCCAAGCCTGATGCCCTCAGGGGGTGTGAGGATGTGTTACACCAAGTTGTCAGCTTTATGAGCCCTTTCCCATGAGAATGAGGTATTATCTGGAAGTGCTTCTTGTCCACAGGTTCTCTTGGAGTTATTTCCATGCCTTTTGTAACACTTCCTGTACCTTGTTCCTTCTCTTTTGTGCCACAATTCCTTATTGTAGCTTTATTTACTATACATGTTGGGGTTTATTTACTTTGGATACTTGTTCTTTGGATACTTGTTCTCTGTAACTGCTGAAAAAAAAAGGGCTTAGCCCAGCTTCCAAGGTTACAGTTCTCTTATAACAAATCAATGGCTACTAGTGGTTTGTTTATCGTTCTCAAACCTCTGGGATCATGCCTACAGTTTCAAGGCATTTGCTGTCATCACAAAGTTGCATTTATGTGAATTGCTTTTTTAAATTTTAGGGCTGCAGAGCATTTATTTTACACATAATAAGTGGTTTTATATGTTAGTTATACTAATATTTCACTATATTAAGAACATTGCTGCAATGACACTTCACAAAACAAAGTTGTATTAAAGTTCAGTAAGAGTTGCAGGGTTTAGGCAACAGGTGCTGCAGCCAAATGAGCTGAAACAAAGTTCCAACCAAGACCATAGTAGGACCAGACACAGAACACTTACCCAGGCTTAGTCCCGAGGTCTCACAGAGTTATCATGTATTGTGGCCTGTAGCATGGAGAATATCATATTTGCTAAATTAAAGGGTCACAGTTCCCTGTGTCCAGGGGGTGTTATTCTACCAATTTTTCTTGTGTCAGCTGTTAGTGTCAAAGAGCAGAAGATGCTTTCAGGATGTTCACTATGATTTGACTGCTTCCAGTCATCTTGATGTTTTTAAACATCTTGATTGAAAATCAGCTTTTAAATACCTTTAAGGCTTTCTGTTTAATGTGAGATTTTTCTAGTTCACCTTTTCCATCCAGAGGGACCTTGACAGGTGTGATAGGTGTGCCTGTGCAAACATCATGAAGTTCAATAGGACAAGTGTACAAGGTGCTGCACACAGGTCCGGGCAATCCCAAGCACAAACACAGGATGATCAGAGGCAGAAAGAGGTGATATTTGACAAGAAGCTCCAGATGATCTGGCAATGTGCATTTTCAGCCCAGAAAGTCAACTGCACCCTGGAATACGTCAAAAGAAGGGTGGCCGTGAGGACAAGGGACATGTTTCTACCCCTCTACTTCCCTTATGTGAGCCCACCCCAGAGTGCTCACACAGCTCAGGGGTTCCCAGTAGAAGAAGAACATGTACATCTTGGAGCAGATCCACAGGAGGGACACAAGAATTATCAGAGGGCCAGAGCACCTCTCCTATGAAGACAGTCCAAGAGAGTTTGGTTTATTCAGCCTGGAGAAGACTCTGAGGAGACCTTATTGCAGCCTTCCAAGTCCTACAAAAAAGATGGATAGGGACATTTTTCAAATGCGTGTAGTTAGGACAAGAAGTAATGGTTTAAACTGAGAAAGGATAGGTTTAGACTAGATGTTAAGAGAAAATTAATTGTTGTAAGAGTGGTGAAATAATGCAACCAGTTGCCCAGAGAAGCTGTGGATTTTCCATCCCTGGAAGTGTTCAAGGCTGGGTTAGAAGGAGCTCTGAGCAACCTGGACTAATAGGAGATGTCCCTGTCTGTGGCAGGATCCTCAGAGTTACATAATCTTTAAAGTCCCATTTAACACAATCTGAGTTTTTATGATTCTGTGTTAGTATCTAGTTAGATGCAGATTATCTAACACTAAAAGTTAGCAATCACCCTCTGTCACAACCCAGAAGCAAGTGTGATGTTCATTCTAAATAATTGACAGGCTGAACAAAAACATCAATCCATGTGACAGGGAACTCCTATGCTTACTGGAAAATTATCTTAGCTCTAGCAACTAACCTTCAATTTAGTGTCAAAAGTGCTGGCTAACAAGCTCTAAGCTTTTATAATAAACTTTACCAAGTTCCCAACTCTCAGAGCAAGGTTCAGATATGAACTAAGGAGTAGAATATGATGTAGAATATGATTGCTGCACTTGCTGGGATAAAACAAGAGAGAAGAGAATAAGAAAGAGAAAAGGAGAGAAAGAGGAGGAAAAAGACCAATCCTTAGATCCCATGTCCTTCTTGCTGCCATGGATGGTCTGGATCTGGAGGCAATGGAAGAAAGAGAGAGAGAAGAGAGTTTACAATCAGTTTACAGCTTACCTTATGTACGTCTCTTATGTAAAATAAGATTTTTTGCACCATTTGTGCCATATTGTTCACACATGCACAGTTTGCCCTTTAGACCCCTCCAGGAAATGATTTGGGGGAAACTGGAAGTGTGTGGTGGTCCTGAAGCCCCCTCTATTGAGGCATCTGGGACTCGATCCTTCCCTTGATGCAGCTGCACTGAGCATGAGTCTCAAGGCAAACTTGAGACCCTAGCAACTAAAATGGAATTTAGCTCAGAACAGCACTGCCCTACCTCCACGGGACCCTCTCTTCCAATCAGAACTCTCCTGTTGCAACAGTGAGTATGCTTCAGACAAATGATGCTGCCTTGTTTATGCCTGGTCCTTCATGCTGCCTCTCTTGAAGTCCACACTGTGTCTCACCTCTTTCCACTTCCAGTAGGGACTGAAACCTGCCCTCAGTTTTAACTGTAATTTCTCATCATACTGTTGTTTTCATTAACTTCTGTGTTGTTTTCTCTGCTGCTTTCTGAGTTCAGTTTTATCAGCTTTAGTTTCCGTGTAGCAGTGCCAAGAATTTTTAAATGCTGATACAAGTTGCTGAGCATGCCTTTGCAATTTTGGTAGATGACCTGATTTTGAAATTGATGCAAAATTATAATTAGTTTGTTCTGTATTTATTGTTGTCAGTGTTTTTTATTTTATTTTGCCATCTGGCAGGCTCTGTGTTTCTTTTAAAAGGAACAGGATACTCAAAAACTAAGTCAAAAACATAGAGAACTCTTCTGTGAATGATTGCTCATTGTTTTAGATATTGATTCCTCTCGGAGTCTATTGTTGATCAAAATGTGGGGGATGAAAAGGTGATAGAACTGGTGCTTGCCCCAGTTTTTATGCCCTGATGGAACATATGGAATATCCTTCTGTAGAACTGACACTTCAGGAATCTGGTCCACAAATAAAAACAGATCAAATTCCAACAAGGTCTACCTCTGGCAGTGACCGGCAGAAAATGCTTAGGGGAAGAGTAGAATAACAGAGTGAACTCAGAGTAACACCATCAGAAATATTTTTCACATAAAACTGCTTTTGTTTGTATTTACAAGGGACTGTAGAAGCAAAGGATTCATAGGAATACTTTAATCAGTAATCATACTCCAGGAAATGGACTAGGTGAGCTTCTGGTGATATAAAAACCCAGCAGATTATATAATCAATGATCAACAAATAAAAATTCCTCTCTAGAAATATAATAAATAGTAGGCATGATAAATGAAGTATTAGCAGTACTGTTACAGAAAAGAAGGAACAAATTGTTATTGCTAGACAAATAGAGCCTTCACAAATAAAATCAGGTTTTGCCATTATCTTGAATATTGATAGCCACAGTGTTTTGCCAAGTAAGATATGTCTTGATATAACCTCTTATTTTTAAAAAAATATTTTGAGTGACCTCCAAGTCCATTTGGGTATTCCACTATCACCAGAAATCAGTACAGTTGCTTGCAGAAGAAAACTTTTTTCCACATTGGAGTTGCCATTTTCTCTCATAGTCTGAAATAGCAATTGACTGAAGTGTCATATTACTACGTCCAAATAAAAGGAAGAAGACACAAACTCAGTAGGTGCATGTTAGCTCATGTTTGGAGACACTGAAGAATTCCCCAAGGGCTTATTTACAGCAACCCATAGTTACATCAAATGTGTTTCTTAATCCCAGTGAGCAAATGTCAGTAAGAAAATAAAAGGTAATTTGCTGATCTTAACTTGCAATGCTTTTATATGCCTCTAACCACAAAATATCTCAAGCTGAAAATGAAAATGAGAAGACAGATCTACGGTGGAATGACCAGTGGTTGAGAGCTCTATCTTTAAGTCATGGTAGTTCTAGGTGACAGTAGATAGCAGTTGAAGACTTCTGTCGTTTCTAAAATTTAACTTATTTTCCCATCAATTGATTGTTCAAGAGCTCTAACATTCAAGGCTCTGGGATCAAGAAATACTGTATCTATTTACTGCCCTGATCTGCCTATTCTCATCTTTCCCCTATAAGGTAGATGATAGGTTAAAACAAATTGCTAAAGAAGTAATTTTACTAAGGAAGTAATTTTACTGTTAATTTTACTAAGGAAGTAAAAGCCCCAAGTAGCAGTCACCTTCATGATCACAGTGACAGCTATAAGGTTGCTTGAATTCATAGAGGAAGATGTTGACTTGTTTGCAGTTTAGCAAAACAATTCTAGTGGCAATAATGTATTTTAAAACAAGAAATATCAGGAAAAGTGCCATACTAGCTATTATTTGTGTCTAACATCACCAATGCTGCCAAAGACATCCATCAGATCATTTCAGTAGTGGAAAGAGTTAGACCAGATGATGCCAGGACTGATGGGCATGCTTTTAAAGGCCCTGTGAAGTTACTGTAAAAGGATACAGAAATCTATTTTATGTTTTAGCTGGTCTGTCTTAGGCTGCAAAGACTTAACACCACCAAGCTTCTGGCATGCAAAAAGTAGTAAATACATAGGAGAACACACAACATGAGTAAACAAGGGTGGCATATATGTAAGTGTGTATAATTTAAGGATTCATCTCATCTTAAAACAGATCTTTAAAATAATTTAGACAAATTAGGCCCAGGTCCCTTATTTTTCTATTAATTTTAAAAGAAGTCAGGCCAAACAGATCAGACCAAATGCCTGTACATTAGTTAATGTTAGGTGACATGGATGTCTCTTCAAGTGTCTGAAATTATGAAAGTGGTTCAAAATATGGTTCTAAAACCACAGGGAAGCAGAAAATAAAATTGCATTCTAGCAAGCATTTTACTGTTCTGTACTCCTATTTCTCACTAAAGAAGCAAGGTTGTAAGTATTACAAGCCATGAATTAATGACACTCCTCACACAGACAGAAATATGACAAAGATTTTAGAAATATCCTTCAACAATCCTTCCTCTAATTATAAAGATTATTAGTATGTGATGTATACTTATAGTGATATAGTTGCCAGTAAATCTTAGATAAACTTCCCAAAGCATCACCCAAAAACCCCAACATAAACTCACACAGATAAATTTATAAGCACAAAATGAAACTTTTTTTAGTATGAAAATTAACACACTCACCAGACATATGTCTGTTATAATTCTTGATTAAGATGTGGTTTAGACATTCTACAATCCTGATGTCAACTTTTTGTCAAGGTTTCTGATTTCTGGGCTATTACACAAAAGATGGGGAGTAATATCTTGTAATCAGTCCTTTTGAAGAAAAAAAAAAAAGACATTAAAAAATGTTCTGTGTTCTTCATTTTAGATGAAGATATAGCCTTGCTAATCTGATTGAGGTGCAAGAGCTGTGTAAAAAGATAGGGATTCAGGCATTTTCTGGAGTCTATGGCTTCTAGTGACAAACTTTAGGCAATCTTTTGACCATTTCAGACTGTAAAACCTCCTCCAGCCCTAGAAGTGGTAAACATTACATTTGGATTCTGCTTTGAGGGATAGGCATCAAAACATCTTTGTAGGATCCCATCTGCTGTTGGTATAACATGTAGAAACAGCTCTACCTGATTTATCCAGTTTAAAAGATAAATTATTGCAGCTTGTAACAGAGATAACAAACAGCACATTTGAAACATATCCAGAAGAGTTTGGGGCCCATCTTCAAAAAGCACTGCAGGAATATCCTGAGTGCTTTTAGTGCCTAACAGTAAACTGCCCTACATAGGAGCATATATGTGTGTCCTACATAGGCAATTTTGTGTGTATTAGAGGAGGGAACTTTCTTCTGGGGTTGAAAATAGATACCTTAGGTCTTTCAATTTGAAATAATGTGATCTTCTCTTTTATTGTGGTGGGGTTTTGGTGAGGGGGTGGTTCAGGGGTTTTTGGGGGCGAGCACGGAGGTGGGTCATTGTTTCTGTTTACCTCCAAGTGGTTTTATTGTTTGCATTCAGCTAGCATTTATTACACGAGTCCATTCTATTGAGCTACAAAATCAAGTATCACCTTGGCTTTCAGGCTAAATTTACTCAGTGATAAGTACAAGCAGAAAGTGTTTATAAAGATATTGTAGGTATTACCTACAAATCACCAAGTATCCGAAGAAAAAAGGTTGTCAAAAAATACCAGTTTTATTACAACTCCTCTCATACCATCTCCCAATTTTAAAAGAAGGAAAAAGAAATGTTAAGACATGTCTTAGAATATTCAAAAGCCTCATAGTGACAGAATATACAAAAATTTAGGCCAGTCTCAAAGAGAGATATCTTCACCTGGAGAACATCACATCATTTCCAAGAGTTATGGTCACCATATGCCTAAGTAATTCTGATGTATAATATGAAGCTAATGAAAAAGTAAAAGTACAAAGGATAGAAATTCTCTGAACCAGAAAATAGTAATCTTAACAGTGAGACAGCTTCACCATATGATTTGAATAAGTATTACGGTTAAAGTTTTGAACTGAAAAGGGGTGCGTGGGGATGTGATCCTGTGAAATCAATTATCTACTAGAAAATACTGTCTCTGAGCACTACAGAAATTCAAACTTGCTGATACAGATGCTTCTCTAGTAAGAATTTGCATGATGATAATGTATACAAAGATAGCGATTAGGTTATGCCTTCTACATGGGTAGTAGAAATAATTCTGTAAATGTTAGATGTAAGTATTTAACATTGGCTTCACCTTAAATCGGTCAGAGGACTTTTTTCAGAATAACGTTCTCAGATACATGTTGGATTTGAATTTGGAAATGGAACTTAATTGAATAGGAAGAGAATTTGAAAGTTTTTTAAGTCACTTCAATACAGGCAATAGAGTGTGGTGCAGATGAAAAACAGCTTCTCAGGTCATAAAAAGCCTTATAAATTTCACAAGATTCAACCAAATATTTTTGTCCTCTTCCACATTCAATGTAAGAACCCTGCATGGCATCACATCTGTTGATGAAAATGCTGGAATTAGCTCTATGCTCTTATAATATTTAGATGCATTTGAAAAGTTAAAAAAAATCCTTTAGGGTTTAGACAGAGCCCATAAAGAGGATGCTAGATTTATTTTTTTTTTCAAAATATAGCCCACTCTACAATAAATAATTTCTCATGAACATCTGAATGTATCACTTGCTACTAAATAATCTGTTCTAAATTTCATCACTTCTAAAATCCATCTAATTTATTATGTAATCACAATGCAGACAACAATAACTTGGAATCTCAGTAGCATGGTTTTCTTTAAATTTATTTTGAGGGGTTGTTTTGTTGCTTTCTGGTTTTATTTCTCCTTGAATATCTTGAACATTGTGGTACTACCAACAATAGTTTCAACTCAAAGACTAAACTGTAATTCTAAAGAAAATATTATTCATTTTATGTTCTATAAGCAGGGATTTTGTCTACAAGTCATTAAAAAGAAGGAATAAATGGAAAAGGAAACAAAATTTACCATTATATACTTGACACCTTTTAATTCATTATAAGATAATAGTTTTTGCTCACACACTTTCAAACAACCCCAAAAGAGTCTGAGCTGAAAGATAGAGTACTTGTCTTTAAAATATAAAATATTTTCACTGCTGCCTTTAACTTGGTTGAGACTTTCAAGGATACTATAAAGTTAGAGAACATTATTTTAGACAGCCCATTTCTGTGCTTCACTTCATCCATATGTAATAGATACATAAGCAACTCAGACAGCCACTCCTGAGACAGGCCACCCAGACATAATCCTAGAATCAAAAGGAACAAAGTTGTGAGTAGTCTAAAATGCTGGGATTATGAGCTCCTGTGCCTCGCCCTCATTTGCTGTATGGCTTTCAGGTACAAACCAGTAATTCTTAGAGTGATTCTGTTGTGACAGAGTGTGGATATTGCAACATCATCCTAATCTGAGCCTAAAGGCATCCTGTAAAATTTATATGTGTATATATATATGTGTGTGTGTGTGTGAGATAGTAAATATAAATATAAATATATATATATGTTTGTATGTATATATGTATAAAAGTAATTTCAGGTCAAAGACCGTTTTTGTCTAAATCTGAAATTGCACAAATTTTTTATCACTCTAGTAATTTGAAATTATTAAAAATTACAAATATTTGCTATGTTTATTTTGTTTAATGTTTTTCATTACACCTGAAGTCAGAGGGGTGACACAACTAAGAAAGTGGAGACTAAAACATTGAGAATGACACATGGGGATGACAAGAGAACAAATAATTTTCTCCAAGAAAGAGGTCTGGCCATTAACCAAGATGTGCTGGTAGCATTTTTTTTTCTTTTGCACTTAATGATAAAAATACATTATATGTTTTAGTAACAGACATTGTGCCCCTTCATCCAGAAAGTAATAATAATAAACTTTTCTGTAGTGAGAACAATTACACTTCTGAAATTATCCTAAAGATTCAAAAGCAAGGATGGAGTAAAAGAGGTTGACTTATATTTAGATTTAATTGTGTTCAACAACTATAATGGTAAAATATACAGTACAGAGGAAGGTTTCTGATCCTGACTTCTTTTACCATTTTAGATGTACCTACAAATTTGAGGAACAAAAGACACCTTTGCAATATCTACTTGACAACACAACAGAAAACCCTGTAGATTTCTATGAGTCTGATAATTGTTTCCTCAGACAGCCAGTAAGAATAGATTATCTCATATATTCATTTTGCTTCATTTTAAAGAATCATGAGACTGGATTCTAAGGCAGAAAGCATGCAAAAAGTTCTGTAAATTTTCAGTCAGCTGTAAATCGATGGTATTTTGTAAACCTGTTAGAAAGAGATAGATACAGGAGAAAGAATATGTGGGGGAAAATGGGACTCAAAGTAGTTTGACATGCATGACAGAAGATGTTCAAATTCTGTTGGCCTCTTGTCCCGGGCAACTATCAACAGGACAGGAGGAAATAGACTCAAGATGCATCAGGGGAGGTTGGGCACTAGGAAGAATTTCTCCACCGAATTTGTGGTTAAGCATTGAAATGGGCTGCCCAGGGAAGTGTTGGAGTCTATCCCTGGAAGTGGTCAAGAAATGCCTGGAGATGACAATTAGTGCTATGGTATCAAGGTGGCATGGTGGTGTTTGGTCAAGGGTTAGACAGTGATCTTGGAGGGTTTTTCCAATCTAAATGGTTTTATGACTCTATGATTTGAAGGGATCTCCTGCATTTAAGGAGAAGCAACTGTGAGTCATGTAGAATACCCAAGGCTAAATAAAATGTTTACAGATGCTTATATTTAGAGAGCTGAATTTAGCCTCAAGTACTCATATATGTCCTTATTTTCTACTCTGTGTTTTCTACTCTGAATGCAAGAAAAATGAAGAAAGAAAAAGACAACTATGATTTGACCTCTCTGTTTACCAACCAGCTGTACACTTTGGGACTGTGGAAAAGAATTTTCCCCTCCAGGCAGAAACTTGCACGATACTGACCCAGACCAGTGAAGTCCTACAACACTTCTTCCTTTGGGCTGTGTCTAAATGGCATGCTAAATCTTCACTAAGTTTGTTTGTAAAGCAAATAGTGTTTGTCAGCTACATTGCTACTAATTTCTCATGCATTACAGGCCGAATTGATAAAGGAGCATGGTGTTACACTTCCATCTCTCAACTTTCTTTCATGTTGCAACCTATTCTAGAAAAGAAATATCTTCAACGTTTAAATAGGTAATACATTTAAAATGTGACATCTTTGTACAGTATGAAGATATATTGTCATATGTTTTGAATAATAAAATATGTTTTTTCAATTGTTTTAATTATTGCAGAAAATTTGCATAGTAATATGAAAAAATTCAGAATTATTAATGTTTCTTCTTTGTCTTTTGAAATACAGAAGAACTGTTTTTTTGTTTTGAAGATCTTACTTTTCTTTCCTATTTTCTTACCATCTCGCTCTTCTTCTTTAAAGTGAGCAGAGTTGCTGACAGCTGAGTTTGATGATAAGGTAGTTCTGTTTGTCAGCCAATAGAGGGAACACTCAAACCTGGCCCTCCTGCAAGATAACAGGATGAAGTATTCCTGCTCAGACTCTCGGACAATCAAGGCTTTCTTTCTTGCGCTTTGTTACTGTAAACTATTACGGGTGACCTACTTTCTTTATCCTCTCCAATAATGTAGAAGAATATCAGATCCAAATAAGATCCAAGCTGCCAATATGGTCTGTAATTTCCAGTTTAGAAAGTAGCTGTATCCAAAAGAAAAGGTAGTGTATAGGATTACCATCTCAAGCTGCATTATGCTAGAAAGCCAAGGTTAAATAAAACTGTGTAAAAGACATGAAACCTGACATTTGTTTTCCAGTATAAGGTGAGTTTTATAAAGTTTTACATGAAATCTTCATCATAAAAACTAAGTTCAAGTGCCGTAGTTTAAATTTATGAAATAGACCTTTACAATCTTAGCTAACAATACCTGCTATATGAAAAAAATGTTTCAGTAAAATTTATCACTGGAATCTTTTGAGGTAAAGAAGTTGATAAAATTGCATCAAGCATTAGGTTATTCGTATAAAAATAAAAATCTGACCTTGCCTTCCATCTGATGTCTCAATTAATGTGCCACACAAAAAAATATTACTTTTTTCACTTACACTGAAATGGATATTCATGAGACTTCTGAATACAGCATGAATTGGATGAATTCTGGTTCAGAACTGGCTCAAGAATTCTAGGAAAACATTCACAAAATCCACAGGGAAGGCTGGAGAGTTTCAAGCTAGAAGAAAACTCAATTTTGGGTCGGTTTGAGTTGAACTCAAATGACTGTAGGGAATCAATTACCTCTGTCTGGACACCAGAGAAAAGACTAAAAGAAATTATTATGCTTGGGGGTATGCTGTAGGGAGACAAAGTTGCTAATGTGCCTCACAGCAGACAATTCATATGTTCACTTAAATTCCTCTGAAATGTAAGGACATTGAACTGCAGGATCCAGTCCTTTGTTCCAGGACATTTTCTCTGGTTGCTTCTGTTCAGTTGACTTTCATTTTGGGTCTTTCTAAGTAAGAGTAATACAATAGGAAGTGTAAATCTTCTAAACAGTTGCAAAATTTCCTAATTAGTACCTAATCTCTGTTTTACAATCCTTATATCATCATTCTTCAAACTTTTGAATTTGGTTATATATCTTGGTTTTGTTCATATGTTTCACTTCAATAAATTTTTTTTTGCTTTTCCTGGTATTTTCCATTGGTTCACACTTGGAAATCAAGTTAGAAATATGCTGCACATTACTGGAAAACAATGTAGAAATCCTTTTAAATCTAGATGCTTAGTAAGAAAAATTATTAATATTTCTGCCATTGTTATACCAGGGAGTATGTTTGTAAAGTTATTTGTTGCATATTTAATAATAAAGCAGAAAGATATATACCTCTTCTTAGGGTTAAGAGTCATTTTAATTATGTAAAAGGTCAGAAGACAAAACACTTAATTGCCAGTCCACTTGTCCATTGTTCAAGAGTTCAATATCAGTTCTTTCCTAAGTTTTCTCTCTGTATTTTAATATTCACTTTAAGTAGCACTAGCCTAGGACTTCTAGTCCTTTATAACAGTATTCAGTATTTACCTATCTGAAAGACTACAAAGAATAGAATATGTGCAGGTAATCTTTTTCTGCAACTTTTTCTCCCCCTGCTCCTTACATAATCCCTCATGATCAACAAAAAATGCACTATAACAAAAGTTTTTGTACAACATTAACTGTTGCTTTAAGTATAAGAAAAAGTAGGGATTAACCAAAGAAAGCAAAAAGGCTTCTTAAGTAATTTAATATGTTTTTGCATAAAAGCCAGTTATTCTTCAACCATATTATCACAATGAAAAAGAAATATTTCTTCATCTGCTGTTATGTATATGTTATTATTTCTTTAAGATTATTATTGTTACCCAGTATTGGTTACAGAAACACAGGAAAGTTCCTGGGTTGTTGCAGATAGAAGAAAGTCTCAGCAGATCATTCAGTATGAATGAACACATTCAAATTTAATATAAAGCATGGCTGAGAATTATCTTCACAGAGATAATTCAGTGTGTTATGCATATTGGTGCCAGAGAGGTCACTGGTTTGTATTTTGTTCAAAAGATAATTCTGGAAGAAATACCACTTTTATAGAAATCCTCTAACAATGGTACTGAAAAAGTAATTCCTTGAAAGTGATGTTGAATTAGGTCATCAGCACAGCCTGCTGTGCTGTCAGTTTTGCCTTTTCCCAAAAGACTAACATAACCCATGTGAGGATTTTGTACTTTGCAAAGAAGACCGGAGAGAAGAAAGTGCTATTTAGCACAATTTCAGCTTAGCAGCCCTAGATTTCATTTATTCATGAATGTTTAAAAAAGTATATGATGCTTAAGAGACTTTAATGAGGCAGAGCTGTATTTCTCACAGTACAGGATTTCATGGATACTGAACTTCATACAGAACATGATAAGCATGATACAGAGGGCATCAAACTTTCTAGAATTTTTCAGATTTTAACAAAAAGACACTATGCCTTTTGTGCATAGCTTTTGTAAAAATATACTCCTTAGTAGCTGTACTCATGCTCATGTTGTGTATCTATTATATTATAACAAGAAATAAAAACCCCAGTTATCTAAAGACCAGTCAAATAAATCTTCTTAGAAGCAATTGATACAAAACTCATACATAAGGAATCATCTTCCAGAAGCACCTTTTAATATTAATTCATTTATGTTCTATTCTGAAAATGCTGACAGGGGAAAACTAGAGAAAGAACTTTCACTTTGTCAGGACATTTATTTTATTTACAGCTTGTTTACATTGAATCTTCTTGAATCTTGTATAACAAGACGGATGCTGATGATATTGGAGTACACTCATAATAAATAGTTCTTCAGAAAATGCAAGTTCTGTGCACCCCTTTTGACATTTAAAAGCCCTCAGAAACTGGAAGTATACTTTGGTCATTCATCCATTAAAAAGAATTAACTAAATCTTCAAATGGTGTTGATCAATGTACCTCAAAGTGTAACTCTAAATTATATCAGCTGGGGACCTGACCTGACTTATTTCAGAAATGGGCATGAATTACTACATAAGCAATTTCCTGATGGAAAAGGTTGAGGTGATGAATTTTAATCAATCTTAAGTCTTATATTTTAGGATTAATTTTTGAATGAATATATGAATGTCTGAGAAAACAGAGTATTCGAAATGAAAACAGACCTTTGCACAGAAAAAAATACAATATTGCGAAAGTGAAAACATAGCAATTTACAAGTTTATTTAGAGGAGATGAGGTAGAAGAATAAAGCATCAAAAATATAAAGAGTAGGTTAAATCACAGTGAGCTGATGATATTTCAAACACTAATGCTGAACTGGACAAACATTTTCCTATGTTTATGATATGACATTCAACTTCCAGCATCTTGAGAAAATCTGTTCAGATTTATGATTTCTGGTTTTTTTTGTATAAAAGTAAAAAGATGATATTATTGATCTGATGGTAGACATCTACTTAAGTTTACTGATACAGCCCAATTCTCTTTTAATTAATGTAGTGCCATTCAGAATAAATCTGAACATTTGACAGATCATTTGAGGTTACCACAAACCTTGAAAGTATAGATTTAACTGGCATACACTAGATATGTTAAAAGTAATGGCTTCGCAACTAGTCAATTTAGGGAGGACTCCCTTGGAGGCATCACCCTTCTTAAAGGACTTCAATAGGCTGTAATAGGCATTCTAGTCTCCCTTTATAAAGAGTGAAGGACACCACTTTTTAATTAATGAATTAACTTGATAAAATATGGATGTAAGACTAACATGAATTGCATCCTAAGAATTATTTCTCTTCATTGTCATTTAAAGGAGACTGACTTTGGCTGTTAATTGCAAATATCTGCATCTAATTAGATAAGTATCATTGCCTGTGTTAGCTCAATTAAATTTCCTTACTAAATCTGAATTTTAAGCTACATAGGAAATATAAAAGTTTCAAATTAATTTTCAAATGAAACAGAAATCAGTGAGATATAGGATACATGTAAAATAGAGAGTGGAAAGAGAAGAGAGTGGACAAAACAAAAAGCCATATTATGTGTATTTTGTCATGGTCATAGATAGCTGATTTCACAACTTCAAGGTTGCTTTGGGTTTTCTTTAGCATCTGGGACTTTTTATGTCCAAGAGAATAATTTCTTAAGAATTTCTAGAATGTATTTGCTTCTTTGCGGTCTAGTTACTCTTTGAATTAGTCTGGCAATTCAGATATTTTGAAAGGATATTTCAGTACTTAAGGAGAAATTTAAATAGCTCAGTAAATATTGCTAATGTGTGAGGTTTTTAAAATTTTACTTCCTCCTCTGCTTTCCCACTCCCACTGCCTCCCCAGTATGTGTATTTATCTGCACTGTCTGGATTTGTTCATTATTCAGAAAAGAGAGAGTGAAATATGATAGGGAAAGAAAGTACAATCAGACTTCCAAGTGTGCTGAAACTACTGTTGGAAATGCAAGTTTTATGAGAGACTTTTTTTTTTTTAATTTGCATCTCAATTCATAAACTAAAAAAGTTATTATATTTAGACACATTTCAAAAAACCCCCCAATTTTTCTACGTATATCTGAACCAAACCTAAAAACATTTATTATCCTTTACTGATTTTAATATATTATTTTCAGTCTTCTGGAGATGCTGTAAAGCTTTCAAGCAAAGCCCTCCTGGGAAATTTTATGATTTAAAAATATCCTTTATATGATGTACTATGCAAATTACAGTATGAAGAAGACATTTTTTTTCTTTACTTTGTGCTGTGGAATCATAAAGCTACACTAAAATTTACAAAACAGAGAAAAATAAAAGGGGGGAGGGGAAGAGAAATTCAGCATTCTTCTATATTTTTGTTTAAGTCTGTGTATTTAATACAGATTTTTTTTTTTATTTAATAGTATACAAAGTTCGTATGCCATAAAGGCTAAGTGATGTGCAGACGACGACCTCAATCTGGTTTTAATACAATATATCAAGACCTGTATTCTCTTATTTGCATATACATTCTATTTTAATTGAATGGCTAACAAGGAATTTTTTCCCTCTTTACACTCCCATTTTTCATTCCCCTCCCACCGTGAGTCCTGTAGAGCTCTAGTTTTCACTGGATTGTCAATTCCATGAGCTAGATTAAAATAATGAGTGTGACAATCACCTGAAAGTATCATACAGAAGGTAAAAAATATATTGCACAAAGTTGTATGGTTCTTCCCAAGTGCAGCCTTAAGAGACCTGACACGATCTGATGAGGCCACGTTTCCACTGTCGCACTGGCACAGGGGCAGAACTCAAACTCATACAGAACTACAGAACTGTGATGCTCAGTTTCCCACCCACCCTTATCAAGGCTGCCGCCACTCTTCTTCCTTACATACATCAATCTGACTGACAGTGCCTTTTCTTTGCATAAACAGTAATATATCAACTAAACCTGACCTGCAAGTACTGCGTTATCCTGTAAAGGAGAACCCGTGGTTTTGTGGGGTTTTTTATGACATCCATGGAATCTGTGTTAATTTGCTGACTATTTGGGCATTTAGGTAGGGGGAAGAGGATAGGGTTATAGTGGGGGAGTTGTTGCCAATTTTTTTTCTTTTTTGTTCTAGGAAAATTACTAGGCGCTTCTAACCACCTACAAGAATAACAATGAGGTTTATAACCTGAAGCTGACATACAAGAGATATCGTTGTGATTCTACAAGAAGTTCAAGCAGCCAAACATTTCAAAACTTCAGCTGTATTTTAGTACCTCAGCTCGCATTTTGTTTGATTGTTTGTGTTTGCCTGGTTTTGCTAATAAACAATGCTCAAGCTAGTGCTCAATTTTATTTTCACGTAGAGTAGAATGATTATATGGTGAATGAAAGAAAATCAGCATAGAGAGGCAGTCACTTCTTACTTCTCTTTGTCATGTATCTGTATCTACAAATGCATTGTGGAGCCAGTGAACTGCTGCTGGTGGTTAACTGCTGAATCCATACCAATGGCAAGAGCACCCTGGTAGCAGATTTGAGATCTACTGGTTTGTTACTGTTTTTTTTTTAAAAAATTGTGATATTTTCTTCTCGTTTAGAAAGAAAATCTTGACTTCAAACTGTTTTAAAAGTCATGATAGATGGATTATATTTTCTTCACGGCTCTATTATTATCACAAGAACCTGAAGGGAATTTCTATATCCTTTCATTACAATGCAAAATTCAAGTTTCAACTTTATCATGGTTCGTGAGCATTCTGAACTATTGTTCAGGAAAAAAAAATAAAATATATATAAAATTTTCCAAGTAATAATTTTATGACATTCTTCTCTGCATTTAAGGAGGAAGAAACTGAAAAGAATGGGTTAATATTCCTTCTGTTCTGGTCATCAATTTTCCATAGCATAGAAAATGTTTGAATACTACTCTGAGAGTAGAAATAATGTGTCCTTTTTATAAATAGAGAAATGGGGCTGTGGTTCCTGAGATCATATCTCTTGACATCAGCTCATGTGGTGAATAAGGGGATCATAAGAAAAGAGGAGACAATGCAATCCACTTAAACTCTCTTGTAGAGCCATAGAAATCCTTTGGTGTACAAAAAATTAACTATTTTTCTCAGTTATCCCAGTCAAACAAAATATATTACCTCTCCCTTTGAGTCTTACCTCATTTAATTCCAAATCAGGCAGAACAAAGGGTTTTGCCACTTTGTTCAGGTAAGATAATGACCGAAATAATGACTGATTGTACCTCCTGACATCTGATGCCATGAATTGCTTATAAATTGCACAGGTTGGCACACTTTTATATCTATCATACTGAAAACACTCCCAGAAGAATAAGTTCTGACTATTTGTGGCTTTTTTATCTATATCAACATCTAATCTTTGTCAGTATCTGTCTTTCTGACATCATGCCACACATGCACAAGTCAGCTTCATTTCATAACCATAAATTTTTTTAAAGGAAATAAAAAATATCAAAAAAGTAAGTAAGTCTACAGCTTAAAATCCCAAAAAAGTAAAAGTCTAGTGCTTCTACCATTACCACATAATGATATCAGAGCATATGAAATATCCTACTGGGTCAGACAGTCTGGGTCAATCTATCTAGCTAAATATGCTGTCTCAGAGAGTGACAAGAGGGGATGCTGTTAAGGAAAAGAGCATGAGCCAAGATAATGGCTTGCTCCATCCCCTTTGTATTTCTCCACTATCCAGAGTTCTTGTAATAGGGGCATTACAAAGTATATCCTTGCATAGTCCTTGTCGCAAGTTAACCTTGGCTGCCTTCCAGATATCCATCTGCTGCTCTCACTCTCACTGCTCAGCAACAAAGGCAGAGAAAAATAATGAGAAAGAGCTCACAGGTCAAGATAAAGACAGGGAGATCACTCACAAATTATAGACGCAGGAAAAAATGAATTTACTTTGGGAAGATCAATTTCATTTATTGCCAATTGAAAAGGGACTATTATAATGGAAAATAAGAATAAAAATAAAACCCCTTCTTCCCTACCCCTCCTTTCTTCCAAGGATCTGTGTCCCTCTTGACTCTTTCACCTACTCACTACCCTTGAGTGGTGCAGTGGGATGGGGATGGGGTCTGGTTAATTCACAAAACTTTGTCTCAGCTCCTCCTTTCTCTTCATGTTATTCCTCTGTTACAGGATGGAGTACTTCCCATGGGAAGTCCTTCCTTAAAGAACCTCTCCCACAGGTTACAGATTCTGCCAGGAGGTATGCTCCTGCACAGGGTCTCTATGGAATTCAGCTTCCTTCAGGGCACATCCACCACAGCATGGTGATCTCCATGACATGCAGGGCGGGTATCTGCTTCGGTGCGGTTCTCTCCACAGGCTGCAGTGGGACAACCCGCCTCACCACAGTCTTCTCCATGGGCTGCGGGCACCTGGAGCACCTCCTCCCTCTTCTTCTTCACTGACCTTGGTGTCTGCAGTGTTTTTCCTCTCACCCCTCTCTCATACAGCTCTAGCCCTTTCTCGAGTGTGTTATTATTGTCTGTTAAAGTGGATGATTGGCTCAGCTTTGGCCAGTGACATATCTGTCTTGAAGCCACCTGGAGCTGTCTTTCTTACACATAGGGGCAGGTGCTGATCTCTTTCCACAACCACCACCCCTACTGCTACAAAAATCCTCCCACATAAGACCAATAAAATCTGCTTGAAACGAGGTTTTGGAGTTGTCCGCCACAAGGAAGGAAGACGTTTAATTGGATTTTTGGATGTGTCCTTTTCAGAGACCTTTTCTACATCTACATTTTTTTGTTCAGTGTATTTCAGGCCTTTCCAAACTTCTGTTCTGAGAAATGACACTCTTTATATACCTAAAACTGATGTCCTTCAAGTTTCAAAAATTGTCTCTTAGCAAATGTTAATGTTCATTCTCCTTTCATGATTTTCTAAATCTTACCCACATTTCTCCTCAGCCTGCTCTCCAAGAACTCCAGCTTTGCTAAGCCCTATTCTTAAGTCAAAATCCATACAACATACATCTGTGTATAGCTGTTCTATTCTATACCTCTTCCACACCCTCCTCAAAGTTCTTGAAATTAGGAGAGCAGAAATGAACACAGTTCTCTGGATGCTGGTATTTTATTTGAAGTAATGTTCACTCTTTTCATCCTAATGTCTCTTTCCTGTTCATTCTGTGTACCTCATTGGCTTTTCTGGCTGCCACTGAACATGGAAATTATTATTCCAGGAAACAACTGTTTATAACTGCAGTATAAATTTCCATAGCTTGCCTTGACATGTCATAGGTTGCAGTGTTTATAAAGCAGAATATGGCTGGAGATAAGCTCATCTTTTGTATACCAGCTGCATGCATTGTTGGATAAACAAGTAAAAGATCATTCTGGAAACTGTAGTTCTGCTGTCTTCTAACTGATGCATTAACCAGAAAGCTGGTGTTAAGAAGAACAATAAATCAAAGTAAAATTATTGCTAAAATATTAAAATGTCAAACAAATGTCTTTAATAGGTATTCTGAGTCTCTATGTTTATGAGAGATGCAGCATGAAAAAGTAACAAAGAACTATGTTTGAAGGCACATGGCATTTGTTCTGGGCCTTTTGCTTACATGGAGAGCTCAAACCATTAAAAAGCTGCTATAATAGTACATTTTATTTTAGTATAAGAAAAGGGGGAAATAGCTAAAAGGCAACACAGAGAATACTTTTTAAAGAGTATAGAAAAAGTTTTTAGGCACTTGTGTCCAAAGGTAGTCATCTACAATAACAAGCTGATCTATCTGACAGTATGAATTAACAACTGCTCCAGAGTTTAAAACTATGTGCATCTGGAAACATCAATAAAGACAGTTTGTAAACAAGAAAGGCAGTGCTATAAAAATAATTCATACTTTTCCTTGTCAAAAATCCTATAAATCAAAAACGAGGCTATTCATACAAATTCTTGACATTTTTTTTTGTAGTGATCATTTTCCAAATAATGATAACAGTCGTAATTTGTTGACCATTGATATTTATTATGTTCTAAGGCATATACATGAAATGTCATGAATTTTCATTAATTTCTTCCTGTCCTTGTATTTTTGCATGTCACAATTAAATGAATTGATCCTGTTCAATAACTGATATCATCAAGCAAGTCAGGAGACTATCTCTAGGAGAAAGTGAAATTTGTTCTATTATGCTTGTTTCGGGGGATAGAAATTAAATCCATCCATATGTCCAATTATTTTTACATCTAGAAAATAAAAACATTAATTAATACCTGTTTGAGTCAATACAATGAAAATAAGTTGGAGCAAACAAAATTGTGCAACACAAATTTCCAGAATTATTGTAAAAACCAATGACTCCAGTTTATTTTACTTCAATAAGAGGCAACATTTTGAATCAGTTAAGTTGTTAGGGACTGTATTTTTCCCCTCTGTGAGAAAACCAATGCACTGTTGGACTCTTTTAGGAGTCAGCATGTCCTAGTTCCTCAGACTGGAAAACAAAATGAACCTCTTGTAATATCACTGATAAATGGTTCAATGTCACATTTTTTAAATTATCCAACTGAACTAGATGTGTTGGCAGCCAGGGACATTTCAGCTCTTTTGATAACAGATTTTTCATCCTCTCTTTTTAAAATTTTCTCTTGTAGTTGTATAAATCTATACATAAGACATCATTTAAGCAGCAGCTTTATCTTTACTTTAAATGGTTGGAGATTACAAAATTGAACTAGAAATCAAGTTTAATTGATTTAAATGTAAGACCTCTATCCTTGAAAGATAATCAAATTATTTAGTGAAGTTATTACTAAGCAACTTGGTTTTTGGTTTAGCACTTCTTTTCCAAGCAATATTGCTAGTTATCACTGACATAGCAACAATGACATGTCATCTGCATGAAAGTGCTGCTGCTTAGCTACTCATCTTTTTCAGACACATCTTAGCCACAACATCTCTCTTTGTTCAGTGTTAAACTGACTAGGTCTGCACTACTTTTATAGCTGCTACTGAGAGGCTATAAGCACAGAATGCTCTGAGTTACTCTGGTTCCCCATCTGAAGGGTTCTCTCTAATGAGTCAGTTTTTGAAGGCAGCTAAATTTCTTACTCTGGAGGGCATACATGCTACTCCCAATTTTGGGGGTGTTTTCCAAGCTCACCGCATGGAATACTGGTGAAGCTGAAACTGATTGTGGCCCCAGCATTTTTTCAATACTCTGTTTAGAGAACGCCACTGAATTAGATCATCCATGAAAGGAATGTGTTTTTTGCTACAAAACTGAGAGTACTGAGGAAAGGGGAGCATTCAAATCAAACATTCTCCTGCAGCTACTGAGGGATAAGTGAATCCAGTGCTGAGGGGGCCGTCAGGCCTCATCAACAGTTCCACAGGATCTATGAAGGATTGGAAGATTTGCCCATCTGTTAAGACTCAGTGTGACTTATTTTGCCCATTTGTGATTTACAGGCTTATTTTTTCTCCTCTCTAAAAATAAAATTATGCACTAGAAAAGCAAAACAACAAAAACTCCCTCCCCTTCCCATGTTTGTACACACTTTTTAAGACTATTTTCCTTGAAACACAGGTCTCCAGGGCCTTATTCACTTTCCAGTGCTTTCACATTAAATGTTCATCTCTCTTCAACATTTCTGTCTGTGCTTCAAAGCCTTTTGTGAGCCTGATTATTTAGGAAACTTTTTTTTTTCTTCTGTTTTACAGCCTTCATAATCCTGACACCTATAGCTCATCAGACTTCTAGAAAAAGAGGCAGTTATCCAACAACAATTGAAACAAGATTAAGGAATTCACTATCATGATGATAAAGTCCTCAAACATCACCATGTCTTGAATAAAATATATTCACTTCTTTGAGTTTTGTTTTCCCCCAGTAAATTATTGTCAGCTATTAACTCAAAGAGATGAGGTGAAATGGAGACAGAGTATGTCACCATATTTCCTAATAAAAATACTTTTGGTAAAATTTTGATATTCTTCTGGAAAGTGACATCAAATCTGAGGGAAGATGCCAAATTTCAGTTTCAAACCAAAGATTGTTTAGCATGGTGGTGAGAAGTTTAATCAATTTTTTAAAAAATGTTATTATAAGTTTCCACTTAGGAAAAAGGAAAGTGAAAAAGATTTGTGGAAAACTTCATAACCAAATTTCAGTTTCTGAAAAGATGATCCAAAAGGTTCCAGTTCAAGAAGGAATGATTTACAAAACCATGGTATTTTTTAAATTCTTTGCAACAGAATTTGGTTCAAGTAAGGTAGGTGTGACATCTTTTGTGATGTCAGCTCATCCAAGATGTTGTAGCTGTAGATGATATGTATTTAATAGGGGTTTTGAGACCAGTGAAATAATACGTTTTCTTGATTTTAGTTTGCAACAGGCTTTCTTAAGATTTTTGCTATTGTTTGACTAACATCTGTATGAAAGAGATGGATTAATAAAGAAGTAATATTTGGTGTATTGAAGAAGAAAATGGACATTTCTCAGTAAGCAATTTTATTTATTGAGGTCCAACTCCTTTCCTTCTATTTCTTCTAAAAATTCCATCTACATTGAAGAGAATTTTTTGGGATAGAAAGAAATTGCTTACCAGAATCCATAAAGTTCCATTTTGTATCTGATCACACTGTACCAATATGTATTGATAAAATAATAAATGATATATCTAAGGTTTTTATGATAAAGTATTAATATATTTTACAGTGTTGTTTTATTGTGAGTCTGATGTATTTTCTGGATTGAATGCTTAAGATTTGTTTATCTTTAAGCTTTTGATTCACCAGTTAAGTTAAACGTGACATTTCCTCAGTTTCCTGACTGCTTCTCCTCAAATCAATTTTTATTCTCTTCCTCTTTTTGAATTCTTAAATGATAGAAGGTTTTGATTTCAGATGCTCTTTTACAGAAACTTAATTAAATTTATTTTACCTGGCTTTGTAGTACCAGATGACTTCCTCATTAGTTAATCAGATTAAATCTAAATTTGAACCTTAATTTAAATAATTCTACAGTAATAGTCTTTCAAGCATTCCCTCAACCAGCCACTAAGATTCTTTAATAATTACAGGCTTCACCTTACCTTTTTTGGGTCAGCCAGCAGGAACCAGAGAGCTGACCTCCTTTTGCTTCTAAAAGTGAATGAAAACTTTACCTACCTGAAGACACTTTTTCTATATCATCCTTAAATATACCTGAAGAAAGAAGATATTTCTTTAAAGAGGTTTTGTAATAAAATTATATTTCATCACAATATATTACTGACCAAAAGCACAAACTTTATTACAACATTTCAACTAGGAAAAGAAGTTTTCACAATATGACAAAAGCAATTTTTGACCTTTTTGAAATAGAAAAAAGTGAATGCTTTAATTTCAAATATATCTCAGGAATTTTAGTTTAAATATATTATACATTTAAAAAATAATTAATATATCTAAGTAACTAGTTCAACTTCCTCAAAATAAATGTTATCTACAGTTGTATCCTGTTTTTAGTAAATTAATTTACTGACCATAGCTTATTTATAAAATGTGGCTTCCTGCTTGAGGTTTGCTCCTACTAGCATACATGTGAGCCTAGCAGATGAGCTTTAGCTTCTCATGAGAAGATAGCTGCTGTACTTTTTTTACCTTGAAATGAGGCATTTCATTCCAGCAATGTTGCAAAGATGGCCCAGTTCTGGTCATTTTTGTTCTGGCTTTTTGTTCTTTTAGGGACTTTTTCCAGTGTCATTTGTCTCAGTAGTGAGGTCAAAGGCATATATGCCACTGGCTGTATTTTAAGTCACAATCCTTCCAGGACTTTCCTTGTAATGTTTCAGAACTTCACTTGAAAAATTATTCAAAACAAAATTTAAAATAATTTATGTAAGTAAGTTTTGTGATAAATCAGAGCTTAATCACTATTTGCACATCTTGAAATCAGCAACAACATGATCAATAGTACTTTACAGCTCATGGATTGCTTTTACCAGTTATACATTCTATATATTTACTTATATGTTAATATTCCTGTATATATTTGTATTTACATTCATATAAATCCCACTTACTGTGTCTGCCAAAATTACAAAAAAAAATAAAAAATCAGTAGTTATTTTTCCTAAAGAAAAATATAAGCTAAATCCTTCATTTTATCTTAGAATAAATATGAAAGACCTAAGCAGTCTAAGAATCTTAGGCAGATTTTATTTTGTATTAAATCAACCTTTCTTCCATCAAAAGAAAAAAAAATATCTACACTTATTTATATATTTACCTTAAAATACACTAATGTAGGCAATATATGACCTCTGTACTATCAGCTATTGCTTGCAGACAGGGATGAATGGAAGAAGGATTCATGCTTTAGTAAAGGTGACTTAAGTGAAAACAAAATGTATTTGTCTGTATCAGCTTCAGAATCCCCACATAATTCACAGAGAGGAAAATTCCATTATATATATATATATATGTATGTATATGTATACACAAGATACAAAGATGTATAATGAATGGAATGAAAGATAAATGTACCAATGTCTCTGATATTGCCAGGAGGGTGAACGGAATTTCTGTTATGCATTGTAGAAAGAAAATTTAGCCTAACCAAGGGATTTGCCCGAGGACCTCCCTAAAGCATGAGACTTGGATGCCCCCATCTCTTAGGCCTGATCAAGCAGAAACCACAGAAGAGACAGGCCCAGATAACTCCTCCCTGGGGTAGAAGTGACCAAGAGACATGTTGTGAAACTTTGTAATGATTACCAGGTAACATCATAAAGAACATGTAACCAATGAGAAATTGTTACCAAAAATAGAATCGTATATACCCTATATAAAAGTTTGTATTCTCAATAAAATTGGATTCTGATGCAGCTCAGTCATTCCTGTCTCTCCGTCGCCAATTCCATCCAAGCCTCCATGTACCCATGATTGATCTCCTCAAGAGCAGAGATGTGCCCGTGATTTGGAAAGGGTGGAAGTTACTGATTGCACATCTTGTTGGTTAAGGAGTAAATTCTGGTGTGAAACTCCAGTTCCTGCCTTCCTTAATCAATAAAGGCAAACAGACTTCTCCAATTGGAATTCAGACTACCAGTTTATATCCAAAGATTAAATTACACTGTTATAGCAGGTCTTCTCTAAACAGAAGACATGAGGAAGTCCAAAAGAGAATAATTATTAATTTGCAATTCAAACCAATGAAAATATCTCCACAAATAAGTTACTAGCATTTTTGTAATGAAATCAGATTTTTGGCACTCCTACCCCCAGCATGTGACACATACTTAATTATCCTCATTCATTTTTCCTAACATAGTGTCATATTTTACCTTAATTTATTGTTTTTAAATAGATGGCATTAAATCTTAAGAGTTTCAGATATATACAATCTGGAGACCACTTCAAAGCTGAAGAAAACTGACCCTCATCACTTTCCCTTATGGCAGATGAATTACTTTTCAGTCAGTAATGAAAAGGGGAAGTGAAGAGAAATCAGGAGATCTGAATCAAAACAATCTTGAATTTTGCTAGGAGTTTATTTTTTGGCAAAAAGTTACAAATACTGTGAGGTTTAGGACTATTTATCATCAGGCTCTCCCATTTGCTGAGCAATGTTATATGTGGTGCAAGAGGATAAGATATGTAGATATATAACAGAAGGAGACTGCTTTTCTCTTTGGAGAAGTGGTAGCCGCCTACTAACACACTACTATCTATTGCTGGATTTCTTGTCCATTGAAACATGGAGAATCTATACATTTAGTTCAGAGTTCTCCTCCAAAACTTAGAATCCTAAAATGTGGTGCATCTGTACCTAATTAATCACATTAGTAACGGTATATCTAAAAACAAATTTAAAACGGATTATAAGAGTTTTAAAATTTAGTAAATATAAATGTTTATGTTTCTTCAGATCACAAACATGAAGTTCAGCTAAACTCTGGAAAAGAAATAAATAAATTTATCTTTGAGGCATTTGAATTTCCAAGGATAAGTGGGTTTTGTGAGTGCAGAACACAACATGTCCTGTCATCCCCTCACAAACACAGAGAAGAGCAGGGGGTAAATAAACAGTATTTTACCTCACTGAAGCTGAGTGGCTTCTAAATAAAATCTATAAAATGAGCAGGTAGTGATGATGCAAAAATAAAGAAGTAATTCAATAAATCTCCAGAAGAAGAGAGGCAAAAAAAATGGAATTTGCCTTTAAATAAACATATGTTAGGTATTTTTGCATTCATAGCTTACTAAAAAATACATTGTTTTGATTTTGTTGTTCATACTCATGGGTTACTTTGGGTTTAGGTTTAATAGAGAACATGTAATATCAGAGGTGAGACTGGCAATGAAAATGTTATGCTTAATAACATTAAGTTGAATAATAGGGTGGCCTGAGGGGAAAAAAAAAACAAAAAACCAAAGCTATTTTTCACAGAAATATCCCTACAGAAAGTACAATTGCATAATTGAAATAACATCCTAATAAGTGTGGCCTTTTTTTTATTTCTTGATGAAATGCTTTCCTAATCTGCAATCTTCTGATAGAGGCTAGTATCTGCTTGCTTGTAAACTCCTTTAGAACATGAAAAAATTATTATTGATATGTTTTAATTGCTGTATGTGCGCAAGCATTTGGAGGTTTTCAGACTTCTTTATCTTTTTTTTCCTGCTCAATTTACTTTGCATTCTTCTGCCTATAGTTGTCTCTTGGGATGAAAAATGAGGGAGTCTAGAATTCAAGCTATAATATATGTTCTTCTTCAGCTCAGTGATGAGAATTTGTTGACTAAAGAAAAGTATCTCTCAAATAGAGAAAAAAACAGCAAAAAAAACCATTGCTGGAAAAAATTTGCATTAGATTTTACCTAGTTCTTTTCTTTTCTATTGGGAGATTGGCCACAGAAAATAAAAGGTCAGTGAAAAAAACTCGTAATCATTAAAATATGTCCTTAAATTGGACATGGAGCTCACTTACCTCTCTTAAGTCGTAACTTTTATGCTTCTCTTTGTATTTGGGAAACAAGACTAATTATTCAAATAGTAATAATAGTTAGAGCACAACTTTCATTTAACAACTAAAAGGAATTAAGAGATAGGATTGATGTGAACTGTCTGTAATTATCTTCCTATTTACTCATAAAGCACAAACTACTTCAATATAGATTTATTTTCAAATCCATAAAGCTCCTTGAATTCTTTATTCTTTAAAAATAATAACTTCTATTTAATGGTGAGACTGAGAAAAAAATATAAGCATTGTTTCACAAAATGGTAGATGATTCATCATAAAAGAACAAAAAATATTTTATAATTTTGGTAACATTTTTCATCAGATGTCCATTGTACACAACGCATAATTAAAATAAGGCCATTAAAGGTTATTTCAAAACCAGTACCTTTCTTAATAAATGTTTCTTGACATTACTGATGTGTAGCAAATAAACTGTGACAGTTTGCAAAACAGTCAACACAGCCATCAACATTTTGATGTGTCACAAAAATGTATGTATGAACACCATCATTTCCTCTTGACACCCTCTTTTCTGCTTGCATGTGTAGGGAAAAAAAAAAAGTTGTATAGCTATGAGGTATTTTGTCAACATCAGCAAACAGCAATTATGAGTAATACCAGAAGAAACTTACAGACAAATAAGAAGCAAATTATAGCTGACATTGAACTACCTTTCAGGTCCTGGGTACTCCCTCTTGAAGGATGCTGACTTTTAATTGGTTACTGCTGAGTAATCTCAACGAGACAATGAGAAAATGCAAATTATAACAATCTAAACCAGCCTGATACAGGAGGCCATATTAGTTATATTTCAAACTAACAGATTTTAGAAAAAGCATCACATTTGCAGAGTATCAAAGGCATTTCAATCAGCTGTTGCATGTAGCTTTACACCAGCTCTGTGTGTGACCATGACAGCCTATTTTGGACAGGATTGCTATTTCACTGCATATGTGGTTTAAATTATGCATTTAAATATACATTTCGTGCAAGTACCCTCAATTCTACAGACAAAGTGAGTAATACTGAAAACTTCATTTTGAGGAACACTCTCACTTTTTCTCTTTCCTTCCTTTTCTGTCTGTCCTGACAATCCAGCAGTCTGTGCTGACACTACACTAGGACCTGGCCTTTGTTTATAATTCACTGGGATTACAGTTGATGAATTTCGTTTGTGGAGTTCTGTATAGGACATTTTGGGGCAACTATGGTCATCTTATTATAGTTTTTCATGTGCTTTTCCCAAACACGATATTTCATTGTATTCTGAAGGATGTACACTTACACAGAAGAGTGAAATCAGTCAGACTCCTTTGAGACAATAAATTTGGACCAAAAAGAATATATATATATATATAGTTGTGATATAAAAGACTGGTCTCAGACCTTCTGCGATGCACATGTTTCAAGCAGTAAAAAATGTTACTGCCATATGTGACTTATGTGTCATTGATTTTCTTTTGGGACTTCTTGGATTTAATCCACGTAAGAATTTTATTCAGATCAAGGGGAACTTCTTAAATTAAACCTCATATTTGTGTTTAGTTACCATTCTTTGTTACACATCATCATGTGCACAAACTGCTTTATTTCCAGACATTACTGAAATAGGAGATAAAAGTCAGATGGACACCTGATGCTCTCCAGCTGCAAAAGAGCACTCAGTCAACAGGGCAAAGTTATAGATTGTCTAAAGTAAAGTAAACATCAGATCTCCAACACCAAATGTTTTGGATTTTAGATATGCTCCTTCTGATCCATGCTCCTTGCACTTAGTCTTTTTTTTCTTTTTTCCTTAGATAGCAGGAAATTTTTCTGTTGATAATACCAGCAAGCTGGAGAAGCACTCTTGAAAGGATGCATTCCAAAGGAAGGACACTCCTGACAGATTGTCTGCAGGTGACCAATGCTGAGTTGGGGTGATCTCTGAGGGACTGAGGCCCATGGGCAGCACATGCCAAGGCAGGGACACTAATGAGCAAAAAGCAGCAGTAAGAAAACACCAGAGCACATGCCTTCACACCTCAATTCCAATGCTGCCCATCACCTCATTGGATGAAATGTGACAAATTTAGAGTTATCTGGAGTTAAAACAAGGAAAGCTGAGACAAGGAATGAGAATAGGTTTTTGTCTGAATTTGAATGTTGAGAAGGGAGAGGAAAGCTATTTAATTAGGTATTTCTTTTCTTGTAATGTGAGGTTTTCCCCTCTGCCTAGTACTGAAATCAATGATCAGAAATCATTGCTAATTGGACATAAATTTTATTAAGAATAAATAGCCCCAGTCAAGACTGCTTTCATTGCAACAGTAATTCAGCTAGGAGTGCTTGTCTTTTAATTTTTTTTTTTTTTTGTAATGTATGATTGCATGCAGAAATATTTTTGTGGTGTGGTTTGCTTCTTGCTATTATTACATGCAGCTGCATTTTTGTTACAACACAATATGGGATAACAATGGGAGATTTAAGGGGACAAATATATTCCTATGTTCATAATCTATACAATATATGAAGGTTAATATATATTACATATCCAATTTTACCCTAGCTCCAGAATGTTGTTAGGATTCCAAATGGTATGTTTTATTTTATTCTTACAGATTTATTTTCTTGAGCTGGTTCCCTTCTCTAATTACCTATATTTAACATACCACAGACTTTTAGAGGGAAAATAAATCACACATTAGGCAGAGGCAAATGGAAGAAGTATCTTTCTATAGATGTCAGTTAAAATTTTGTTTAGTAAAATGCAGAAACTCAGAGCTGTGGATCCTTTTGGAGAAATGATGCATCTTCTACATTTGTAGCTCATGTCAAAGTATAGTTTCATAAGAAGAGAAGATGTTTTGAAACCTTTGGTCTCCTTATTGGTCATATTTTATTTTCCTTCCCAAGCAACTCTTTTTGCAAACCACAAAGGCAGGGCATGATTACATTTGGGTTGTATTTTTCCTCATATGCTCATTAGTGACAGAACAAAGTGTAAGTCTTAACTACAACATATGAGATTGATAAATGCGAGCAGAGATGTATTTCCATCTGCCTGACATATTTTAGGAACATTTTTTGCCTGAAAAAAAATATGTTCTTGTTAATTGCTGTGGATTTTATTCTTTGTTTGTTTTTTTTATTGTGTTTGCTTATAAAGCTGCTTTTATTTGTATAATATTTATCATATTTCAAATAACTTAGGCACAATGCTGTGTAAATTAGCAAGCTACAGAGGCAGCAGCAGTGACTGGGGTAAGTCCAGGGGAGAAAATTGGATCAGGCCATACAGGGAGGCCCAAGCTCAGGGACACCTGAGCAGCAGCCCTGAACCCCAGGAGCTTTCAGGACCCAGAAGCATCAGCAGCCAACCAGAAGCAGAGCTTGAAGAAGCCTGGGCAAACAGGACCATGGTGTGTCAGAGAAGGTGAGGCATGTCAGGGAGGGCGTGACACAGCAGTGATGAGAGTATGGCACAGCAGCTTGCAGGGCATTTTGCCTGGGCAGGGTGAGCAGGAAGGGCTCCTCTCTGACTGTCCAGGAGGAAACAACAGATAAACAGACTCAGTATCTGGTGTAGAAGAGCACAGAAAGATCCTTTCATTAGTACATTAGTGTAATGTACTAATGTTTCATTAGTACATTAGTGTAAGCCTCCTCAGTCTGTATAAACAGGTTCCCTGTTTTGTTGAGCAATGGGTCCACATTTTCCCTAGTCTTGCTTTTATCACCTGAGTAACGATAGAAGCTTTTGTTCTTACCTCTGTAACTGCAGAAGCAGAAGGTGATGCAGGTCTATCACCTATATTAGGGATAATTACCTCAAACTACCAAATTGATACAGGTACACATCCCAAGGTTCCTATAATGGCTTACTTAGAACTTACCCTCAAGTATATCTACACTGTGTTGCATTGCATGCTGTTTTTTCCTTAACATACTGTGCCTTCTGGAGTTCTGGGAATAACTCAGAAATGACTTTTTAAAACATTTCTTGCTGTCTTTGCATTAACATCACCGGAAGAGTTTACAGCTTTGTTTGACAGAACAGGAAGAGAGAATGAGAAGCAGCTTACCCAGATCATGAAAAGGTGAAAGAGCAGCTAATTCTGGAAACAATTTCCTGCATATGGATAAAACAAACTATCTACATTGCTTCATCAATGAGAAGCATGCTTGAGCAACTTGATAAACTTTTCTGATGAAATGACTGGCTGGGTAGAAGAGGGAACAACAGTGAACACTGTGTGCCTGGAGTTCAGTGAGGCCTTTGACACTCCCACAAGATCTTCATAGACAAGCTGTTGATGTATGGGATGGATGAACAGACAGTGAGGTGGATTGAAATTTCGTTAAATGGCTGGGCACAAAGAGGTGATCATCTGGATCATCGGGCAGAGTGTGTTCTCAGCAAGTTTACAGATTCTTTTCAAAACTCCAGATCTTATCAGGGGATATTGGATTGGCTGTAAAAAATACCCATTAAAAGCAAGATGTATTTGCTAAAATATTGCTTTAATAATTGAAAACAAACCACCCAAACAAAACAGAATATCAAGCAGCGCTTATGACAACTCATGCTTTTCTTTCCGTTACCATTAATGACATAATTCCTTTTCTAAAAGCAGAGTTTGTCAACCCTACCTCTTACTAAGTGACACTCCAGCAGAGAGCCTTCAGGGGAGACAGTTAAGAGAGTTGTTTGGATGAATCTTCATCAAGAACTTAACCTTGGCACCCAGAGCAAATGAGAAGCCTGTCTTAAAAGGAAGTTACTTCTCAGAGATGCCCTGCCTCTGGGAGTCTGTTAGTGAAAGAGGAACATGGCCAGGTCAGGCTTTCATTTTATATTTTTTGCCATGTGTCACCACAAAGCAGAACATGTATCCTGTCTCAGACAGAACTTGAACAGCCACAAGCCAAATTCCACACAGTGAAGTTTGGAAGAAAGTAGAGCATATTTGTTTTGGTTGTTTGGGTTTTTTGGGTTTTTTTGTTTGTTTGGTTGGTTGGTTTTTTTACTTAACAAAGAAAAGAAAAGAGCAAAAATTGTAAGGAGCTAAGCATGCTCAGAGATACAGGTGGGATCAGGCATGACAGCTTTACATTCCCACATCTATGCCCAATGATACTTTAAAAAAATTAAATAGAATGTATGTTTAGATTAATATACTGTAAACAGGGAAAAAAAAGGAATTTGATATGTATTGCAAAATATGTGACATTTTAAAATTCCCTTAAAGAACAGCCAAAAATATTATTGGAACCCTTCTCTGAGAGAATTTGTTTGTACGTATGGCATTTAGGCCTACATTATATGAAAGACTTCCAAAGTGTAAGATTATGAATGGACTCTACTGTTGTGGTTACTCTGATCTGTAGAATTCAGTGGAGCGCCAGAAACTGCCAGCTGGAAAGAAGACAGGGGAATATCAACAGGCTGCATTCAGAAGGAATCCTGATGTGTTGATGTAATAGCCAGATAATGAAATAATTTTCCTGCTTTAATATTCCATTTACAAAGAAGTCATTTAGCCTTTGAAGTGAAAGACTTTAGAGATCATATAAACATATCATAGGTTGAAAACAGTCTCTTTAAGAGCATTATATTTGGCTTTGTAAACATTAATTCTAATACATTAGTAGCTAAGGTTGACAGAGGACAGAGAGGTGATTCAAAATGGCCAGAATGGATCCATCAAGGGCAAATCCTGCTTTACCAATATGTGGTCTTCTGTGTTGGAATGACTATATCAGCGGACAAGGGAAGGGCTACGGATGTCATCTATATAAAGCCCTTGACATGGTCCCTCACAACATCCTTTTCGATCAGTTTGAGCGAGATGAATTTCATGAATGACTATTAGATAAGAAATTGGTTGGGTGGTCACATCCAGAGGGTAGTGGTCAATGGCTGGATGTTGATGTTAAGATCGCTGACCAGGTGTCCCTCAGGCATCCATACTGGGTCCAGTACTGTTTAATACCTTTATCAGTGACAAAGGCAGTGGAATTGAATGCACCCTCATCAGATTTGCAGAAAACGGCAATCTGAGTGTCGCAGTCAACACATCTGAACGACAGGGTCCCATTCAAAGGGACCTGGACAACAAACTTGAGAAATGGTCCTATGTGAACCTCATGAGGTACAACAAGGACAGGGCCTGCCCTTGAGTCAGGGCAATCCCTGATATCAATACAGGCTGAGCAGATCCAGCAGATCCTCTGATGACAAGGACTTGAGCGTGTTGGTGTGTGAGAGTCTGGACATGACCCAGCAATTTGCACATCCCAGAAAGCCAGAAGTGTCCTGGGCTGCATCCAGAGCAGAGTGGCCAGCAGGGTGAGGGAGGGGATTCTGCCCCTCTACCCCAGTCTTGTGACACACCACCTGCATCCAGCTCTGACACCCTGAGCATGAGAAAGATATGGACCTGTTGGAGTGCTTCCAGAGAGGGCCACAAAAGTGATCCAAGGGGTGGAACACCTCTTTTATGAGGAAAGGCCAAGAGAGTTGGATTTTTTCAGCCTGGACAATAGAAAGCTGGAGAATGATATTATTGTGGTCTTTCACTACTTGTTTGTGGCTTACAAGAAAAAATTGGGACAAAATTTTTATAGGGTATTTTCTATTTCGTACCTTACTGTCTCGGAATGTAAAATAAATCATACTTTTCAGTCAGTTCTGGAAAAATCAGATTTTTATGTCTAGACAATGACAAGAATATTGTCATAGACAATGACAATAATATTTCCATCACAATATTAGTGTAACAGAGTAACTGAAAAGTTCACAGACATGTTGTAGGAAGCAAGAAACGGGAATGTACAGTTTTCAAAAGGCACTAAAGAGACCTGCCCCATAAACAGTTACTTTAAGCTAACCTCCCATAAAATAAAGTGTACAATCTCATTTTTTTTTTTTTTGAAACCTTGAAGTTTCATCTGATAATGTTTAGAAGAACATAGCTTTCTCTTTATATTCTTCATCACTGCACTGAAGCAACTGTGTTAAATACAGAGACAGAATTAACAGAGAGTAAACAGATGGTGGAAACCACAATTTCCACCATGTCATAAAATTTGACAAAGGCCTTCATTATTTCTCCTTTACTCATCAACTAAGTTTGCGCTCATCTGAAAAATGCATATTACACACCACATATTTTTCATTGCACGATACTCTTACACAACTTCATTGTTTTTGGATTTTTTCAGGATTGTCTTTAGATTAATACTAAAACATTCTAGGCAATAAACGTGTGATCATTCTACAACTGAAAAATCAAACCATTTAAGTATCTAGGTGAGTGTTTGTTTTCATAAAATCTAGAGAAGAAGACTGTTTTCTGGAAGACTTTTTATACATTTTGCTCCCAGTGCAAGAATAATCTTGGGGAGCATCACAACTTTGAAAAAAACCCCACCTATACATGTAAGGTGCAACAGTGTAGTTACCAGAATAAAGTGCTGCATATACTAATAAGCTGATATACTATACATGTGGAGATATATATACATATGCAGAGATAGCTGTAGACCTATATAACCTCTATCTTTCTTTGTCTTTCTCATATATGTACCTATATATAAAATTGCATGGATACATATGTATATATGCAACCACTAACATATGTTGTAAGGTGTTGTTCTGCAAATGGGAAGAAACACATCCCTACGACATTATTACTGCTTCAGAAATCATGCTGCACTGACAGTTTAATTACTCAGTGTGGGTAGTAGGAGGTAAGTCCCTTGGGCTGTCTGGTGACCTTATGCCACTGAGAAAGCAAAACAGATGCTTAAAGCATAATACAGCAGCTAATTGGAGGGGGGAAAAATAAACACACCAGAACAAAACATGGAAAAGATGGCTGGAGAACAGCATAACCTCCAGAAGAAATTGTTGCATTTTCAATATGTGTGAAAGTGGGGCGGCATTTGGGCTCTTCAGCACAAGCAGAAATAATTAATCTTAACTTCCTAGATCATGTTACTAGCCCTGATAAGAACAGAAGCTTGTTTTTCTTACAGTAAGGATAAAGGCTATTGCCACAAGGTTTTTGCTTATACTTATTTCAATTCAAAAGCTAAATTTCTATTTTGAATATTGTCAGATACTGCAAATAGTTTGACTCAATATTGTGGAAAGAAAACAAACAATTCACTGAATCAAATACATCTTTATTTTAATTTCATTAAAACTACTGTTGTCTCATTGTAGGACTGAATTAACTTGATTTTTAATTTCAGAACACATTATTTTTATGCCTTTTTTTTTGCACTAGCTTTTCTCTCATTTGAAATGTTATAGTTTAGTAAGTACTATTAATCAGTGCTAATATACAACAACAAAAGGTGGTAAATTAAAATTGGGAAATAACTGCTTCCTTTTTTTCATATATTCACAAACAACACAAACATAGGTTTTTTTAATTCTAAAGAATAACTTGAAATTCTGAATATCATACTTCTGTATGTAAAATAAAGAAAAAATATTTTTTTTCTCAATGATGCAAGTTATACTTTTCACTGTCACTTTTTCCCTTCTTATGCCCATGAGCATACATTTTTATATATTAGTAGAAATATAATGAAAACAGCCCACTCCCCTCCTATACAGAACTAGTTGTCCTGGCCAAGGAATTGTTCTACTGCACAGACAGGTTGCTCATAACAATGTATCATGAAAAATATCAGAAGAATGAAAACTTTTGTAGATTTCAATAAAAACTCTTCAATATATATATATTAGATTAATTTATGTACTGGCAAAATATATGACTCTTTTGTCCATTGATCTGTATTCTTGTTTAATTTGGAAGATCCTTCAGCTACAGCTAAGTTACAAATTCAAGTTACAATTTAGACCTGCACTTGTTGAAAAAGAAACTTGTTTAGTTATGCAATGTGAGGGGAAAAAAGTTTCCTACCTACCCATTCCTCATTTTATTCAGCTTAGTTTGCAATTCAGTTTAGTAGCAATAAGAATAGAACTGAAAATAAGCTTTATAGCAATTCAAGTGCTTAAGCCTAATCCCGATCTCCCTGCACCTTCCTCTTTTTTGGAGAAAAATGCCAATTTTTTGAGAAATGTCTGTTTCAGGGAAATCTGTCACCTGTAATCATGCCAAAGTATCTTAATAGCTGTCTTAGCTCAAATTACTCATTTCTAGCATGACATGAAAAATCTGGTTACTAACTGTATGGAGAGCACTGTGCTTTTGTCAGGCCAGCCATATCTGACCTGCAGGTTGTTCTCATCACTGCTCATGAGCCACTGAATTAAATCTCTTTAATTGTGGGGAATTCTCCCTTGTTGCACTATGCTCATGACACAAAACAGAAAGAAAAACCTGTGTGTTAGCTGTCAGTACTATTAGATTGATTATAATTCCTTTTAACTTCCAAACTATACAAAATCCAGGTTTACAGCACTTTAAAGCAGTAATCAAAGTATACTTCTTACATTTTGCAGTGTTAATCTACTTACAGCTGAATTTACTTTCCTGTTTTATATTATAGTGGACATAGAAATATTGTCCAAATTTTAGTAAGGCTATTTCCACATAAAACACACTGAAAAATAAACAAAGGCAGCCTAAACTGCAAAATCTGCATATTTCCAAAAAAAATGTCATTATTTCTAAGAGAACAAGTGTACTTTTGTGGCTTTTGAACACTTCAAAAAGTAATGTTAAAAAGGGAAATCTTTATGTTTATACTTTTTGGACAGGAAGAAAATCATGTCTATATTTGAGGCTAATAGCTATGGAATAATATTTCATGCAACAACAGAATCTAAAGACATTTTACAAAATAGCAAAATATTATTATTGTTGTAATATATACACAACTTCTAGCGTTTAATCTGTAACAATAGTGTGCAATGTACATGGGGTTTATTTAAAAATTCCTACAAGGAAACACTGTATTCCTTGATTTAGTTACCTTTCCACCACCACCACCACCCTGAGGTAATCTCTCTCTTTCTCTCTTGGGACAGAGTGCCCATTACCAGATTTCTTTTCCCAAATAATTTGATTAATTTTGTCTGTGACAAGGAACCCCATAGATGATGTTTTCCTTCTTAGCCCATGGAAGTCATTGGGGAAAAATAAAATGATCAATGAGATCCTTTCACCCAAGTGATTGGGCGCTTAGATGTGCTTACACATCTAGAATGTGTAATGTATTTCAGAAATTTCTCAGAAGTGGTAGCTCTGTTCTGCTAAGTGTTTATGTTTCTATATCAGAGAGAGAGGCAGATGTTACTTCTTTTCACTCATGCAAGCTGTTCACCCAGGTTTTCTAGTAAGATTTGGTGAGCATATTCTTCTCATTTATTTCATGCTTAACCAGAGCAGGGGGAATAAATTCTAAATCTGAGTAGGCCAGGTAAGATGATTGCAGGGGAGCTGCATATGTAGAGGAGCTTAGTTTTAGCTGCAGGGGAAGGTTTTTTAGCTCTGGTGGCAGGCAAGTTTGAACTGCAAGCTGTATATTGTAAAAGTGCCTGCAGAAATGGAAGGTGGCCTCAGCAAAAGCAGGCCGAGGACAATGATTATCACTGCAGGGATTCTTCAGTGGCCATGTATGAACAGATTTGGGATCCCCAAGCAAGTGCAGTGTCAAAAAATTAGAAAGCATCTGTAACAGGTCGCCTAGAGAGCCTGGGGCACCAGATGTACCAGGAGAGATTGAAGGAGATGAGTTTAGACTGGAGATGACACAGGAAGGGATATAACTGTTGACTTCCAGAAATGTTAAAAAAAGATGGAGACAGACTTTTCTCACAGGTACACACAAAGAGAGAAGAAACAAAGGACACAGAAGAAATTCTAATTACCTATAAGGATAAGAAAAATTTTTAATGAGAGTGGTTAGGTCCAGAGTGATGGTAAAAATTTCATTACTCGAAAATATTGAATTTTGAGGACCTTCAAGGCTTTGATCTTCATGTAATTCTGAACTTAGCCCTGTATTAGGATCTGCAGAGGTCCTTTCCAATTAAAAGTTCTGCATTTTCTGTAATGCCAACACTAGCATTTTTTATCTTAGGTTTCATTTCTTCAGCATCTTCCTGTGAGTTGCCAAGAGTGATGACATAAATTTCTCTGTTCAATGTTGTTTAGTGTAACCAGGCAAGTCTTAGCCTCTGTGATGAATATAATGTGTTATATCTGTTTGCTCCCATTCTGTGCTATCATCACTTAGAAACCGGGTGGGAATGCTGGAGAGAACATGAGATGGTGTCTGCGTTTGTCAATGAATGAGCAAGCTCAGCAGTTTCCAGGTTTAATGGAAGGGTAGGAAGACCTGAAAACAAGTATATTGGAAGAACAAACTGCTTACAGCACAACCAGTGTTTATGGTAATAGAGTCTGTAGGAATTGGGGGAGTTACTGAATTGAGAAAAACTCCAAGTGAAACTCCCAGTATGGAAGGACACAGTATACATGGAGATTATTTTCTTAGAAGTTCCTTTTGTCTCTATTCTGCCTTATCTGGTCACTTTGAGTAGCCCTTGTTTCAAAATATATATATTATTCTAGTTAGCTTTCTGATAAAACATGGCTTTTTCAGTTCAGAAAGATCCTTTAGGTTTTTTAAGGAGAATATTCAGAGAGGCCTATAACATCTTGTGCATTGTCTTAATCTGTAGCATTACTGAAAAAAATTAAGACCAAAAGTAATCACACAAATATCAAGAAGACAACAGAAGGACTGTTATGTCAGCTATAATAAAACTGGTCATTTGAAAGCCCCTTTTTCTGAATCTGTTCTCCAAATAGATTGCCTAAAAGTCATTCCAACCTAGAATGGAAAAGGAACCTTGAAATGTACTGTAAAAAAGGAAACTGATTATTATTAACCCCACAGGTGGTAAACCCACCTAAAACATTTGTCCATATATGACACAAAACTGGAATACAGCTATCAACTAACCCCAGACATTACCTACTACTGATGTAAGTTATTCATGTCAAAAGGGTAAAGATTAATTTTCAACCAGTTTTCTTCAAAGGACTAAATTGCATTAGCTAAATTAAATGCTCACAGATTAATCCTAGTTTTCCAACATGAAGATTTCCATTTTTTTGCTATAAAATCATATAAGCATTAGGCAAACACAGATTTGAACTTTTTACTTCAAACATGGCAGGCAGTGTGCCATAAAATTCTTAACAAAAGGAATTTTAGAAATGCATCTCATTTCAAGCAAATAATTTTGTTTTAGCTGAAGATTTAAAAAAACAAGGAAAGAAAAGATTTAAATAAGGCATATTAGTTGATAATCTCTTAGCAGCTAAAACTAGCGTGTAAAACATCTGTTAGATAGGATTATGAAAGTAAGCTGTATTTTTTCAAGAATTTCAAATTAGAATTGAAATACTAGTGGCTTTTCCTATTCTTTTTCTTCATGTACTGTTGGCTAGTGAAGTCCTTTGAAATAACTTTACAAGTAATAAAAAAAAACCACTAGAGAAAGGTATTGAATCCATGATAGTATTTCTTCAGTGAGGTCAACTGAAGTAAAGCATTGACGTACTGTCTAATTAACCTGATCATTCTGCTTTGCATTTTGAGGTTGTGTCTCCTTGGCAGCATGAGAAAAAACTCACAATCTGACTTTATTTAGCTATTAAATCTACAGCAAATATATATGACTGACCTATACCACTACAGACTTCAACACAGCTCAGTCTCACAATAAAATCCCAAACTCCTAGTAAACACATGCACCCTGAACTGGAGCTCCCTCTACTTTCATTTTTGCAATATGGTAACTCATATTAAATATACAATAACAAAACACATTTGACCATCTTGTGATCAAAGTTTAACTCTCAAATTCTACTTGGAAATTCAAATACCAAGCAAGAAAAAAATTCTGCCTATAATTCTCTTCACTAGGAAAATTTCTAACCCTGGTCTTTTTATATCTTTTAAAGTTTGAATCCATACTGTCCTTTGCTTTTGCAAGCCACGCACTATTCCACTGTTTCTAAAAGCTCAGCCACATGTAACAGTACTACAGTCTAATTTCATGTGGCTTGTTTTACAAATAAAAGACAAGTTACTAATGAAATATGGTTCCCTAACACAAAGTCAGACCTTTAATTTACATTGAACCATTTTCTCAGCTACAAAATTGTTTATACTATGCAATAATATATCTCACCATGGTAAATATTTACAATATTTGAGTAAATGTTTCAAGGGAGTTTGCCAAATCAAGTAGCTCTATAAATTCAAAAATCATTCAAACAGTTTTCAGCTTACAAAGCACAATTATAAATATATGTGTGTGTGTGTGCACATGTGTTTTACCTTGCTTTTTTCCACCATTTTAATGCCAACTTTTTCCAATAGACTACTGTGTAAACACCCCACTGTCACAATCATTTTTAGTTCATCACTACTTCATGTAGCTATTTTTCCTCTAGAACTCTTCTGAATTCTTCTTCAGCTAACCTTTTTTGTTTTTTTTTTTTTCAAAAAAAAAAGAGAGAGATAAAAAAACCCAAACAAAAATGGAAATAAGTTAGTGTAAGGGAATTAATTTATTAGGGGTTTACAGAAAATCTTTCCTTGGCTTTTTCTGAACTTTAGAATTTTTTAATTTACATTTGTAATATGATTATTACACTGGGGTGTTTTGCTTGTGTGTGTGAATGAATATAAATTGCTTAAGACTGAAAAAATATACAAACTAATTATTCCCCCTTTTCCTTCTCAGTTCTCCTGTGTGCTTCACTGATCAACCCAAAGCATGAACCCAGTGAAGATGTGAGGTGACTGAAATTTCTTACTGGTAGGAGGTGGGAACCAGCACACACAGAAAACAACTTTCTTTTTTTTTTCCACAGGAAAAATACTTTAGAGGCTAATAGCTGTTGAATAGCACTTTGAATTCTAGATTTCCCTCTACAATTTAATTGTAAGTGTTTTCTCTTGACTTAGGTTCTTTCTGATTGGGGAAAAGTCTTTCACTTAGCTTTAGTTTATTTCTGTTTACCTCATTTTAGTTGTGGATTTGTTTATTTTCCTGTATCCTAACTCCTTTTGATACTTCTGACTGACTCCTATATTTTTGTCAGCTTTGTGGCTAATACTTAGATTTCTAATTTAGGTATCTAGAATCCCTTATGCTGTCATTATTCCAGACAGCTAAAATCACATTAGATAAGCATGATTTCTTGACCAGATCCAGTCCAGATTAATCTTGATTAATTTCCTAGCTTTCCCAATATTCCTGCAAATCTACCTCTGCTGCTGTTCCATACTTCTTTTTTTTTTTATAATCTAATTCAAATTTTCTTATCTTCCAAACTTAAATGAATATTTTCTTATTTCTGATCTCTAGTTCTCTCCCCTTGTTCTGCCAATATTGGGTATTTTTTTTGCCAGTTTGATTTTTCAGATAGGAGTTCTGTTCCTTTGACTGCAGTAACTCTTCTCATCCCTATGCATGATTGATGTTTTCCTGTTCCCCAGCTTTCTTTTGTCCTAAACTTTTTCTGAATAGCCTCTTAACCTACGCTTCTTTTTTTTTTTAATCACAAATTTCTTCTGCTACTATTTTCTCTTCATCTCTTCTATTATACAGGCTCCTCAGATGCCTGGAGAATCAGCTGACAGTTTCATAGAGTGTCTTTACCTGTAGCCATTGACACCAGTTTCACGTGTCAAGTTTAAGCTTTGTTTCCCATTAACTGTTCCTGTGTTTGCAAATTATGTTTCAGTCATATGAAAAAGACATTTTAAAAATTCTAGGCAGGAATTTTTATGTTCTTTGGCTACATATCCCTTTTGCAGACTTTTGCTGTTTCTGCTGCTATTGTAGCTTTGACACCATTATATTTGTTGGAGAGGACAATAATTTTAGTACTTGTGAAGTAGTTGTGCTATTATTAAGTCTGCTTTAATCATTTAATTC
>WBNP01002045.1:4866-18392 GCA_013401095.1 Passerina amoena
GGGGGAAATTTGGGCTTTTTTCAGATTCCTTCAAACAATTTCCCCAGCTTTTGGCAGGCAGCAGGCACCTTCTCCTCACGTCAGAGTGTTTAGGACTACTATCAAGCTCTTTTATTGCTTTATTATCCTCTTCTAGCCAACACAGCCCTCTGACATGTGATAACTCCTGAGTCAACCACTAGCTGCTGCCCACAGTTTGCTCAACAGCAACAGCTGCATGAAATAGATACAAGTTGGGCAACTGGATGGACCAAAGATGTAAATCCTGGCTTTGTTCGGTCTGCTCTGACCCTGCCTGGAAAAACTGTGAGAAGCTTTAGTGCTTCTGCTGTGGCTCTCCAAAACCCAGGGAGTTTGTAGGTCACAGTGCCACTGAAATCACCCTCCAAAGTGGCTGTAAAACACTTGTCAACACTGAGAAACGCTGCTTGTGTTGGTACAGCTGAGGCTGCCAAACCTCCTGTCCTCTGTGGGAGCATTTGTGGAGTTTGTTCTGGCACTGGAAGCAAAACAACCTGCAGTGACTAAGGAACCCTCATACCAATATAACTTTTTAATGAAAAATCATTTAAATGGAGAGGATTGTGCCTTATGCCCTCTGTGTGTTTCCAGCATGGTACAATGTGCTGATGCTGCTGTAAGGAGAGCTTATTCAGGGCTGCTTTTAGTACAGACTGACACAGAACTAGGCAGAAGACCTGGCCTGACACAGAATTGCCCATAAGCACTTCACTCAGCCATGCAGGCTGAGTTTCACACCCACAAAACCTTGCTAAGTGTGCCTGTCACTCCAGGCCCCCTTTTGCTCCCTGATGCTGCAGATTCAAGTTGCCCCCGCTCTCTGGAGAAACCTGTTTCCAACCTTTCCAAGGATAGATGCTCTTCAAGTCCAGATGCTGTACATATATATATACATATTTGAATTTTTTTTTCATCCAACTCACAGTCTTCTACTTCTATACTCAATATAATATTAACAGTTTGGACTCATTAAAATATTTCAAACAATTCAAACCTGTCTTCTTTCATCTGGTTGGCTTTAGAAGGGTAAGCAGCAGGACCAAAAGGCAGAGTTCTCTCAATTATCATTTTCTCTTTTCAAAGGGCAAACTGAGTGATATCCAAATTTGTATACATGTGCTGTAATTTGCATAAATTTACAATGCTAATGTGCAGCACAAAGAAGTGAAGAACAAAGAGGGTTCTGAAGCAGGAGCAGCAACAGCAGTGACAAAAAACCTCCCCAGTGCCTGACCACCCTCTCAGGGAAGAACTTTTCCCTAACATCCAACCTAAACCTGCCCTGACAGAGCTCCAGCCCGTCCCTCTGGTGCTATCCCTGGTCACTAAAGAGAATGCAAACCTTGGAATAAACTACACCAGGAGGCATCCCACTCAAAAGCATTAACTGTTAAACACGTGCTGAGGTCTCACAGGTGTCCCATAGGAGACCAGAGAGTTCTAACATTCCAAACTCCTGCCTGACCTCACAGGATGTGGATGAGCTGAGAGATTCCAGCCAAGCAAGGATGGGCTGATTTTAAAATTCCCTCCTCAGAGCTCAACAAGTCAGCTTGTCAGCAGGGGAGTGATGAGGAAATGGAAAGACAAACATTTAAAGAAATAAATACCAAAGAGTGTGGGCATATATGTATATATATATATAGATACAGATATATATATTTTACAGCCACACTGGAATGTGATGGAATGAAGGCTGATCACAAAGAACAGCTTCCTGAGAGATTTATCATCCTGTGGAATAGTCTAAGAAGTGATACATACCTGATGGAAAAGATAATTTGCAATTATGTGGGCAGCAGGGAAACTATGAATAAACAGGCCTAGAGGTGGCATGGATACTGCAAAGATACCAACAGCAGCCTCCTCTCCCTGGCACTGCAGATCTTCCTGATGCCCTGCCTGTTGCCCATGTGCCAGGCACACTAAATGAGGAATCAGCTCTGGCTCCCCTGAGGGACTCCACCTCCTCACCAGTACACCCCATCTGCTGTTTCACCTTCTTTTACTGGAGCTCTACAGCAAACTGGTGCTTTCAATTACTCCATAACTGTCTGTAATGATCCCCAAGTTCCTTTCCTGAGCAGTTTGCTGGATGACTGTTCCATTTAACACATACTCCCGAGCTCAATTCCAATTTATTTCCAAGTTATCTATATTGAACGGCATTTGTCACCTCAATTATCCAAATTCTCTGGGATCCAGCCCTGCTGTTCCTCATTACAAGCCCAAATCCTGCAGTGTTCTGGGCACCCCCCCTCCTGTCACACCACTGGAGACACAGAGTCACATCGGATACAGCTCAACTGCTTTGCCTCCAACTTCCCTATTATCCCTTTTCTTTCTGCATGTCTTGCTTCCAACACTGTCTTCCAAACCCCTTCTATGAACAGACAGAGTAAAGACACTAAAAATGACCCTGTGGGGAGAGGGAGGCCACTTGTGAGTGCTCCCTCCCCACACGAACTGGCTCTGACCAGCCCTACGGCTCTGGAAGGAGCACTATCTTTCACAAGAGATTTGGGAAGCTCCTTCCCACACAGGGGCACTGGCAGCACACTTGGTGAGGAGACAGCCAGGTCTGAGCTAAGCTTAAACAAAGACTGAATCTTTGTTTTGAGATCTCTCAACACCATGCCCAAGTGCTTGCAGCACAAAGATAAACAGAAAGCTCAGGCTACAGCCATTTCCACGGTCTTTAGTCCTTTAAACTATTCCCTCGATCACTGACCAACAGATTTGGAGAGTAATGTTTTGGAAATCAGAACCCTGACCTACATGCCTGATTGTTTACAGATCTTCTTACCTTCCTCATCACTGCTGTCAGACAGAAGTTGTTTGATTCGCTTCCTCTTTTTCTTGACATTTTCGGGATCTCTTTCCTCTTCATCATCTGACCTATCCGCTCTCTTCATTTTACTGCCACAAAAAGTAAAGGGTAAAGAAAGGGAATGAACACCCACTGTCCCTCATGTGTGCATGAAAGCATCATGTACACTTGGACAAGCACATTCCTCATGGAAGGAAATCAAATGCCTCTTAAAAACCTGAGCAGCACATGCTCTGAACGGTACATTGTACACTGAACTGTACCCTGTACACTGAACTATGTGCTGTACACCCACTGCACAACCAGGCATAGGTAGGTGCACGAGCCTTTCCAGGCCTCCCATCCTTCCCCACATGCAGCTCTCCAAAACAAGGAGGATTTCTTTAGCCCCTCTGCAGTTCAGCCCAGCGCCTCACCTCGCTTGGCCACAGCAGCCTGGCAAGAGCCTACTTCTGATCTTGTCTCTTTAGCTCAGGCTCCCCGTGTCCCCAAAAGCATCACTCAGAAGCTCTTTTGACAGACTGCTTGCCACTGACTGACTATGAGGTAGTGTCTCAGAATCCTGGAGCCATTTTTAAAGACTACTGGAAGAATAAAATAGCTTCTTTCTTTTTAATGTTGGCGAGACGTGTCAGACGAACAAGCCTGGAGGCTAAAGGCCCACGTATCCTCCAAGAGCTGGGACAGCCCAAGTGGCCTTCCCAGCTCCAGGCTGCCAACACCTCCAGGCCCTTGGCTTCTGGGACAAGACTATCACTAAGACAAGCAGTGAGTGCTAGCTGCGATGGTGGGCTGGGTGGTGTGCTTACCTATTCCCTTAGAAATGGATTGAGACCACCAATTAATTACTCATAGGCCACCAGAGAGCCATCAGACTGTAGTGATTCTTTGTCTCTGTCAGTTTGGGTTGGATTAAACACAAAGGGCTGAGCTTAAAATTAACTTGGAGCCTCAGCCCAAAGTAAACCCGTGGCATTGAAAGCAGCCCTACATGAGCTATGGAGATCAACAAGCACAACTTTGTGCTGCAAGCTGTGTACACAGAGGCTGGGGAATATCCCACCTTCCCTGCAGGACAGGTGCCCCTGCCAGCCCTCCCCAGGCTGCCTGCAGGGTCTCTCCCAGGCTGCTCACAGTGGGAGGCTGTCTCGTGGAAAGCCATCCCCTCCCACTGAGGACAGCCTGGGCCCTGTCCCTTCCCATGTGCGATGGCACCCACGGCCCCGAGGCACCTACAGCAGCAAATGGAAAAGAAACACCAGGAAAGAATCCTGACAGATAAATTTAGTCAGGTTTAACACAGTTTAGTAGATGGAAACAGGAGGTGAGCCAGCAGCGTATGACCAGCCAGCTCCGTGCAGGCTGTCCCCAAGCAGGGAACACAAAAAGGGACCCTGAAGGCAGACCCACCTTTTCTTGTCCTTTTGCTGAATTCTGACAGACTCTGTTTTCTTCACAGGTTTCTCTGCTGCAGTATTAGGAGATGACTCTGGTTCTGCTACAGCAACTGAAGCCTTCACTGCTTCTTTCTCCTCCTTTGGCTGCTCGGGCACAGAGCTGGCTTTGAGTTTATCTGTGAATAAACCATTCAAAAAGAACAAAGGCTGGGCATTCTGTCTGAATGACAACTTACAAAGCAGCTGGCTAGCTCTGTGCACCAAGGCTGCGGCCAACACTACCCATCGTGTGTTCAGGGATCTAGACTGGCCAGGCTGTATCAGACATGGGAAAAAGAAGGGCATGCTTTCATTTCTAGGTGATTTTCCATGGTTCTGCTGTTCCTCATGTCAAGCCACCATGTGTGCTGCAGCAGTTAAAACTCTCTGGAAGAGGACTGGGAGGCAGTGGCAGGAGAGGCTGCTGGGAGGGCCACAACGTGGTGCCAATGGCTTTCTGGGAGTGCTGGGAAAACAGGCTGGCTGCTTCCCTGGGCAAGGGCAAACAGCACTGCAAAGACAGCTCCCTTATTTATGATCAATCAAGGAGGACCCAGTGCTGTTAACCCAGGACTTTCTGGCACTGGTGGAACCTTTGAAGCCAGGAGAGACATACACGTAGGGAATAAATCTTCCTCCTGGAATCCCACCCTCTGTTCCACACACATAATCATTTCCAGTTCTGCTCAGTCTGCTCCTTCTCTGCAGCCACCTCACAGGTTTCCTCTGTGTGCTCCCTGACAGGACTCAGCAGAGAAGGGAACCCTTTGGGAATGATGGAAGTGCATCCCCAAAGCCTTCCCCATCACCACTGGGTCACCTTTACCATGCCTCTTTGGGTTCTCAGCATGTGAGCTTTGGTCTAGGGCTCTTCTCAGACCACTAGAATTTACTCCAGTTAACTGTAGTGACTGTCCTTGGGCTGAGAGTGTCCTCAGCTCCCCCAGTCTCACCAAAACAGGGACCAAAGAGTCCCAGCAGGGCTGTGCCTTGTCTGCTCAGTGCTGGAACTGTCCCCTGCAAGCTCTGACAGATGTCTGTTACAAAGTGAACTGTGCTGTTTACTCTCTCCCAAAACTCCTCTTTGGAGCCTCTTGTACTCACTGCTATAAGGGAGTCTTTGAAGGAGGTCCCACAGTCCTTTTCCAATATTCCAATATTTAAAAGCTTCAGCATAGCTTCTTTTGACTTGGGTAATTCAGAAGGGACCTGCAGAGGCCACCTAGTCCAAACCTCTGCTCAAAGAGACAGGCCACCCCTCAATTTTATTCTTCATGTATCAGTCCTTCAGTTCTCAGGAAAGAAATTAACCCTGAAACCAACAACGGGCTCCTCAGTGCCGTGTGATGAAAAGCAAGCACCATTAACATGCCTTGCAAAACAGGTTTTGGCAAACATCTCACCAAGAGCTGGTCTTCCAGCCAGGAGAACTCACTTTAAATCAGATTTCTTCTGCACTAAAAATCCTTCCTGGGTTAGTCTGCTCAAATATGTCATTTTAATTGATCTCCCTCCAGCAAGCTTTTTGTCTGAAAAATTCCACTGAAAACTCTTAATTTTTGCTTTAAAAGCTGTGTGCTACAACATTAACCCCTTTGAGTGCAGAAAAGCAGAAGAAGGCATGGAAAACTATTAGGAAAGAGAGGATATAAAGAAAATCCAATGAGTTTGGTAGAGTGGGGACGGGGAGGAAGAGCTCTGCTCCTTTCTGTATGCCTCCCATCATGGCTCTAGTACAAAACACTTGATTCTACTGAGTATTCTTAAATTTCTACCCAGCTTAAATAAAATATAATTTAAAAAAAACTTCAAATAATCCTCAGGTTTGGTTTTTTCTTTTCATTTGTTTGTTTGTTTTTTTTAACTACAACAGGCTGTTCCCTGACCATGATGGCCTCTGAAAACAGAAAAGCACTTACTCATAGCAGCTTTTCCAAAGAAGTTGTTCATGATGCTGTTCTTTGTTAGTGGCTTGCTGCTTGCTGCAGACACCTGGAAGCAAAGAGGGGAATAAGCACAGGAATTGCTCCCAGCCCTCAAGGTGCACAGCAAAATAATAGACAGCATTTGCTCCCACTGCCTTAGATTTTAGCAGATTTAGCAAAGTCTCTGTTTTGGAGAGTTTGAAGACACTCACTAGCCATCAAAGGGGCCAGAGTAAGTTCCTAAGGACTGCTTAGCCAGGCCTGCAGATCTGACTTGGGGCACATTCCCATCACTGAAATAATGCCTGGGACTAGGGTCAGCTCCCAGGAAAGAGCTGCTCTGTTTGCAAACCATCACTGCCTCAGGTCACAGCAGCCAACAGAGGAAAGAGCAGGGATTGGCCAAACCAGGAAGGCTTTATCCAGCTCCTCTGGCACGTAGGCTGTTTGCAAGGAAACGTCACTGCTCTGTTGCACCAATGCAACCACCACAGTGAGAAATCACACCCACACCACCAAAGAAAGTGCAGCCTCCTAATCCAACTTCTTTTCATGCAAATAAAAGGCAACCAGACACTAAAGTTCCCAAAAAACTGCATATTTCCCCAGTTCTAAACTCCCTATAAAAACCAGAGAAAGGAACCCAAATGTTCTCAGTTGTTATGAAAAGGCCAAACCATTCACAGGGAGTGTTACCATTTTAACACCCATTTTTCTGGCCACATCGCTTTAAAAACAATTATACTAATTAAAATGAAAACATAATCCTATCCTGGAATAACAGCAGTCCACAAGATAAACAATTTAGTCTTGCACAGGTCAAGCTCCGACACTTCCCTCACCCACCAAGTTTAAACGCCTTGATACTTTTAAGACCTGAGCTTTTCAGGTTTCACTTATTGCTCAAAACAAATCCTTTTAAGCACAATGGAGAGAGCAAGATCCTCAGCTGGTGTGTACATTGGGATAGCTGGAGACAGCAGAGCAATTGTAGCTATGCTGCCTGAGACCCGGCTCACTGGGAATGTCAAAGCTATGGCAAATACCCTTCTGTGGAGACACCCAGAGTGTGGCACGAGGGGTTTCTGCCCCAGGTGACAGTCAAACACTTCCACAGGACCCCTGAGCACTCCCAGTGGGAGGTGGGCCTGGCAGGAGGAGCAGTGCAGGGGTGGCTGAGCTCCCTGAGGCGGTGTGTGAGTGGATGGTTAACGCCATGCACCGAGGGCTGAGGTAACTTACACCTGGGGCCTCCTTGGCCTCTGCCTTGGCCTCCTTGGCTGTGTCCTGGGCTTTGGCCGCTGCTTTGGCTGCAAACATGCCCATGATGCCTTTCTGCTGCTGCAGGGGGGGCTTGGCAGCCCGGGGCCCGTGGCCATTGACGGTGCTGGTGCCATCGGGGTCCCTGTGCCTCGGGGGGCTCTGCGCGGGTGCCGGCGCTCGGGGGGCCTCGGGCGGCGTCCTGGGCACGGCGGCAGCACAGTGGATGGCACTGAACCTGTGGGATGGATGGATGGATGGATGGAGGGAAAAACCCCATTAGTCTCTCCATCTCTGGGTGCTCACCTCGCCTTCCCCCCTCCTGCAGGCTCCTCAGGCTGCGCTCTCCTGTTATGGAAAAAGGAGCGATTGAATCTGTGCGTGGGGCAGGAAAGAAAGGCTGGCACAGAGCAAGAGACCTCTGATGAAAAGATCAGCTGAACCTGTCAGCAAGAGCCACAGCATTCATGTGTCAAACAAGCTGTGCAGCTTTCCTGGGGGGTAAAGGCCTTCTCCACACCCAGGCTGGACAAGGAGCAGGCTGCATTTTATTCCTAAATGGGTTACACTCTCTAAAGCCTGTGGCAGAAGTTGTATGGCTGAGTGAGGATCTAAAACGTTTGCAGCTTTCTGACGCTCTGACAAAGCCCACAGCTGCTGCCACAAGCAGTCCCACTCAGCCAGGTAGGCAAACCCCAGCTGAAACTGAACCATTGAGATGGCTCAGAAAATATCCACGACATTCTGATTTAACTACACAAAGTCATTTCCAAGTAATCCCTGAGAGCAAGAAGCAGCTTGGATTATAATGGTCTGAAACTTGATTGTTTGGGGATGTGGAGACACAAGAACTAAATGACGTGCTCACAGTTACAGCACAGCTCACTGACAGTCAGGAATAGCAGCTCCCAAAAATAGCTGAACTCTGCTCCCCACTGTGCAAATCACAGGCGACGCTTTCCAGATTTCCCACAGAAATGCCACAAAAGAGCCCAGCTCACGCCTCCCAGCCCACTGAATTACACAGCATATTTTCATTTGCCTAAGAAATAAAGCAGCCTTCTGCCAGTTCATTTCTGTGCCTCAGCACTAGCTGCTCACGTGCACAGTCCACTTCTACTCCCATCAGGATCTGTATGAACAAAACAACACCATCTCCACAGCATTCCCAGGCTGCAGCAGCAACCTCCTGACATTCAAACCTTTAAAGGAAGGAAAACAGACATTGAAGAAAAATAATCCTACTCTCCTTTACACTTTCAATCTGTTTTTAACATGGTTAATAATACAGCTCTCAGGGCAGCGTGAGCTCCTACTCTAAACACCACCAACCCTCCAATATATAACATTGTCACAAGTAACATTGTCAAAGGTTATGTTGACTGTGCAGCAGAGCTCAGCTAACCTTCCACTATTTCCAAGTCACCTTGCCTTGATGCTGCTGTGTGACTATACCTTCATGGGCTTGACCCAAAATTCACTAAATAACCCCTGAAAAAACAGGCAATACTTGGACTTTGCTCTGCAAACAAGAAGCTGCTTCTGTTTGGAAAGCTGGCAGTGGTAACAGGCATTAAACCCAGATATTGGTATTGGTTAGTACATCTAACCACCTCCACTGTCTTCACTGCAAAGCAGGTCTCACAGAAACCCAGAAGAGAACAAAGATCCTTGTCCCAGAGCTGTGAAATATCTGCACAGACAGGGAGGTTCTGTTTGCTACAAACCTCACACAATTAAACCTCTGGTTTTTGCAGGCCCTGCAGGAATCTTTTCCCAAGTGTCACAGACAATCCATGCAGCTGGCAAGAAAGAGGAATGGGATCAATCTGTATTTAGTTCAGCCAGGTCACAAATGAAGAAGGGGCAATTTTTCTTAGTTTCCTTGGGAAATCCTGCTTCAAAGCTGGATTTACACGCAGGCTTCAGAGAGCTGTGTCAGAGCCTGGATTATCTAAACCTTATGGAAGTTTAAATCCCAAAGGATACAAGTATCCATAAGGCACAAGGATCACAGTGCTGGGGTGCCTAAGAGTGAACAGAGTGGAACAAGGCAACTGCAGCCACCCAGGGCACGTGGATCCACCGAGGTGGGATCACCCGGCTCCTTCCAGGGCATCCACCCAAACACAGCTCCTATTTTCTCTGCCACTCTCTTGTCAACACTTTGGATAGAGCCCCATTTCTCCTCTCAGATTCTATACTCTTCCTATGACACACCCTTCAGGCATCCCCTTCAAACCAGATTGGTCATGGCACCGTGCATGCCCATGACTTCAAGCTGAAGCTGTCCTGGTGGGAACAGCACACAAGTGAGAAGCTGCAGCTGCCAGGCGCTGCTCAGGAGGGAGCCAGTGACTCCTGGGGGCTGCATCCCTCCCAGCTCTGCTCCAGCTCCACCAGGAAGGACACTGGTGCTGCCTGGACTGCTCTGTGTGCTTCTCCTACGTCTCAGAGATCACAGCCTACTCTGAGCTGCAACAATCCCCCAGAGACTAAAGCCCAACTCCTGGAGAAGGAGTTCCTGCGAGACACCTTCAGAGAACTGGACGAGTCCAGAAGATGAGAACACAGTTTCACAAAACAGAAAGCAAACTCCCGTAAATGCTTTGCTGAGCACATCACTCATGGTTTTATCAGCCTGTTTCAATTTTCTCTTCCTGTGTGGCTGAGAACTGGATTAAAATGGTCGTGATTAAGTGTGGCCTGGGAAAGAGAGAAATGTTCCCAGCCATCAGACAAGCCAGGTACTGGAACAGTCTCCTTGTCAGAGTAAGAACCAAGTGAACCAACATTTGGCTCATTTTGCACAACAGCCACACAATGTGCTCTTTGGGCACTGCTCTGGCAGGACTTGGAGGATATCTTTTCCCAGCTCTCTAAAAGTCCAGGCCTATCTAGTGAGCACTGGAGTGTGGAAGTGCTTCAGAAGGCAGAGGGAGGCAGGACTCACTCACTTGCTGCAGTGCTGCAGGTTTGCTTTGACGATGTCGTAGTCGGTGTTGTAGAGGGGGGAGCTGTCCTTGAGCAGAGCCTTCTGGATGCTGTACACGTGCACACTGGCAATTGTGGACAGCTTGGACTTCACTGCTGCGGAAAAAGAGAGAGAAAAAAAAGCCCTCTGTTAGCACATCCAGAAAGACTGACAGACTACTTGACAGCAAAACATGAACACAAAAAGGTCCAGCCACACCCTCTCCCAGTGCTCACTAATGAGGAATTCAAGGCAGCAAACTCCACAAGCCCGTCACGTTTTCCACTACACACTCTTGGACTTAGGAGGGATCTCTCTCTGTTTGCCTTCCAAACATCCAGTGTTTGGGATGCAGAATAGCTGAGGGAGCACCTAAAGCTGAGGCAGAAGGTAGCTGGTCACTGCTCTCTGCCCCTGGGGCTGTGTCCAGCACCACAGTGCCACCCCTGGAATGAAAACTTTCTCTCTTTTATGCTACTCAGACTGCAGCCCCCTTGAGACGAGGGCTGGCTTTCAGGAATTCTTTGTTCATTGCTTATATTGTTCTTTCCACAGAGTCCTGGTCTGAGGCTGAGCTTCTAGGCACTGTAAAAATACACACAGTAATCATTTCTTGGGGCCAGTCCTAGACTATGCAGCCCTACTCCCATCAAAAATCTCAGCCTCTTCCAAACATAAGTCATACCTTTGGCCTGCCTTCCAATACAAAAACCATGAGCAACTCTTTTCTCCACAGCAAAACAGTGTTACACAGCACACATAACTCAACCAACATGACACAGAGTAGCTGCACTGCCTGACAATCTCCTACTCCGAGGAAAACAGCCTGAGCTAGAAATCCACTTCAGATTTCCAACAACGCAAGTCCTTCAAACAAAGTGAGGTCATTAGCTCACATCCTGAAGGTCACAAATACCACAGTGTGCTCTCAAGTGCCAAAGATGTTATTTCAAAGTGATGAAGAGCCTGAAGCTGCGTTTCAGTTCTGTGGGTAAGATTTCATCAGCAGGACCAGAAAGATGGTGAGACAACAGACAGTGCACTCAGCAGTGTTGCAATGAGGGTTTTTCCACCTTTCACCAACAAAAGTGAGGTAAATGTTCTATGAGAAGGTTTTAACACCCATGGGACTCGGAGCAAAGACTGCAATTGCATTGAACCAATAACCAGAACTGACAGTTTCAGCATTCTTAGGGGGGCTGAAGGCTCCCAGCTGTTCTGAGACGCTACTGGGGTATTGCTGTCTCCCTGATGTCAGTGGCAAGGGGGTGGAAAAGAGCCACTGACAAAGAAAAAAACAACAGACTCAATTCACAAGCCTGAAAGGTATTCAGCTGCTGGCTCAGATACTCCAAATTCTGAGAAACAGCTGGTACAAAAAGTACACACCTGACCCCAAGAGCCTGGCTGGACATTTACGTGCAGATGGCAAGCTCTGAGCTTTGCTCGTTTTGCTGTTCTTTCAAAGAAAAAAGTTAAAGCCACACGACTTTCCCAGCCCGCTTACCTTCCAGTTTATCCTCCCTCACTACTGCGACCTTGTGGCACTGCAAAAAAGAAACACAAAACCTCTTAAAACCTGACCTTGTATGCAAGACTGCTACTTTCAGTTATTAAATAACAAAGTCCAATGATTATTGAAGCACAGAACAGCGCCAATGCCTTAAAACACTCATCAATTTTCAAAGCTCTGAAATGTGCTCTCTGGCCAGTCTTCAAGGTCTATACCTGCTCCAGGACATCTAACAGGCTGTGGTTAATACTGGGAGGATCCAGAGAGACACACTGTAAACCCCACCACTAATTCTGTGTTAAACAGATACCGTGGACCTGTCTGAAATCAGGGAAAATCCTGCTAAATTCAGGCTATAAACATGACACTGCCTGTGCAGCTTTGGTTAAAGACATCCCATCATACAGAACTAATGCAATAAATAATTACCTTCCATTTCAGGCAGATTTGGGGATTAAAAGACAATATTCCATGCATGTGAACCAGTTTATTATTTAGGAGAACAAAAAAAAAAAGGTTTGTTGCTGGTTTTTCTTCCAATCTACAAATAAAAGGCAGGGCACCCTGAGATTTACTACTCCTAAAAGAAGGCTGGATCATATTGTAATAGATATTTGTCATATATTGTAATAGGTATTTAAAAACACTCAGTGGGATGTCAAAGGCATTTAGTGCTTGGCTCTTAAATTTGTCTGTGGGCAAAGGGGAACAGACACTGAATTTTCTTATCTTCTTTTAAAAACCTCTGGGGTATCTGCCTGAAGTTTTAGCTGACATTCCTGAAAATCTGACAAGCTAAATGCATTAAGCAGCAATTCTTTTGCTTATAAGCTGAAACACTTTAAATGTAAAATAGTGTAAATTAATTTAAGTTTCCTTGGTTTACCAGGATAAAAAGTTGCTTTAATTAGGCAGCATAAGAGCAAGTGGCAAGAAAAACCACAGGCAGGTAAGAGAATAACCAAAGATTGGCAGTCTGAGTGCAGAAAGCAGCAAGGAAAGAACGTGCAGTGTTAAGGGGAGCACTCCAGAGGGATTTCCACAGCTCTCCCTGCAGGAGTGCTGCAGCTGCATCCGCAGCATTCCGGCTACACCTACTGCCAGCAGGCAGCAGTGCAGGGCTCTCAGCAGTGCAGGGCTGTCCCAGCAGTGCAGGGCTCTCAGCAGTGCAGGGCTCTCAGCAGTGCAGGGCTGTCCCAGCAGATTTGAAAATAATGGGGGACAAAAGTTGCCTTCGTATAATTTCCCTTAGTGGAAGATTCCCTGCCTGTGCCAAGGGACTGGAATGACCTGAGCTCTAAAGTCCTTCCCGACCCAAACCATCCAGTGACAATGTAATCTTATTTTAAGAACACACAAGCTGCTAATACAGTTAACAAATAATTATTTGTCCCTAAGTCAGAAGTCACCTGTTTGTTTCAGATACATTAAATATAACAGTACAGGTTGGCAATCCCCTGGCCAGTTCTAGTGGGCCAAGAGATTTGTTATTTTCAAAAGAAAGGGGGGGAAAACCTGTAAAACTTGGGCTGTAAATGTGACACTACTTGTGCAACTATAAATATTC
>WBNP01002046.1:0-25539 GCA_013401095.1 Passerina amoena
TCTGTGTTTGTGCAAGTTCTTCTGAACCCAACCAGATGTACAGTGTCTCATTGGTAAGCTGAACTATTTCTGAATTTCTGATTGTGAATGAGACCCACTGTATTGGTGCCTCTGGGATCTTACTGAATGCAACTGAACTTACAGGGCTGAATTGGTTATAATAAAAAAATTAAACCTAGCTGCACCCAGACCCTCTGAGGACCAACTAGAAAGGAGGAGGGTTTATTTTCTGATGAATTTTATGCTTATGACAAAATGCAAGTCTCTGTAATAGTTTTGCAGATAACACTTGCAGACTGATTTCAAAGGGACTAGGGACTTGGAACTGCCCCTATATCCACACTGTTGTTCGTGGTACACCCTTGTGTTTGGTATTAATAGTGTCACAACGACTAGTCTGTATCGATTTTTATCTTGTTCTTGTTAAGCCAGCTCTGAAACGAAACTACAGCTAGTTAGGCAGGGTGAAATGAGAGTCTGTCAGAGATGGTGACGGCCAGGACTCCTCAACCTCATCTTTCCCACTCTCTTACTCAGAAACTTATCCCTCAAGACTCTTTGGGGTTTGCTTTGGTCCTCCCCCTTGCTCCTATCTGAGCTCTGTTCAATATGGTAATTGAAGCTATATTTACATGATATTTTGTGTTGGCTACGAAGTCATTTGCAAGTACTTACTCCAATTGTGTTCAAGCTGGGGAGCTCCGGGTGAATCTAATTTGTCTTGTGATATCTATGTCCCGAGGGCATTGTAATCAAACGGGCTTTTGCCAGCTATAGAAAATTCGTTATTCTAGTTTCTTTGCCTAAGAAAGCAACTTGGAAAACATGAGGGAAAAAAAAAAAAGGGAAGAAAATTACATTTTCCCGAAGGTGGCTTTTTCCAGGTTTTCAAGCAAAATGCTCTCTTGCAGGAGCTGGAAATTGTTCTACACAACTTGTTCTGTGAAAATGAAAAGGAAAAAAAAAATGGCACCTGCTCTTTGGAAGTCTGGAGAGAAAATTCCCTGGGGGGGTTAACCCTTTCCTTGCCAAAGTCATTGCAAGTAGAAGTAATCAAACTCTTCTTAGGCAGTAGGAGGCAGCTACTACAGCTATCATTTCTTCCTCATGGTGCACGTTGGGTTTGGTAGAGAAGTAACTGAAGATCACAACTGGAATGAGATCCTGTACCACACCTAACTTGTGACACAGACCGGTTAGCCCTCACTGAATAGTACATAATTAATAATAACATGTTCCCATTTTTAGTCATCTGCAACAAAGAACTGCGAGCTCCAGGGCCTATTTTCTACTGAGAACTTACCAGTTTCACAGAGTGAGTCAAAGTGTCGGCACAAATCCCACTGGATTCTGTCCTTTGCAGCATGGCCCTGGTTGTGGGGGACCCTCACCACCAACAAGACCCTCATCACCAAGATGAAGGGGAGAAATAGATGTTGTCGGGACCCCTGGAAGGATGATACCTTTCTACCTAACCCCTGTCACTCCCTCCCTTCCTTCCTCCCTCTTTTACTATTAAATAAAACATCAATGTTTTGGCACCAACATCTAACCTTATTTGGTTTTCATCACTTTTTTTTGGGTATATTTTAAACCCTTCTGCATTTGATCTGCTTTTTTTGTCAAGACCTAGTCTCTTCTGCTCTTCTGTGTTTAAACCAGACTGTAATTTTTCTCTCCAGTTTAAAATAAAAAAAACAGCAGTAGAAAGTTGCACTGCCCTAAGGATGCCATTTTCACCCTCGTGGCAGCAGCAGCAGCAGGAGCAATCATCACACCAGGCCAGCAGCAGAACCCTCGCAGGAGGACAAGAGCACCCCAGAAAGGGAGGGATAGCACGGGCAGGCTGCAGTGACAGGCAGGGCTGGGGGCTGAGGGTTACACACCAGGGGTTGGGGTTACAGGACACAGCAGCAGGTCTGGCTACAGGCAGGGCAGATAGTTAGAGACCAGGTTAGGGACCAGGCTCCAGAGCCAGGGGTCAAAAGCCGGGGGCCAAGGATAAGGGGTAAAGGGTAAGGGTCAAGGATCAAAGGTAAGGGGTCAGAGGGCTAGGGGGGTATAACTCTTACTGACATACCTTTACAAACAACAGCAAGATTAACTCAGGAGTTCACTTCTGCCAAAATTTGGGATTATAGCTAAGGGCATCTCATTCCCAAGAACAGTAACTCCCAGAGAGATTTGCTTTGGATTTTTTTTTTTTATGTATTTTTTTTTTCATTTATCTTTAAATTGTGCCTAAAGAAGAAAAAAAAAAGTCAAGTAGGTAAGTAGACTCCTCACCTTGTTTCATCTCTTCTATACTGTTTGCTGCAGTGAAGGGCCTTTTGTGCTGGACTTGTTTTGGAAATTTCCAAGTCTCCTTAATGCAGAGGTTTGCACTTGGAAGCATTTGATCTTGCAGTATGACTATTACTGCCCAATTAAATTTGAAATACTGTGAAAATGAGTCACACTTTGACCAGGGTTATAAAGATGAATCTCTTCAACTGTAAAGGGGCTGTGACTGACCAAATGAAATTGTCCCAATGGTGGCAGCATAACATAAGAAATAAAATACGAAAATATGAAGGGTTTCCTCTTCAGTAAGGCTTTTTAGGCTGAGTCATCATCACCAGGGTGGTATCCTTGTTCTCTGGGGGTGGGGTTGCCATTAAAACCAAAACACAGCACTTACCGTGCTGAAAAATTGGAAAGAAAAACGTCTTATTTTTTGTGGTCCAGAGACCAGGCAAGGTCAGCATTTCATGGGAGATGGACCTTGCCTGGCTGCCATCTGGTTAAGATCCTCTGCTAGGACTTCAGAGCAGGAAAGATAACATGCTTTAGAGATCTTGTGTTAAAAAGGAATTTTTATTCTTAGATGTGAAAGCAAAAAAAATTTAGCATGTGAAATTCACCAGGTGAAGTTACTGCAGATGAATAGAGGCATAATTGCACAGATATAAAATGATTGACTTTAACAAGTGAGCTCTTTTCTACTTAAAAAACCCCTCCCCCATCCTGTCAAATTTTGGGGGGCGGGGAGGGGGGGGTTGTATGTCCTGATAACTTTCAATTGTACATCATTGCATTGTTTCTAATTTTCTTACCTGGGCCTGGGCCTGCATGGTCTTGCATTTGTCCCAAATCCATGCATGTAAAAAGCAGGAAAAAATGTAAACAAGTTTGTCAAATGCAACATTTTACTGGTAAGGCCTTGCAACACCTGGGAGCAGTCTGAAAGAAGAGAAATATTCAGCACAGGGAGAGTTGAACATTGGTGGTTTGAAAGGCTTTTGTCAGGACCATCTTTTCTATGACTCTCCAAGGGGATGTGTATCCGTCCCTCTTATCTTAGTGAAGCAGCTGGGCTGCTGCTGCTGTAAATCAGGAGCAAAACCAAGGGATGGTGATGGGTAAGAGTGATGGCAGGGCAGTGGTGGTGCCTGGTGAGAGGGAGAGAGCAGCTTCCAACGAGGTGCTCAGACTTCCTGCAGGAGGGAGGGATGGGGGACACGAAGCCTGCGGCGCGGTGGCGACGGCAGGGAAGGGGCAGAGCTGATTCCTGTGGGGCAAATCCTTCTCTGGGAGGTGGGAACCCCCACCCCCTGAGCTTGGCATGGAGCAGCTGGGAGGTAAGTGTGGGGATGGGCTCAGGGTGGGAGTGCTGGCAGCAGGTGCTATGTCACACCCTGCCTCTGAAAGCCACTGGTGCCAGAGTGGGTGAAAGCCACAGGAGCTGCTTGCTTACAGCAGCCTCTCCAAATGGCAAGGCTTGCAATGCCTTTCTGAGCCCAGGGAGCAGAGGCTTTTGCTAGCACACAGGAATGTGGCATCTTCAAATGCAATGATTATGGGTGGGATTTTTAGGCATTCCTCTTGGTCATCATTTTGGTCCTGTTCACCTGTCTTTGGCACATGGGTGATGTATAGGAACCACATTGCATAAATATGCACAGCCTGATTTGTCTCCCCCAGTGCCTGGTTCCCCAGCAGAGCCCCAACAACAGCACTGCGCTTCCCCATGCTTTAGAGCTGCCCCAAGGATGCAGGGTTCCAAGCATGCAAAGTAGTTTCTGATGAGTCACCACAGAAAAGGCTGTGATGAGCAACTGAGAGGTGCCAGCCAAGGCTACAAAGGTTGTTTCATGGCAGTGATCTACTTCACATCTCTGCATGCAATGCAACAGGCTCCCCATTTGAAGTAGACTAATATTTGTTACCCAGCTGGGGTCCCTGAGGAGCTCTTGGTGCCTGCAGTCCCTGCTTCTGGCTGTGAGAGCAAAGGGCTGCAAAGGGAAGAAGCCCAGGGGATTTGCATCTCCTTCCTTCATCCCTTCTCCAGGCAGACCTTACTTCAAAGTGATTCCCCATCCACCAGCAGCTGCGTTTCCCTCCTCTCTTGGTCTTGGAGACACTTAAAATAACACAATAGTTACCTGAACTCAGATGTAACCACAGTGGAGGACAAAGGAGTGTTTTTGCTAATGTCTCTGCTTGTGTAGGACTAGATGTAGATGCCTGTAGATGCATTTTCAGATGGTGGGCAGCCAAGCAACAGCTGTTTGTGGTACCATCTTCTGGAGCTGGGATCAGTGCACTCCAGCACTTTGTGCACCTGCCTTTTGTCATGCAAAGGTCTCCTTTCTTCTCACTGTTTAGGAAAAGAAAACAGAAAAAAAACCCACAAAACCCCCCAAATAAGCAATCAAACAAATTAGATTAGGGATGCTCAGGGTTCGATTTCTAAAGGAGTTCCCTATGAAATGTGAACTTGCCATATATGTGTCAGTGCCTACACAACTGCAAAAAGCTGAAGGCCTCCCCTCAAAAAAGATCTTGGGACAAAAAGTGAACATCCAGAGGTTCCTGCACCACCTGACTCAGAGGAGCCAGGCACAGCATCTCTGCAGTAGTGAGGGTGGAGGCTGCCAGCAGGGCATAGCTGATCATTATGGACATTGTTGTGGAAAGGTGGTGTCCCACAGAGAGCATATATGCCAGGGTGTACCCCCAGGGCACTGGTGCATGGTCACAGAGGTTTCCCCTGTCACCTTGCTTCTGACCATATCCTTTCCCCTTTTACCTTCTTGGTGATTTGTTTCCTGTTACATGTATTGGATGTTCCAGACTTGCAATAGGAACAGCTCCTCCAAAGCACTGCATTTCCTACTCCTTTCCTGAGGCTTCAGACAACCTGTCATGGAGCACAAAGCAGGCATCATAGCTGTGAGCACCTTGCACTTCACAGACCTGCACCCATAAAAGCACTGCCACTGCCTCTTGCAGTTTGATACATCTCCTGCAGCCACATGAAACATTCCCTGATGTGTTCCAGCTACTGCAACAGTGACAAAACAGCACAGTAACAGCCCACAGCCACTGTGAGAAACCAGACTCTTTGCACTCCTTCAGAAACACTGTCCTACCCTTCTCCATAGATCTGTACTCAGCTTTGCCTGAGCTGGACCTTTAACATCAGCCATGTCTCCAGCAAGAAGCACTTTTTATCAGGAGTATCATTTTCTCCTCTTAAATAAGATCAAAAGCTTTCAAAAAAAAAAAAAAAAAAAACATTTTGACCTATGACTTGCATTTCCTCTTGGACTTACCTTTGGCTTACAGGGATTTACATACCCATAAGCACTTTCAGAACAGCATCACACAGGCAGAATGGGGGAATGTGTGCGTGTGTCCAAGTTTCCTACATCCCTAAATTTATCAGTCAGCAAATCAAATCTTGGGGCATTTGCATGTCATTATTGCTTACCTATTTTATCATTTAGCCTAATTAGCTAACTTAGGCTCATTTAATCCTCAGCATTCACTAATCCCAATTGGAGATGGGCCCAAACCAGGACCTGGGTCCCAATTAGGAGATAACAATCTCTTGGCAATCCGCTGCCTCCAGCAATCCCTGCAGTTGATAGTGATGTGTGGGAGTGCAGGAGCCCCCATGAAACATCAAGGAATTGCAGACCCACATCACCTCCGTGCTCAGGCTGAAAAGACAACTGAGCAGCAGATCAGGATCTAAATGCATCATTTGCTTTGCAGTGGTCTGCATATATCTTGAGCACTACAGCCTCTCCTCCTGCCCCCCCCAAAAAAGTGAAGGAGAGTTGGTTTTTGCACATATCTGTGTCAGTTGCATCAAACCATCCATGGTGGCCAGAAGAGCCCCTGACTATTAAAGCTCTTCTATCTCATCATCCTTTGCAGCTGCTCCTTGTCCCCTTGGCTCATTCAGAACATGACATCATGATAAATGCACACACATGTTGTAGCCACTAAGCACAAGTAGCTGAAGCAAGAAATTATGCCCAGATGAAAAAGTGAGGTTGTTCTGAAGTAGCTGTGGTCAACTGGACAGACCTTGGGGCTTGATTCTGACTTGGCTGTTAAAAAGGGCTACTTGTGTCTGCTCTGCTTCCTCATGCCAAGGGAGGGACAGTGGCGTGCAGAGCACCTGCAGGCACTTCTGCATGTGCCCATGAACATCAGCTCCAAGAGTCCATCACTGTTTCACCAAAGCTACAGGGCTGAAGGATGAGGTATTAGAGGATACCCCCACCTCCTGCAGATCCCACACCATTGACACAGTTTCTTTCAGCACAGAGCAGCATGGAGAGACTGATCAGCACTCACCTCCTTGATGTTTTCAAAAAGCCATGTCTTCCACCCAGGACTGTACCTGGTCCATCTTCCCCTGTAGTAGGGAAGGTTTTTACCTTCTGCAGGGCTGGCACAACTGGTGAGACATGCTGCATTCCCCTCCAGGGAGGCAAGGGGCTTCTGGTAACCTGTGCAGGCAGGGGGCTCCATGCGGGCCTCCTACAGCCTTTTCCTAAGTATGTTCTTCTTCCTCCAGCCGGGAACATCTGACTCTGCCAAGATGTGGATGCATAAGTTGCCAGCTCCTCTCACTGGAAGCTAATAGCTGGCTCACTGAACAAAGAAAATACAATTTGGCAAAAGAAGCAAACAGTCTTATTCTGGTCTCTCATAAATTTTCCCCTGCTGGTGCAGTTCAGACTTTTCACTGATTTATACCTTGGATGCAAGAAGAGTTTTAGACTCAAGGTTATTCTCCTGTCAGGTGTAGGGCATGTCCTTGCTGTAACACAGAATGAAAGGGTTTATGGGCTGTGGATGTTCAAAGGGAGCCAGACATGGAGCTCTTGGAGCAGGTCCAGTGCAAGGCAATGAAGATGATTGAGGGAGGATGACAGGCTGAGGGAGCTGGGCCTGCTCAGCCTCAAGAAGAGACAACTGAGAGGGGAAGTCATCAACATTTATAAGTATCTGAAGGAAGAATGTCAAGAGGATGGAGCCAGGCACTGGTCACTGGTGCCAAGCAATAGGCCAAAAGGCAAGGGGCAGAAACTGATGCACAGGAACTTCCACCTGAACATGAGGAAGAACTTCTTTACTGTGTGGGTGACTGAGCACTGGAACAGATTGCCCAGAGAGGGCGTGGAGTTTCCCTCCCTGGAAATATCCAAGAACTGTCTGGATGCAGTCCTGTGCCATGTGCTCTAGGATGACACTGCTTGAGCAGGGAGGTTGGACCAGATGACACACTGTGGTCCCTCCCAGCCTGACCCATTTTGGGATTATATGAGAGTTCACATCTGTATGACAATTATGTGGGCAGTGATGGGCCACAAGTCCCCAGGTGCCTGGACAATGAGGCTGCTTCTGGTCAGTGCCTTTGATGAATTGTTTCTAAAAGCCTGATGGCACCTTAGGGTTTATTTTTTCCCCTTTACTTCAAGAGGACCACTAGAAAATTAAATGATTGTACTTTCCTTTGCTGTAGCAGAGCTTAAAGGGGAAATTAACTTGGGAGCTCATACACTGCTCACTGAATTTTCTGCCAGCTTCAGTGGAAGTTCAGGAACTGGCTCTCTATCAAAGGTGACTTTGATTTTCTGCAGTTGTGTGGGCCTTTCCTCCCATTTCTTTGTGGGGAACAGCTTTGGGAGGCTTCAGAGTTCAGATGAAATATTTGCTGTAGCTAGCCCTCAGCTTATTTTCTTCCTTGCATCATGACTGTTGCTCTCTTTTACAGCTGGCAGCTGTAATCACTGCTGGCCTCCTCCTGCTCTACATCCTGCTGTGCTATGAGCATTTCCATTTCCACGTGGCTCATGTGTATGCTCGCCTGGGGTACCCCAATGCCCAGCACATCCTGGGACAGAGGTATTTGCAAGGTAATGTTTCTCCAGTCTGTGGCTAACTCGCTGCCAGAGTGTGCGTGCTTAGAGGCCAGAAACACAAAGGTGCCTTTGTGGTACCAACACACTGCTGGATTTTGGACACTGTATCTGATAATCATTGCTACCTTGTCTCACACCCAGGAGCTGGAGTGGAAAAAAATGAGGACATGGCCATGCACTGGTTCAGGTGAGGCTCAAACACCCTCCAAGCAATTCCTGTCATGGAAAATTGGCTTCTTCTGGGGAAAGGCTACTTGTGGTATGGGAGGAAGAAAAAGCTGGCAGTTCTTTGGGGGGGAAGCCTGCACTGAGCTGTCCTGTGCTGGTGGGAAGGAGGTTCACAGGTGGCAGCAGGGACAGTGGGAGCTCCTGACTTCTCACTGTGGGCTGCACTATGCTTTGCTCCCCTTTCCCCACCTGCTACTGCTATTGTTTTTAATCAGCGAGAAGAAAGGAAGTATCCTGACAGTGGGAGTGCAGAGGGATGCTGGTGCTGCTGGATCGCTTTTTGGGGAGGTTTGAGCTGCAGGTGGGCAGCAGGAGGAATGCACAGGTGCAGGAAGGGAGTGAGCCAGGGGCTGCTGAGGCAAAGGGAAATCAAGTTACAGCAGTGTATCATTTTCCTGCTCCCAGCACACCCTCCCCAGAGGGTTCTGCCACGTGAGTGACACAGCCATGCCTGTGTGTGCATTGGCTGTGGCACCCATAGTAGTTACCCCTGTGGTGGGAGCCTGGGCTGCGTCCCCTGAAATCCTACCATTCTTGGTGAGAAACTGGAAGGATTAAGGACAGGGAAATTTACTGTGCTACCCAAAAAACAAGGGGAGAGAGGTAGGCATGTTGGATGCTATCTCTGCCTGCTCAAGGCATAGAACAGCATCAAGCTGCAGGACTTTTAGGGTTGAAAGAACTATGCCTGTGACAGCAGGAGATGGAAATCAAGGAGGAATCATTAAAGATGTCCATACCAAGAGAAATGCTGAAGCTTTCATGCTTTTCTGAATAAGGATGTTTTCCAAATCAGGCCTGAAATTTCAAAGGAATCACATTTCTAAAAGTGAATTATACATAACTTTTCCCTTATTTGCTCTGTCCTGTTTAATCACAGCTAGCAACTAAGTACAGTGCAGCTGCTCACTGATTTTTCCTCTCCTCTCCTGCTCCTGTGGGAGGAGAATTAGAAAAACATAAAATCTGTGGGTTGAGATAAGAGCAGCGTGATAATTGAAATAAAGTAAAATATAACAATAGTAACAAAAGAGAGGAATAAACCCCAAGAAACAGAAGTGATGCCCAGTACAACTGCTTACCACAGTCTGACCAGTGCCCAGTCTGTCCCTGATGAGCAGTTAGCAGTTTCTGATCAACCTCTCCAGTTTATACACTGACCATGAGACGCTCCATGGGATGGAATATCCCTTTGGCAAATTTGGTTTTGTGTCCTGGCCATGCTCCCTCCCTGCTTCTTGTGCACCTGCTCATTGCCAGAGCATGGGAAACTGAAAAACCTGGATTTAGGGTCAGCAGCAGCCCAAGTATCAGCGTGTTACTAACATTATTCCCATTCTGAATCCAAAGCACAGCACTGTACCAGCTGCTTGGAAGAAAAGTGACTCTCAGCCAAAACCAACTCTTGCCTTGCTTGAAAACATTCAAACTCTGATTTTCTTCTGTACTTCTCTTACCATTTTCTGTGCTTGTCTCTTCCTGGCTGTAGGCAGGCTGCAGGACAAGGCCATCCCCACTCCTCCTTCAACCTGGCAGTGGGGACACTCAGGAACATGACCGTGGCACTTGAAGAAGGGTAACCTGAGATAATCCTCTTCCTTCCTATTACAGCTTCATTCTCAGCTCCTCTTGGGGAGGGGCGGGGGGGGAACCTGGTGCTGTAGGCACTCCATGCACAAAGCCACTCCAGCATTTCTAATGCCCTCTTTTTGTATGCTCAGTAATTCAGTACCTGCAGCAGGGAAAGGGAAAAACACAGTTAGTCCAATGACATTTTAAAACTTAGGTGTCGCAGTACCTAAAATGCCCGTGGTCTGATTGTGTATGTTTTTCCATAATACTTGGCCAATGAAGGCAAGGGACAAGACCGGTACTGGTGTAGAAAGAGCTGTTGAAGTGACAAACGGATTTTCTGCTATCAAGAAAGTTCTGTCTTTCTCTTTTCAGGGAGTTTCCTTTTCACTCTCCTTCCACCCAGTGGGGTCAATGAGAAGCTTCCTGTTGACTGCCTGGGGGTTGGGTTGAAACTGCCTGGGATGAGCTTCTCTCCCTGATGTGCAAGTGCACCTTGCACACCAGTGTTCCCACAGATTGAGAAAACTTGCCTTGTGCTTCACACAGTCACTGTGGCAACTTGTCCTAGGGCTAAGTGAAGCTGAAGAAACTGATGCCATCACAGTGAAACCCAGCTCTTTTTTGATTTCATGTGTTGTTTCATTTTGATCCTTTTCACTTGCTTCAAGCCTGAAAATTAAAACTGAGGTTGGATAGAGCATTTGTACACTAAATGAAGCTAAAAAAGCATTGTTTGGACGAACCTTGTGGTTTGGAGCCAGTGCATTTTGTTTCAGTCTCCACTGCATATTGCATGATCAGACTCACATATTGGGTGGTATTTCAAGAACTCCAAAACCATTTCTCCTTCAACTAAGATGAGAAAATCACCAAATCTAGAACATATGTGCTCAGACCACAGGAAAAAGCAGAAGGAAAATCAGATCATTTTTTGAGTAGGGGAGAGTTAACTTTACAGATGTTTTCATATTCAGTAGCTGTGTTCCTCTTAAAAAAGCCTGTGTAATTAAAATTTAGCTAGGAATGAATTTAGATCTTCCTCCTATATTTTCTTGATGAAGGTTTCATGTCCTTCAGGGAAGTGGAGAAACTCCTCAGTGTGGCAGCAGCCCATGGGCTCCTAGAAGCTGAGCAACTTTTGGAAAACATCTTCAAGAGCAGAAACCTTCCCTGAGTGACTGCTCCAACACCAGTGCTCATCCAACCTTGCCTTTTGCACTACACCTACCCCACCTTCTCCCTGCTGAGTGTCTGATCTTCAGGAATTTGTATCATACACTGCACATTACATTTGCTTTGTGCTGCATCTCCATGGTCAGGTCTGTAGCATTTCTCCATTTGCTTCCTGGCTTGCCCCTTCTGAAGACCACAGGAAAGGTGAGGTGGAGGAGATCAATAGCCTTTAGGGTTATACTGATGACGAGCACATGAATTTTTTGAAAAAACTCCAATCACTGTTGCACCAACTCATCTGCTAAAGCTAAGTTAGATCCAAATGTTGATCTGGGCCTGGTGCAGAGTTTCTTGCATGTTTGTGGCACCCTTTCATGCTCTGCTTAGGCGTTGTGATAACTGATCACAACTAAGGCTTTAGCACTGTAAATCAGCATGACATGCATGCATGATCCATTTGTACTGGAAATGACAGTGATTTAATAGAAAATATAAATGATGCTCTCACTTAACAGCTATTGTTCCTTATCAACATTACCATTGTCATGCCAGTTCTGGGGAAAAGTAATTCAATTTAATGGAATCTGCCTTCATTTTCAGGGCGGTCGCAGTTTAAAACCACAGTGAGCAATTGCATTTCACGGGAAGTGCACTCACTAAACAAAGACCTGCAGAGTTTTGCTAGCAATAAAATTGTTTCCCAGGGCTTTTGTTGGTGTGCAATGTTTCCCTTCTTCCTACCATGATTTTCCAGCTCACTTGTTGCATGACACAAGGTCCTGCGGTCCCCCTGGGTGCCTGAGGCCACACTGGTGAGCCTGAGAACGAGGGGCTGCCACCAAGGGAACAAATGGGACAGCAAGTCCATGGTGGGGTCCAAGCTTTGGTTTCTGAGAATTGCTGTTGTACCATGACTTGTGGGCAAAGGCATGAAGGATTTTATCCAGGTTCCCATTTTCCTGTCCCCTCTTGGATGTCAGCCTCAGTATCTTTCTAGGTGATCCTGGCAACAGCTGGGGTGCATCCTGCCGGCACAGCATGCCAGTACCCTGCACAGTGGAGTGCTGGAGGCTGTGTGGTGGCCACACATTAAGGAAGGGATGCCTGGGCTTTGCCTCTTCTCCACCTGGCTGTCCCGAGGCTGGCCTCCTCAGGGACAGCTCTCCATCCCGCTCCCAAGAGGAGAGGAGAGCTGTGGCCTGGCTGTCCTGCCTCCCTCAGCTCATCCCTGCCAGCATGCTGCACACCAGTGCTCTCTGGTGCACTGCAGCTGCCTGCTCCCCCCACTCTTCTCCCTTCTCCTTCCATTCTGTGCTCCCTCCCACACAGCTCTTTATTAAATCTGGTACCACCAACTGCAGAGCAGAGCAGAGCTCCAGGTGGGTTTCTCTGTTTCCAACTCCTCAAGCAGAAAAGCAAGGCACCCTTTGCCAACTCAAAAAGGGACTTATTTCCATGGTCTCTGTGGGCCATGCCCTGAGCCAAGACCCTTTGAAGGCAGGGGAATATTTCCCTTGATGTGAGCTTGTGCTGCATCACATCTCATACCCTGCCCTTTTTTCTCACAGAGTAAACATGCATGAGCAATAGCTCCTGATTTAGAAACCAGACCTTTACATCTCATAAATAGAGAGATGCACCAATTAAGTGCGCCAGGCATCCTTTCCAGGCCTCTGGTACCTTCCTTTCTGTGCCTGTCTTTGTGTCCTCAAAACAGCACCCAGAGGGCGAGTAACATGAGGAGCTGTCTCCAAAACCCCACTGAAACCCAGAACCAGTGTGTGCTGCCACTCTTCTACTCCCAAAATCATCCTCCTTGTTTTCTCCATCCTCCCTGGCTGCAGCAGCCAATGTCAGAGCAATCCAAGCATGGCTGCAGAGAGCCATATCCTGCTGCACACTTCTGCCAAACAGTGATGGCCAAGCTCAGGCACCTTTCACACCTTTCCTATTGCCTCTGGGCCCAGGATGATGCTGTTGGTGGCCCAGATATGACATTAGCTCAGGGAGCTAAGGCACACTCACCTGGGTATGTGAGGAGCAAATACACAGAGGGCCTGGCGAGCAGGGTCATTGCATTTCACAGTAAATTCCTGGATTGCCCCTGGCTGGATGCCAGACCAACATCAAAGCCCTTCTCTCACTTCCCCTCTGCAACTGGCCAGGGGAGAGAAAATATAGCAAAAGGCTCATGGGTTGAGATAAGGGCTGGGAGACATCGCTCATCAAATACTGTCACAGGCAAAACAGACTGAACTTGGGGATATTAACTAAATTTACTACTAAAAAAAATCAGAGCAGAATAATTAAAAGGAAGATAAAGTTTAAAACCAGCTTCCTCCTCATCCCTCGCTCCTTCCTCTCCTCCCAGCAGTGCAGAGAGGTGGGGAATGGAGGTTACGGTCAGTCACCACAGCTGTTTCTGCCACTGCTGCCACCTCAGGGAGAGGAGTCCTGCTCCAGCGTGGGGTCCCTCCCAGAGGAGACAGTTCTCCAGTAACTGCTCCAATTTAGGTCACTTTTCATGAGGTGCATTCCCCTTCTGCTCTTCTTTGGCTACAGTTACATCTGTGCAATAACTTCTTTCCCTTCTCAAATATGTTATTCACAAAGGCATTACTCTCATTCCTGACTACCCTTAGCCAGCAGCACACGTGCCTTGGAACCAGCTGGCATTGGCTCTGTCAGACATGGGGGAAGCTTCTGGCAGCTTCTCACAGAAACCATCCCATACCCCCCTCACTATCAAAATATGGCCACACAGGACTTAAGAAATCACCTTTTCAGTCCCTCAGCCAAAATGAGAGAGCAGGTTTTTTATGCTGGTCAATTTTCCCACCTGAACCATGTCATTGCCCAAAACCAAAATGGGCATTAGCACCAACCACAAGATTCTGCAGCTACCAGGCAACAAGTCAGCCTCAAGGTTCATTCTGCCTTCACTTCAGCGACAAGGTGTAATTCTACTGTTTGCTTTCTTAAAAAAAAAAAAAAAAGGTATTTTGGAATATAACATATCTGCAGTAATTTCCTTACTGGTATACTCGCTCTTGTACAATGGGTGAGTGACCTATCATCCAGTGCTATTCCGGTGGCCGTCTTTACTAAAAAAGAGTAGTAAGAGCTGGACAATAAATCTTTGTGAGCAACTTTGCATATGATTCAACAGAATGAAAACAATTGTTAGTTTAATAAAGTCAGTTATCAAACAGCAGCAGGAGAAAGCCATTGGAACTCAAGGTGGTAATGAGATTTTACCAGAAAAAACCTGTTTTCCTGCAATTTACAGAATTAGTGCTTGCATTTTTACCCATGCACCACCTCCCCTTAAAACACAGATGTTTCTCCCTCCTAATTGCTATCCATACCATTTCGCCCTGGATTTTCTTTCAGTTCATGGTTTAGCATGTGATGGCTGAGAGCGCACACATTTCTGTTCCTCCTGTTTTTTCCCTTTTTCTCCCCAGACCTGCCTTGCCATGGCTGTTCTGGCTGCTGGTAGATGTGGGCACCCTGTCCCCCCTCAGGGAATGGCCCCACTTGTGGGGCACTTGTCCCACACAGCACTGGCTGGACCTCCCCAGCTGCTGCCAGCCCTCCCCTCCTTGGCACTGCCTGTACTCAGGCAATTAGAAGGATTTTCTTTCCCAAAACACAGCTCTAATTATAATCTAATTCATCTTATTTGAAGTACAGTTTGGTAGTCTTTCCATTATGCAAATATCAATTTATTATCCTCACATTATGTTTTGACTACAGTTGTGTTGCTAATTAGAGGTAATTTAAGTGCTTTTAAAACCCCCCTTCCTCTCCATGCACCCTTACTTCCTTGCAAACCACACAGTGCAGATATTTAGCACAGAGTCAATGATGAAAACCTGCAGTTATAAGCTCTGTTTGCATCACTCTAATTGACTTTCATTATGTTAGAAACCACTTAGAGAGCACATTTTTTTCTGATTTACTTAGGATTGGAGATGGAGATCTGAAAGAGGAAGGTAACTTACTCCAGCTGCATTTCTAACGTTTTTCTGCCCAGACTTTCAAGCGCTTTTTTTGTGGCTCTCCCAGTAACTGACCACTCTGTTGCCTTTGGCTGTGGTGGAAAATTAGAATTATATTAATGCTAGTCTAGGAGAGAAAACACATGCCTATCATAAGAGAGAGAAAAGCTGACCCCAGGAATCTGGCTGAAAAAATTCTAAACCTGGCTGTTGGGGATGTGTTTGTGTGTCCTCTTTAGCCCCACCTGCAGAGGCACTAGGAAACTAGGATAAAGCCTAGGATAACAGCAATTCCCATCTACCCTGGCTGAAGGCAGTGGGAAGACTGTAGGTTTTGGTCATGGGAGCCTGCCCAGCTTGGTATGGGCCATAGAAGGTGGGCAGCTGAGATTTTTTCAGGGCTCAAAGAGGCAGCCATGGGGAGATGTGTGGGGAATAGGGACTGGGCAGTGGGAGTTTGTGGAGGGCTAATGCAGTCTGTCACTGACACCATTAAAATCCCCACAGGATTACTCCTCCCAACCCCTTTTACAATAACCACTTCTACCCACTTTTCTTCTGCAGACATTTCTGTTGGGCACGTTAGGTGTGTCTGCTGCCACAGCTCAGGGCAGGGAGGGATCTTGCCTGCTCTGCAGCTGGCAAAAAGGTTTCTGCCTCTCAAAGCATCTCCAGGGCCACCTCAGTTTGAGTTGGCTGGCATGTTTGCTGACCGTAGAAATGTTGTTTTACCAAACAGTCTGAGGAGCTCTCAGACCCTCCCAGAAAGATGACTTTTAGTAGGGGGAAGGGAGCGTGCTTGTAATAAAAGCCCACCAGAATGATCAAACCCATAGATGGCTAAAGAAGCTGTGCAGCTCTGGCTTTGAAGTGCTTGCTTCAGCAGTAGCTGAACATTAGGGGTCCCCAGTGGACTTTCAAAAGCTTTGTTAGGGGAAGAAAAAAAAAAACTGAAGCTTTCCTGAATTTGTCTACAATATAAATCCCAATACCCCACCCACCCACCAGGCAAGCTCTGTTGATACCAGGGGCGAAACAACAGCATTAATGCTCTGACGTAAAAAGAAGACAGCAGCCGCTGTGCTGTGCCTACAGAAACCCAGGGCTCTCAGAAAGGGCCTTTTCTTCCTGCCCAAAGTCAAGCTTCAAAGCTTCCTGCTCTGTTTTGTTCTTAATTGAAAGTGCTATTGCAGTGGGAAGGGTTGTTTTTGTTTTGCCAATCCCCTTGCCCACTTTTAGTTTATTTTCCTCAGGAGACATTATCTATCTTTCACTTGCAGAGTGAATTCAGTGCCCTGTAATGGAGACTTAATGGTTGTGAGTGGGTTTAGGGGAAGCTCTGCTGTGGCACTGCCACAGTGCACCAAACCTCCTCCAGCTGGGAAGGAGCTGGGCTCTTCCCGTGGGAGAGGGGCTGGCAGCGGGGTTAGGCAGATCATTTGCACTTTTTGAATCCATCAGATGTTGAAAGGGCAAGGGCCACAAGGCCTGGGAAAGTTCTCTGTGTCTTGGGAACCCTGCTCAAAGTCCCTGGCTGTGGCATTGGTGTGGTTCCCGTCTCTGGGAAGGGAGGAGATCTTGTCTACAGTGCAGACAACTTCAAGAAAGACATTTTGTTAAACATCCCACAACTGAATAGAAGTACTTTAAGGAGACCCCCAGGAAGGGAAGACACAGTGGATTTGTCTTCCTGAGGCTGAAATAAGCATTATGATAAAAGTATCCGACAAGAGCTGACAGCACTTTAAGGGGCTGTCATTGCAGTGTCCCACAGCTGACAGCTCTGTCATTCAGTTCTCAGACACTATCACATGTGACACTCCACATTGCCTTCACTCATGAATTAAAAATGTACAGACGCTCTAATACTGTAATACATGTGTCCTTAGAGTGCTAAGGATTTCTTAAGGTAAGACAGATGCAAGATGAGCTTTGCATTCCTACTCAGTTCATGTTCTGCATGGAATGCTCCCTGGCAGCTGCTCCCAGAAGGATTTAGGACCTTTTGCAAAACTATCTCTGCCACACAGTGGGTACTGCTGGGACAGCCCCTAGCAACATTCCCTCTCCATTGGCAAGCTCCTTCTTTGTTTGTTTGTTTGGTTTGCTTTTTTTTTTTTTTTTTTTTTTGTGAAAGTCACAAAACCCTGAAACTACTCAAGGTTATCCAAAGCCTGGATGGGACAGTGTTCATTAAAGGTGGGTGTGAGCCCTCAGGCCTCCCTGGGAACACAGCTTGGCACCAGGCTGAGTGGTGCAGGGATGCTGCAGCTCACAAGAGCTGGCAGTACACTGTCAGCCCCAGCACAGCTTTGCATCACAAACCCACAGCACAAGCCCAGCCTCAGCAGCAAACACAGAGGTGTGTCTGGCCTCATCCCCTGCCCTGGATGTACAGGGAAGAAAAGCAGTACAATGCAAAAATCCAGCCCATCTCTCTCTGCTCCACCTAGTGCCCTTGGGCATCTCCTGTGGCTCTTTTAGAAGAGCGCTGTAGGATGGAGGGGTTACTGGGCTGAAACCCAGAGAAAGCCCTGGGAATGGGGAGAAGGAAAAAGAGCTTCCAAGGGAAAAAAAACCAAACCAAACTGTAGTTCTTTTTCTCTCCCATCTTTACTATGCTTGCCCTTCAATATGGGATTAATAAGAGGCATTGAAATATAGTCACATAATAAGCCAAAATGAGTTCACAAAAGGAATTAAGTTGTCCCTTAGGAAAAGACAAATGCCTGGGCACTGTTTGGAAACTAAAAGCAAAATTATCCTTTATAGCTGGGGTACAGAAGCAGGTGGCTATGACAGAAACAAGGGGATTCCCTCCCACCCACCCCCAACTTTCATCTTGTCTGCTCAGGGAAGGATCGGTAGATTTTGGGAGAAGAGACTCTCAGAGGTGGAAAGTGTTTTCTCAGAGTTCAGAGAAAATAGATGAATTGGTATGACAGCCTCTACCTGTTGCTACTTCACATGCAATACTTCTCCAATTCTCCATAAAACAACCATTTAATTAAGGAGTCAGCTTGACAAAATTAGAATAAACTCTGCTGGAGCTTAATGATGACCAGATCCTTTTTATTGCCAGTTTTCCTCCAAAATGAATAGCAGGCTATCATGGACTCTGTCATAGCTGACTTTTGCCTGGCTCTCCTGTTTGCCACTCACATCAGTATGGCTGACAGCCTTAAGAATAGCAAAATCAGCCAGATTTCCCCCTTTCCCATATGACTCATCCAGCACAACACTGGTAGGTACTCATTTGTTTCCCAAAATGACTGTGTGGTGGTGTCCAAGTTATCACCAGCAGCATTTTTATGAAACACTTTTAGCAAAATGTCAGTGGCTTTGCCCAAGCTCTGATAAATATCTGCTTAAGATGAACTGAATCCAGCAGGGACTTTACTCCAAAGTCCTAATTCAGCAACACAATTAAGTCCACACTTAAATTATTTTCTATTAAATTATTTTATAAAGTGGGATGAACAAATGACTCAGGGCCTTGGGTCTCAGCATGTTCAGCAGTTCCCAGGCTGTTTGCCCAGAGCTTAGTCACAAAACAGCAGTAACAACTGTAACAGAACTCACCTTTTCAGTGATGAGGGGAAAACCCAGTTGCACACACTTTCCTTCTTACATGAAGTAGGAATCAGACCAGTAAGTACTTTCCTGTAGCCATTGAAAGATATAATTTAGGATATTTCTTTCCTCCTATGTAGATAATGGCTGAAAAACTGCAGAATGAAAAGCCTTATATGAATGCTCCAACATTTAGAAAAAACTGACTAAAATGTATTCTTATCATCCAAAGGATGAGTGCTCAGCAGAGAGGGGGAGGAAAGGCTCCACTGCCCCTGAGGCCTGGCCCAGCATTGCCAGTGCAGCTGCTCCTTTCCTGAGCACCTTTACACACCTGGCTCTCTGAGGGCAGTCAGTTTTGTGAGCACATCTCCCTTCTTTCTGATACCCCATGGGCAAAGACCTTCTTGTCCTACCCTCTCCAGAGGATGAGGAAATGAATTCAGTGTGAGAAGACAGATGAAGGGCCACCTCATCCTGGTAGCCAGCTCAAACAGCAGGATTTGTTTCTCACTTCACAGCCTGAGGATGCACCATGCTGGTTTCTGCTCTCCAGTACTGAGCAGGATAATGTACTTCAAACTGAAGTAGGCTCCTCCAAGCTTACCATGGCTCTGATTGCATAGCCTCTGCAATCTTGAGTAATTATCATTGCCAAGGGCTCCTCAGAGCTCAGCACAAGGACCTCTGCAATTGCAGTGCTGCAGAGGAGTCGCCTCCCCCGAAACTCCCTCTGATGGTCTCTTGTGTTTCTGACCCCAAGTGCTGCTGGGAGAGTAGGGAAGGGAAGGTCAGTTCAAAGTAAGAGAGCCAGGTAAAGAAATAAGCCCTCCTTTCTTCAGTTTCAAGGCTGCACACTAACACACTATTTTTTTCCTGCTGCTCACAGCACACCTCCACTCCACTCTTCATGGAGCAGCTCCTCAAGGGAGGAGATATGGTCCCCACTGGCTGGGGCTAGGAAGCATGTCCTTGGTGGTGAGCAGGATTTCATACTTGCAGACACCCTGTGTTGAAAACCAAAAGTGTAGTCTTGAGTGTCAACACACACAAGCTCATTTCTTGAATTTAAGAGCAGGGCTATGCCAGCAAGCAACTGCCTTCATGAAGCTAGAAAGATGAGGGTGGCAGAGGAGGCTAACAATTCATGGCAGTGCAAAGATCCAGCCCCTGCAAATGACATCCCACTTGAAGACACTGCTTGACATTAAACCCATCATGAGTGCAAAACCTGCTTGCACTTGGGGCTGGGGTGGGGGGTGGGCACAGGATATTTTCTCGGAGCTTGAACCACAGCTCAGCTGTGACTCTTTTGCAGCAGCTCAGGAAAAAAAAAAAGGAGACTTGCTGGATATCTCAAAAATGGAAGAGAGAAGACAAAAAAAGCAGCCACTAGCCTGGGGTTTGGGGAAAAACCCATTAGCTTGAGCTGTCAAAGAAGAACAGAGAAACCGGCAGGGAGGCTCTGGAAAAAGCCAGCAGAGAAAAGGCCAAAATACTGATGCTCTACAGTGGAGCTAAGGGATGGATGCCCAGGGCAAAGCCACAGAAAAGCCTTAAGGCCAGAAGGTTCAGTCCCTCTGCCACAGGAGCTGCCTTTCACTTAGTCCTGTCTCTGTGCAGTGACAGGGCACGCTGCAGGGTCAGGAAAGCCCCTCTCCCTAAGGGCATTCCTCTGCTGCTGCCGCTCCCGTTCAGGGTGGCTCCATGCCTGGGGAAGCACCACAGCAGAGTCTGCAGAGCCCTCCCACTGCCAGCATCCTCCCGACGGCAGCCCCAGCTAACTCACCTCTGAGCTGCACTTGGTTGAGATGTGTTCAGCAGCTTAAACTCTTTATTAGTCCATGCTTCAGGAAGCCATTCACCACTCAAGAGGTTTACCTGGAAAGCCCACAGCATTGTACTTGTGATGAGGAGGCTGCAGGCAGTGCTGGGAGCATCCCTGCGCAAGACTCAAACACATGCAGTGGCTCTGCCACTGCAGGCAGGGTTTCCACTGTCCTGGGTACAATGCTCAGGCTCCACAGACCTATTGGGGCTCTGTTTTTTTACAGGATCCCTTCCCAAAAGTCCTTAGGCAACTCAATGATTCGTTAATCTTCTTCCACTAAGTGCCATTGGGGTGGATGGGTGGCCAGAACAGCTCCAAAAGAATAAAAAAAACCATTAGTCCATGGCTCATTAAAATTTTAGTCCATGGCTAGCATTACTGCTCATCTGGAACACAGGAAGCTGCTCCTCCAGACCAGGAAGAAAAACCTCTTATTTTAGGCACCAAAAGGCTTTCCATGGCTTCCTGCTGGAAGAACTGCAGCCACTGAGCAGTAAATTCAATTCCAGGAGAAAACACTCAAGAGTCCACAGGGATTCACAACTGTATGGAGAAACAAGTGCCTCAAAAATTTACAGGTTTTTAGAAAAATAAATGTTTGTTTTGCCTCCCTCTTGGAAAGAGAAAAATAAAAAAGGAAACATTCTGGCAAACAATTCTATTAATATTTATATAGAACACAGGTGTATATTTGTTCCATAGTGTGTTAGCTAGAGAGAAAAAAACCACCTGCAGCCTTCCCTCCCACAAAAAAACCCCTAGAAAACTCCCAGGTGCAAGTACCAAAAAGTCCTGCTAAAAGTTCCTGAACTAGCACAGTCCCAGGCCAAAGAACAGAATAAACCCACCCTCCTGCTATTCCCTTGGAAGTGATTCATATTAGCACTGGGCGTTTTGCTCCTCCCTGAAGCCACCTGTGGACAACTCCCACCAGAACCAGCTGGTGCAGCTCACCTCATCACAAGGCTGGGCTTGTTCCCCTTTATTTGGAAACCAGTTTGCCACTGGCTTGATTTGGCCCACGTGGAGCATTGTGCTGCTGTTACTCATGTTAATGTTTTTAAAGGCAGTCACAGTGACTGACCTGTGAATGATGTTGACCGTGTCCCACTAGTCTGACAAGGTTTCTGTGCATGTCCTTGATCCCAAGAATGGAAGTGATAGGCAGAAATGCCCAAGGAAGAAAAACTGAGAGGTTTTCTTCTTTTTTCAATCTTTTTTTTTTGCTTGTTTTAAGATAAAGTTTCTGCTTAAGCCAAAGGAAAACCTGAATTTGTGGCCTGAGCACTCCCTGTGTACGACAGCAAACCTGGCTCTCCTATGTACCACTGGGCTCAGGACATGTGGCTAGCTGCAATGAAACACAAGTTTCAGGACATCTTGTTTATCTGCTGCCTTCCCCAAAAATTATTACTGATATTTTGTTGAGTCTCTCTAAGTATTTAAGAGATTGAAGTCATTGACCATGATTTCTGACAGGCTGTAGTCTCTCTCTGCAAAGTTTTGTACTGCTGAATTAGATGAAATGCTGATGCCTTTGGGGGCAATAAAAATAATTCAGCTTATGACAGAAAATGAATTATAATTCAGAATAATTCTTGGTAGAAATAATGTATTCTTTAATTACAGCCATAACAGCTATTTGATTTTGAGATAAGAAGTGGTTACCATAGTGACCCAATTCTTAGAGATAATTTTTGCCTAACACTGTATAAAACACTATATGATACCTGCCTTCACAAGAAAGTAATTCATGAAGATGAGTTTTATTAGTGTTAGGTCTGGGGTATGAACAAGCAATGTAAGCTGTATATGGAAAAACATTTTCCATTTGGTTTCTGCCTGAAAAGCCCTATATGCACATCTTCCTGCAAGCTCACTCATAGATGTTGCCTCAGATTCAGAGGAAGATACAAATCTTGCTCAGCTTTCAAGACCATGTAGACTCTGTGGAGGAATTTCATACCTCTGTGGAGTATTAGAAAAAAAAAAGGAGAAGGAAATCAGAGACACATTTGTTCTGCAGAACACCTACTGCTGACCATCAGGGAGGGAAAAAATGTCTTTACTTTAAACAGTCTTCAAGGACACATACTCTGAAACCACAGCCATTGCTAGAGTCAAGCAAAGGCTCATTTTGACACATGAAGTGAAATGCAATCCTCAGTGAGACTGGTACAAGTTATCATTTGTCAAGACTATCAGCTTTTTGGGGCTTCTTTTGGTAATCCTTGCCTGTTTCACCACATCCCCGTGGTGGATTTAGAGAGGCTGGTCTGTAGGAATGCTCTAGGGATTGCAGACCTGTCCCTGTGCCAAGCTGTGTGGGAAGCTGGATGTCTGGCTGCCTCCCACCAATAACACCGCCCTTTTTTGCTTGGGTTACCCAGTAGTGAAACCAACTTGCCCATGGGCAGGACCCCTGTGGGCAACCACAGCCAAGGTCATGGGGCTGAAGGGCTGGGCTGGTTCCTGGACCTTAGCTGCCTTGTGGAATTCAGTTGTTTTTCTGCCATCAGATTAAAATCATTTTGGTTATTGAAGACGGTGAGTTGGAGAGAGAGAGGCAGCACTGATCCAGCTGGGGTGGAAAATGGGTTTCCTCATGCCATCATGGTTTGCTTGTCATCAGTGATTGCCCTGCAGTGCTTTGGTATACAGCATCCTACACTACATTCACCCTTCTTAAATTACTTCATGGCCCTTGTCCTGATCATGGCCATGATCCTCAGGGTAGCCCTGATTTGGGAGAGTACAGAGCTGACAACCCTTGTCCAGTGAACCCTGGCTTTCTCACTCCCTGAGGTGTCTTCTCCTCAATCTCCTTTTCTCTCCCAAAATTCCTGGCAAACCATAGCTAATCATGTGAAAACACCAGTGCTCTGACTCTAGGTGTTTCATATGCCAAACCAGCTCAATCTGGGCTTAGTTTAGGCTGTTGGCTTTTATTTTTGGAAGTTAATATATGCAAACTTCTTCCTTCCCAAAATGGAAAAGCATTGGGTGTTTCAAAAGTCTTGCACCTTGCTTCAAAGGTGACCCACATGGGAGGAGATGAAACAGGAATGTGCCCTTTGCAGCTTCCCTGGGATGTGCAGTGCAGGGGCAGTAAGTTTCTCTCCCTCTTACCACCGAGCAATGAATATTTTCAATAGCTGCTTTAATTAAAAAGTGTTGGGCCTTACAGTAAAGGTCTCCCAGCCCCTGCTGCCACTGTCCACCAGGGATGAGGGAAATTAGAGCCTTCAAATGTTTGACTTACTAAAATCTGCCCCTCTTACTCAGGGCTCACCTGTCCCTTACCCATGTCACCGTGATATTTTCTGGAAAAATCCCTTCACCAGGATTTCTTCTCCTGGGAAGTTGAGAAGCCTCAGAGAAAAATGTAAATAATAATTATCGGATTGCTTCTCCTGTGTTTGGCTGCTTTGGAATGTGGTCTGGATATTGTTTACCAATAGGTGCATGTTTGATTGGTTTCATGTGGATTGTTTTTATTTAATGACCAATCACCATCAGCTGTGTCGGACTCTGAGGAGTCAGTCAAGAGTTTTTACTATTCATTCTTGTTAAGACTTCTGTCTGTATCCTTTCTCTTTCTTTAGTATGGTTTTAGTATAGCATTCTTTAATATAATATCATAAAATAATAAATCAACCTTCTGAGAACATGGAGTCAGATTCTCATCTGTCACCTCATCCTGGGGACCTCATAAACACCACATACCTATGACGATACATTTTTGCTAAAAGCCATCCAGTGCTGTCCCAAAACACATGTGATGCTGAGTCCACTTAGACAACCTCAGCTGCATCTGGGGCATGAGTGGACAGGCTCTCTGCTTTAGCACATGAGATGTCTCAGACTCCTGTAAATCCACTTCATCTCTGTTTAAATACTTTTGCTTTCAAAAACGTTGGGTCCAAAGGGCAGAGGATTAGATAAGAAAAATACTAAAGGAGATTTAACACTTCATATGAAAATGCTAAGATGGTAAAACAATTCTAAATATGTAATTAATTAATAAAAAATTAAGTACCTCATACCAGTCTCAAAGCACTGAATATGAGAAATGATGTGGATGTGATGACCAGAGCAAGACTTTGCTTCAATTCCCAGAAACAAGACTCAAAATACTGGGAAAGTCATCTCCACCCATTCTTAAACACTCAACAGCTGCCAATTGCCTAAAAGCAACAACTGTAATAACTGAAAATTTGTTGTAAAAAATTATCTTCCTCATGTAAAGCATGAGCTGAAAATGTCCTTGTTCAGCATTGGATGAATTTCCATGCCTCTTCCCACACAGAGAGCACCCAATAGGACCAGGAGCTGAGGAACATCCCTGCATCTGGCAGGGCTAAGATGGGTTCCCTGCTGCTCTCAGGAGCCCCAGCCCAGTCCACAGGTCCAGTGGCAGCATGTCTAGAAGGAAAACCAATTTAATTCCGCTTTTTTTGCTGTTTCACCTTTCATAGCAGAGCAGGGCCTCAGGAGGAAGGTATTATTCCTGGGAGCAGAGCAAAACTCCTCAACCCTGTTGTGAAATGCTGTCAGAGGAATAGCTGAACACCTGAAAATGTCAAGAGCTCAGAGACTTGAAATAAGGATCTGAATGGTTAAATCCTTTTAACAGTTTTGGAAAAAAACCCAAAAAACTTCCAATTTTATTTTAATTGCTATTTACTAGGGTTAAAGTTAAAACAGCAACAGACTAATAAACCTGGAGGAGGTGGTTTAAAGAAGGCTTTAAGTTTCCTTCTGATTTGGGGAGCTGTGGTTTGGTGGGGTTTCTTTAGCCACAGAAGGCTCCAGTGATGCTCGGGTTGCTCAGGCTGAGGGCGGCGGGAGGTGCAGCTCTGCCCCTGCTCTGCCCCTGAGGCCTCACGTGCGGAGCTGTGCCCGGCCGTGCCCAGCAGCAGCAGGATGGGCCTGTGGAGCTGTGCCC
>WBNP01002047.1:6976-64933 GCA_013401095.1 Passerina amoena
CAACTGCAGGGAGACTGGGAGGAGCGGAAGAAACCGGGGAAGCGACCGAAGCTGAATGTTGTTCCGGCTCCAAGTTTCCAGGGGACGCGACGCTGCCAGCATTATCAGGAGAAGCAGCGGATGCACCTGAAGGACAGGAATCCCCCCGACCAGAACCCGGAGAACCCCCCAGAAAAGACACTGGCTCCATATCAATTGGATTTAAAGGATCTGAGCAAGAGTCTTTGGGTCGTGGCTCAGCATTTTGCCTAAAGTTCTCCAGCAGAGCTCTGGAGGTTGGCAGCAATTTACAAACAGTCTCATCCTTTTTGAGAGAAAACAAGTTATAAATTTTCCAATTTATATGGTCCCAAAAGTCAAAGGTAAAAGCAGATTGCAAGTCTATATTTTGAGCGTTCGCTTTTACCCAGAGTAACAAGTCTTTTAGTTCATTTTTTGAAATGTGGGATCGGCCATTATCCTGTAAAATTTTCTCAAGCCGGTAAAACATGTCCCATTCTGTTTTAGATAAGTGATTCCCCATCTCTGTCACCCAGGAAGCCCCTAGAAAAACTACTTACATATACAACAGACGGAGAAGGCTAGGGGATGAACTACCACTCTTCTGCTCACATCCTGGGTCTCCGACGCCGGAATAATCCAAAATCTTCCTTTTTCTTCTAGGCTAAATGTAAAAATTTCCTCGCACGGGAACACCAGATGCAAATATGGCAATATATACCATTTGGTCATCAGCTATTTATTTACAGTCACAAACGGGACGGGGCCTCTGGAATCAGCTCCTTGAGAGGTTTATTTTTCACATCAGTCTCATAACATTGTTTTTACAATGGAGACAAAGATGTGCCCATCTCACTGTTTTAACAGAATGCCAAGGAAACTTAACATTACAACATAGCATAAGACAGTCTCAGGGAAGGTTTCAGCCAGTCACATAGAGAAAAGGCATATTGACAGTAGTTCTATCCAATAGTCTGAAGCATACGTAATTCTGGTTAAAACAATAACGGCCTATTTTCCACACAATAGCTTGTTCTTAAAAGCTTAAGCACAGAGCCTTATTCATATTTTAACCTTCTAAAATATACATTAAATAAACTTGTTGCAACCTAGAAGGCTGAGTAACATAGGCTTATTGTTCTATTTCTCACGTCTGCACTACAGCCTAGAAATCTTTTTTGGCTACTTTAGCATCTGTTCCTGTAACTTCTGCTTAAGGCCTGCTTTTTCCACCTTTCTAAAACCCTCTGAATTTTATGGATTCCAACAACTTTTGACTGTTTCAACCACTTTTAATTTGTACTTACAGTTTCCAGAATTTGATGTTATGGTAGGAACAATCTTTACTGTACATGTTTTATACCATGCTGTTTCTCTTGCTGGAATGATGTTGAAAGAGAATATGCAGAATGGGTCTTGTCAGCTTTATTTTTTTCATGTGCCACTGATTCAGTCTGAATAGTTCTTCCATCAAGAACTGTATATCCAGATAAATCACAATGCTTTTGTAAAACGTTTACAACAGTAAATAATTTGAATTCAGTAAATTTATTGATCATTATATCAGACATGCATGCATTCATTAAACCATTTTATAAAATAGGTATTGTTTGGTCTTTTTTGTACTGTAAGTCTAGCATAAATATTTTTATAAGTGAAAAGTAAGTTTTTAAAATAAATCAAGCTGCATATTTCTAACTCTATGAAAACTGGCTTCATGGCTACCGTGGAAATTTTTTAGTGTCTGCACTAGTGGCATACTTTGCAGTGTTTACAATGTGTCACTTTTTAAGCATGAGTCCTCAGACAGCATTACCTTGTCCTAATGCCTTAATTTGTACATCTTTGGGTGAGAAAATATATGTTAAAGCTCCTTATGTAGGTTGATATTTAATAAAAAGAAATTCTTCCCTGTGAGTGGGGTGAGGTACTGGCAGAGTGCCAGAGAAGCCAGGGATGCTCCAGTCCCCAGAAGTGTTGAAGGTGACGTTGGACAAGGCTTGGAGCAACCTTGTCTAGTGGAAGGTGTTCCTGCCCACTGCAGTGCCATAAAGTGTTAAAAAAATGGAGAAGTAAAATGTGCTGTTGATTTAAAGGGTATTTCATCATCCCTCTGTGTTATGTTCTAGGCAGTGATAAAATAATAGGGAATAAAAGGATTCACTGACAAGATTAATAAGATAACCACATAAATAATTTGAACATACAAACACTGTTGCAAATCTTTACAACACCTAGAGTGTTCTTCCTATCTCTCAGAACTGCCAAATCACTGTCACATAAAATCAGAGACTTTGCTTTTGCACCGTTGCTGTAACACTGAAGTGGCTCTTGCTGTGTTGCCCTGGTCTCCAGCTGCAACAGCTTCTTGAAGGTGAAAGCTCCCAAATATCGTATGTATGGCACTGGGCAGACACATGTGAGGCTCTTCCATAGAGACAATACATGTGTTTGCAACACCTTGTTACTAGAGAAGTCTTTTCTTAGATTGTTCCATAACCATGTCAAGTCTATGTTAAACTGCATCTCCAACAAGTAAGTAATTTACCTTTCAGTGTGTCCTACTTAAAACTTTAACAGAACATGTAAAAGGGATTCTTTTGTAGATTTGGTTGCTTTGGTACAGGCAATATAACATGGTAAAAATACAAACTGGAAGACAGAGCTGCCTGCCGAATTTACCTGTTACACACAAAATGCAGCAAAGAGAATGAAACTGGGGAACACCCAAAGCTGCATGTATGTGTTTGTATTGTAGAACTCTTAACGGGGTATATGAAAAGAAAATAAATCAGCTGGTGCTCATAACACTACACTGCAGCCACATCAAACTATTTCTGAACCAAAAACAAGGGCCAGATTTCTTAAAGCAAATCTTGCTAGTGTTGGACTTGTAATGGATGAGGATTTAATAAGCCACAGCTTTTTCTTTTAGGAAAGTAAAAGGCTTTATTGCCAAGGTAAGAAGTAACAGCACAAAGACCTTATGACACATAATAAGGAACCTATGGCAGGCAGTCACACTGACACCAGAGGGTGGTAGGAGCCCATCTTCCTTCAAAGTAATGTTGGATCCACAAGATCATCATCAGTCCACTCTTCCTAATAGAAGGAAAAAACACAGCACCTTGAGTGACATTTGTGTGTGGTGGTGTGGTGCTTATGGGCTGGATTTAAGAACTTACAGAGAAATTCCATGAACAGAAGACTAAAAAAATATTTTAACTTGGGGCAATTCAGGCCTTTAACCCTAAAGCTAGTTATCCATACCTATGCTTACAGTCATGTTAGACTTCAGCACCTGAGATAAAGAAGCATGAGCTTTATGTTGGATAACTATGTAGAGATTTCCAAAATAACTCATATTGCACCTTCTACTGCTGTCCTGTGCTTTTCATGGCTTTGTAGATTACAGTCTAATATCAGCTAACTACAGGATTAATGAAGCCACTGTTAAGATATGAGCAGTTTGCACACAATGTAAGCTTTCAAAAAATTAAGCACACTTTCTCCTTAATGTCCTGGCCAGCTGAGATCTGCTCTTTCACGTGGTTATTACTCAGCAAAAAATACACAAGTAGAAACCCAGTTCAGATACATCACTAATGAAAAACTGTGAGTTTCAGGACCTTTGGAACTGTAAAAAAGTTGATCGTGAAGTGCTGTAGGCTATGTGAATATTCTATCAGGTTACTCCTTTAGGAAATAATTACAGATATAAACTAAAAAGAAGATCCAAAATCAAAACTGCCTCAGACCATAGCAGAGTAACTAATACAAAATAAACTGGGGCAGGGAACAAGTGAAACCTCCAACGCTCATAAGGAGCTGTTAGTTCTAAGTCATTCTGTCATAAAGTGAACAGTTTTCCAAGTGCCTGTTTTATGGAGTTGCCAGTTTTACTATACTTTTGAAGACTGGCATTTGGAATGAAAACATATTAAAAATTTTTGCAGCAATAAAATTATAAAATAAGTTCAAGGTCCCGCATCTTGTTAGCATATACCTTCAATGCCAATTTTATTATAATCTTGTCTTAATAATGTTTTAGAGTCTAATTTGACACTATGGCATCAACCTACTACGATAATCTCTAATAGCAAGACACAAATCTTGTCTTTTATCTTCACATTTTGATAGGTGACCCTCTATAGATGTTAGCATGTTTTTCTAAATGCCATACTTAGTGTGTCTTAGACTATCAGTATCCAGCATCTATAGTATCAAAATGAGTCCAATTAAAAAGGGTTCTACACCACTGCCAGCATGGACTCTCTCCTGCCCACTGTCCAAACAAAAGCTCTGGAAAGTGTTCATCTCAGATGTGAAGGACAACCTTAATACTGTTTATATTTGATGAGTCACTCTTGTCAGTTTATCTCCACCTTAGTTATACTTGGTTTTATAACACAAAGTACTAGCAGTACCATCTGTAATTCACGCAGCCTTGTTAACAAATTGTCTGACATAAATTTAGTCCAACACTCTACACTGATTTGAGCAAGAAACCAAATAAAGTAAATAAAAACTTCCAAAGCACAATAAACAGCAGGAAGCAGGGTCTGCATGTTCATTCCCCTTTCCACAAAAGACAGGGGTGTTCAAGAACACTTCAGGTGCAGTCAGGTATGAAATCTGGCTCATTTAAAGTGAAAAAAAAAAGTTGAAAAAGGATCAGTCTGAACAACAAATAAAATTATAATACAAACACATAAATTTATCTCAGTAGCTGTGTCACTTTTATCTTGGCATTAAGGGTGAAAAAAAACAGGAGAAACTTGTACAATAGGTTTACTAACCTCATCTATTTTACATTTCTTTGTGACATATTCATCATCTTCATAACCTTTCCTCTTCTTCCTAACCCAGAAGAAAAGTGAAATGCTTAGGTATCTTTATAAGTTAAGACTCTCATTATTTGACCCCAGGATTACAATATGAACATACCTTGTTTCATAAAAAAAATACCAAAGCCTCAGCATGCAGTTTGCTGGAATTTCAGGGTACAGTCCTTTGCCATCCACATAATTCTTAAGAAAACATTAAGCCTTTACAGCATTCTTGTTTTAATTGCCTAATTTTAAAGCCCTTAGTTCTCATCACATACAACATCAAGTGGTCACACCTTAGAAGCCACCCAGTATTCCAGTTTTGTTTTACAAAATAATCAGCTTGCCATGCAGATCCACACAAAAGAACCTGTTAATGTATTACTGAAAGCACTACTTTGAGTCTTTGACCTCAGCTTCCAGGAGATATAGCAAGCAGGCAAACACTGTGCACATTTAAGGGTTTTCATTTTCCATCACTCACACAGGTAAGAAAATATTAATGTTCATATGCCAATAAAAAAGGCCAAAATTTAACACATCCAAGATATACTTACGGGTTTGTATTAAATGAGAGATCCAAGCTGTGACACTTCTCTAACTTCTGTTTTAGAGCAGCAACCTCTTCAGGCCTTGGCAGTTCATATTTTTTAATGAGATTTTTCATGCCTAAAATGACAACAACACAGCTGTAAGCACACAGATAATTTCTGCTCTGCCTTGTTATGTTGGGTCTGCATGGCAAGATGTTGGTAGTAGGGGGCCTATAGGAGTGGCTTCTGTGAGACGCTGCTAGAGGCTCCCCCCATGCACAACAGAGGCAATGCCAGATGGTTCCAAGATGTATCCAGCACTGGCCAAGGCCAAGCCTATTAAGTGACAGTGGATGTACATCTGTGATAACACATTTAAAGGGCAAAAGCCAAAAGCCAATGCAACACTAATGGCTGCTGGAAAGAGCAATGAGAATATATGAGCACATCTACACCCTACACCTACCAGGGTCAGGGAGAAACATGACGAAGGAAGTGCTCCAGGCACAGAAACAGATTCCCCTGGTGCAGACCATGGTGAAGTAGCTGTGTCCCTGCATGGAGGTCAGCAGGAGTGTGGAGTATGCAGCTGCACCTGCAGCCTGTAGAGGAGGTGACTTTGGAGCAGGTAGATGTGCCTGAAGGAGGCTGTGACCCCTTGGGAATACCATGCTATGTACCGTACCATGTAGGGAAGAGAAACCTACGCTACAGAATGCTTGCTGGCAAGACTTGTGACCCCATGGGAGACTGGCACTGAAGCAGCCTATTTCTGAAGGGCTGCATCCCGTGTAATGGACCCACATTAGAGCAGTTAATGAAGAATTGTAGCATGTGGGAAGGATTCATGTTGTAAAAATTTGTAGATGACTGTCTCTGTGGGAGGGACTCCACACTGCAATGGGGGAAGAATGTGAGGAGGAAGGAGCAACAGACACACGGTACGCTGACAAGTCCCCCTGCTCTCGAGGGAGAGAATTCAGGAGTGAAATTGAATCCAGGAAGAAGGGAGGGGTGGGGGAAAGGTCTTTTTAAGATTTGGTTTTCACTTCTTATTACCCTATTCTGATTTGATTGATGATTAATTAATTTCCCCCAGTTGTGTCTGTTTTGCCCATGATAGTAACTGTAAGTGACCTCTCTCCCTGCTCTTATCTTAGCCCATGAACTTGCTATTTTTTTTTCTCTCCCCTGCCCAGCTAGGGAGGTTACTGATAGGGTCTTTAGTGGTCACTTGGCAACTTTGGTGGTCACCTGGCATCAAGGTGGGGTCAACCCACCACACTTGTGAATCACACAACCCTATCCAGTCTCCAGTGTGGCTGAGTATTGCTTATGTCATAGTCAGGCTTGAGCCAACAGTTCATCCTTCCTTTCCTCATTGTAACTACACTGAAACAAGTATCCAGCATCACCGACTCTGGATTTCCTTAAGGCACAGTTCACATTACTCTGCTAACAAGCTTCAAAGTATACAGGTATTTTTTGCAATCAACACTGTACCTGCTGTCCTAAAAAAATACCAGTTCCAGTTTTTCTAATAATGCAAATTAAATTTACAAGTTTTTTTTTCTCTACCACCAGTACTCTGTAGAAGTAATTTACAAATGTTTGAAAAATTTCCTTCCAACCATCTTATGTTTATGGAAGAGCTACCTTTGGGCTAAAGCTACCATCCACAAAAACTGAAGTGAAGAGTAACTGATCCCAGCATTCCCTTACATCTCAGCAATGCAAGTTTGAAGACCTGATTTGTTAGAAGACCAGAAAGTAAAGGACATCTTAAATTTTATAAATTAAAGGTAAATTGGATTTGTAGACCCTGGTTACTTGTATGGTGCATTCACTGCTCATGTCACTGCCACCACTCCCATTTCAAGCGCATGCATTAGCTTAATGCATTCAGTAACTGATTACTTACTGGGAATTTCATATAACAGCCTTTTCATTTAAACAAAAGGTAATAATCAGTGTACTACACTTCCTTTTAGCTTAGCTAAACCATGGTAGCATTCTTAATATTTGTAAAATATACACACACACACAAAGATATTTCTCACACTAGTGAAACTAAGCATCTTCTGAAACATAGCTACAAAACAGATGTGCAGTATAAATACTGGCACATCACATTAGTCTTTTATCTGGTACTAGTAGTTATTACATGCAGGCTTTGCCTGAAGCTGTAATGTTTAAGATACGGTGACTTAAAAAGCAATTTAGTTCTGTCCTACAGATACCATTATCTAGTTCTCAAAATAGATTTCTCACTTCTGAATCAGCTGCTAGCACTTAACTGACTCTAGTGCTTATGTTCTGAAAGCATCAGGCAGGTCCTCTGCTCATTAATTTATTTAATTTGTTCGTATTAATTTGTTTAATTTATTTGTTCATTTTGTCATTTTGTCATTTTTCCTCTTCCATCCACATGCTGGGTAGTTCACTCTACTCTCTGCAGTTTACGTATGCATGCCTTAAGGTCAAGAGAACCATTTGAAGCAGACCCTTCTATCTAAAGCTTTTGTAATTTGGAAAAAGATGGGTTTTCCTCATTTTGAAATATTCTTTAATATAATTTTCCAATATTTACTTACATTTCATTTCATCTAGTAATCTGGATAAGGCTGATCTATCCTCTTTCAGCATAAGACTTTCTGATAAATAGCTGCAAAGAGACATTGAAGAATAAATTTTTAAAGTGTCATAATAATTTATGGCAATCATTTGTAAGTTAATAAAAAGTGTATTATTTTTAATTAACATCTCCCAGAGCTTTATAATTAGATGAGTAAGAACACTTTGTTTACTTAAGTGCTATAAAGCGATAAAAAAGCTAATCTATCACTAAGAAGATAACAAAAATATTCCACCAGTCATGAAGAAATAATACTGCCAAATTAAGTATTTCTAAGCCTCAGAGAGCTAAGTTCAAATTAAGTTTATGACTTCATGACAACATCATACTATTGTACAAAACACTCACAGAACAAACAACCACTACATTGGTTTTCAGACTGAGCAACAGCAGAGCATGCAAGACAGGCCTGCTTCTTTTGGCAGCTGAAAGCTGTTACTAAATGCCGTCTTGCATGAACCTATGGGTCCCTTCCTCTTTCCAATGAGATCAAACTTCTCTTTAGTAAGAACACTAATGCACACTGCCTGGATAAAATGGACATGGGCAATCGTCCTCACCAACACCCACAACAACCAAGGAGTTCTATCCCTTCCCCCATAAGAGAAACATTTCAATTCCCACATGTTCTGTACCACCTCTAGAGCTGCACCTGACCACAGGTCCACAGACCATCAGCATCTCTCATGTCTGGCAGCAAAAACTCATATCAAACAGTAAATTACAAGACTGTAACAACTGTATGGTGCAGACAGATAACCAAGACTTGAATTGGTCCTGAATGTGCCAACAAAGTTCAGACACCTTGAATCACACTTTATCTACAAAATATTTTCATTCTTTTTGCAAGCACAGTTTTCTGAATTTTGGCATGAGCAGTACAGAACACAGATCTAAGAATGAGATCAAGTTTCAAGTTAAAGTAAGCACCTGAATGTTTTTACACAATTCTCAGAAGACAGTGAATCCCATAGGGAAATACTCTCAACACTCCTTATTTTAGAACTAGAGAGATTTGACATACATTTAGAACAGATAGAAGATTTTATTTTAAAAGAATGTTTTGGATTTAGAACAGGTGTTACACTCCAGATGCAAAATGCTCACAGGTAGTGGCATGATATTAAAACATGCCAGGTACATCTCCTTACAGCAACCACTTCAGCTGTTCATCTGAAGAAAAGCCTATGTTTTGTCCGTAAGGGAACTAAGCCAAACAAACTACACATTTCACCAAAAGTATCAGTGTTTGATAGTACCTCTGCAAACACCAGTGGCAAGGACACAAAAGGGAAAGAAAAAATTGATTTAAAGCAACACCTTACCCCTGGTGCATATCAATGGAAACTGAACAGTTGCAGCAGCCAAACACACGATGTTACAGCATGCCCATTAGCTATCAGTTCAGTGTAATTTCAGTTGATTCTCAGTTTCTACCATATTTCCACTTTCTTCCCTGTGTAACCCTCAAACTGAGTCTGAAAATCCTATGCTATTCTAATTAAGGCCAAGTCATCCATTTTTTTTTAACTTCTTCCAAAGGAATATAAAAACCACACAGCAACTGACTGTTTTCATCACCTATTTGTGAAAATGAACAGTACACCGCCATTCTAAAACATAAAGAACAGACAAGTGCTAGCAATCAGTAAATACCAATTCTAGTAGTTAAGAATGTCTAGAGCAAAACAATTTTATACAAGAAGCAAACAGATTGTGTAAATCATGCATATAAGAAAATAAATACTACCTTTCCATATTAATTCCTGCTTTTGAGCCACTAGATAATATGGCAGTGAGAGCGATCTGTGAGGGAGTAAAGAGCAGATACGCATCTGTCAGAGCCACTCGATTAAGGAAGTCATCAGCTGCTTTCCTTAAAACTTCAGGATTTTCCAGCACTGGATAGCGAGTCTAAAAAGTAATGATTTAGAAAAAAAGGCATCTGTTTGTCATTCCTGTTTATAAGCTCAGAACACACAATTCAACAGTATTTTATAAAGCTGAAAAGTAGCAGACCATATCTTTATTCCAAAAACATCCTAAATAACTTAAACACCACAAGTAAAACAACTATCTTTCAGGTATCTGTCTATCACTATTAAAATTAGGTCTTTTAAATCACAGGCACAAAAGGAAATAAAGTTTTTCAAGATAATACATGACAGACTTGCATTACTTTACTACACAGAGCATAAGCATATCAGAGAGTATTACCTTAATATCAATTAGAAATCCCTCAAATGGCCTGTATGGATTGTGGATGATGAGATGGAAGTTCAGCTGCTGAATAAGTAGCAGTTCATATTCCAGTATTTGTTCAAGAGCTTTTTCCTGTCCAAGAGGACTTTCTCGAAGGTTACCAACAAACTGTGTACTGGATACATTAAATTCATCTACTTTGCAGGCCAAAAATGTGCATGTTAGCCTTGAGGAGGGAAAAAACCCAAAAAAGCAAACAATTGACATATGCAGCATCCATTCATCCTTTTGTTCTGAATACACTAAAAATATAGTGAAACTGACCATATTTTGTCTTTAGTCCTACTTAAGGTCTCAGATTTTCTTTCTTGTTTTTTTTCAGGACTTTACAAATATAAAGATCATACCTCTAGTATTCCATTTGATAGAGTAACTCAAGAAGTGTTGATAACTCACATTATTATCCGAGGATGATGCTCCATCACTGAGTTATTGAGGTAAAAACGTTTGAAATACATGCAAGCTGTTCCCTAAATTGAAAAAAATGGGGAGGGGAAAAAATAAAAATGGATTAAGAAAAAATAAATATAAATACATAAAAATAAAAAAAAAACACAAACCAGGAAAGTCAGGATATATACTACAGGCACACAGGATACACTGAGCCACTAAGACACATACAGCCATTAAATGTCATTAAGTATTTCAAACTCTTTATTTTTGCCTGTAAGAACCTTACATTACAACTGTAATACAAAATAATTTTCTTTGTTTTTAGACAATGTTATAGAAGATGATGCTTAGAAAGCCAACAGTATCTTTATGAAAAGAATTGGGTATTATAATGAAATTTAAAAATCAAAGGCTGAAAAAAATAATCCAGAAAGCTGCAAGCAATTCAAACCATTTGATTTTTTACATCAGTAAATTTTGCAGCATGTTTATCAGCATGAAAGCTGATGCTTTGCAATATGAGACTCTGCAGGAGCTACTTCTCAAACATCAGTCTGGCTTCAAGAACATGCCTTGGCAGCCACTGCCATCTTTCAAAGGCACCCTCAAGCATGGTACTCTTCACCACACCTGCGTGGAAGGGGAGGACTAACAGGGGACAATGTAAATCATACATCTTAATGTCTTAGTGAGAGAGAGGCACAATTTCACTCCATTCTTCAGCTCTACATCCCCACTTCTCCCTTCTGAAAGACGCTCTTTTGCATTCAAGACACGTAAGTTCAAGGTAATTTTGCTTTTCCTTTGTGGGATAATATTTTGCCGGTACACAATCCAGCTTATTTTGCGGTCAGAGAAGCACTAATGCTGGAGAAACACCTGAACGACAACCCAAATTTCGGATCGTCTCCTTTAGCGACTGGGAGATTGTTTCATTGTATCATCAAACATTACCATCAACCATCTACGACTATTTTGTTTCTACTCGTCGCTAAGGGGAAACAAAACAATTCAGTCGCCCAAGCAAGTTTAAGAGCCACAAGCAAAAGATCACTCTGAAAAACATCATATTCTGAAATGAGAGAATATACACGTGTCAGAAAACGAAACAAACAAAAAAAACAAAACAAAACAAAAAAACCCCAAACAAACAAACAAACAAAACCCAACAAAAAGCGGCTACATACTGCAGTGCTAGAAGAGAAAAAAGAGATAAAGAGATTTAAAGATATCCGCGCCCTCAAGAACAAGCCAAGCAGGCAGCAAGCGATGGATGGAATAAGGAGGGCCGAGGCGGCGGCCCCTCCTCGCCTCGCTTACCACAACGGACCGCGGCATCGCGGGCTTGAATGCGGCGCAGAAGTCCAGCAGTCTCTTCTCGTAGTACTTGCATATCGCCAGCTCCTCGTGCGGCTCCAGCAGCACCGGGTCCCCCTGCGGCACCTTGGGAGAAGCAAAGCCGCACCTGAGTCCGCCGCAGTCTCACCCTGCCGCCCCGCACCCGCAACTCCTGCGTCCCCGCGCACCTTCCCGCTGGCCGCCGCCCTGGCCCGGGCCCGGCGGTTCCCCTCAGCGCGGCGCCGCGCCAGTTCCTCCTCGCCATGGAAGGTCCAGTGCCGGCGCTGCGTGCTGCTGTGGAACATTGCTCAGCAACATGGCCGCATTCGCGCGCGGCACGCCGGGAGCCGCCTGAGCTCCGGGGGCGCGGCCGAGCGGGCCCAGGACACTCCCTCCTGGGAGAGGGGTGGTTCCGTTTCCTTTTCCAAACTTTTCCGTTTTAAGGAAGAGCTGTGGTAAAACAGTATATCGTAAACTTTTGCAGAATAGCAGCACTCTTATGTTTCTCTTTCGGTTTTATTAATATATACTTGCAAGTTTACATTGCACTTGTGCAGCCTTACGTCGAGTGCTGGGGACAGTTTTGGGCACCGCAATGTAAGACAGACATTAAGCTATTGTAGAGCATGCAAGGGAAGGCCATGAGGATGATGAGGGCCTGGAGCAGAAGCCATATGAGGAGTAGCTGAGGTCACTTGGAATGTTCAGCCTGGAAGAGACTAAGGGAGACCTCATCATTGCAGCCTACAACTTCTTGTGAGGGAAGAGGAGGGGCAGATACTGATCTCTGTGGTGACCAGTGACAGGACTCGAGTAAATACCATGAAGTTAAGTCATTGGTGGTTTAGGTTGGATATCAGGAAAAAGTTTTTGACCCATAGGGTAATTGAGCACTGGAACAAGCTCCCCAGGGAAGTGGTCACATCACCAAGTCTGATGGATTCAAGAAGTGTTTGGACAATGCTCTCAGGCGTATGGTGTGATTTTTGGGGAGTCCTGTGCAGGCCCAGGAACTGAACTTTATGATTGTGGTGGGTCTGTGCCAAGTCAGAATATTCTGTGATTCTGCTCCCTTAAGTTCCTTCAGTAATCTCCTGCTTTCCCCAGATAACCACTAGATATAAAATCCAATTATGCTTTTAAGGAAGCAGCATTTCATAGCCTCCATGCTTCAGCCAGAAATTTTAGATATAACTGTGTAGTATCTAATATTTGTATTTGAAGTATGTGTGGAAAGGATGTAGAACATGCTTTTGTGGACAGTCACAAGTTAAAAGTGTTACCCAACAAGTTGTGTTCTTTTAAAAGGAGTTTATGCAGCAGTGGGGGAAAATTCTTTTAACCTTAGCACAACAGTGTTTGATCCCTATCTAGGATTAATGCTTTGTTTCGTATCATACAGTGATTACTACAAACACTAGGGATAAATGTGGCTTTGTTTTAACTCTCTACATCTGTGACTAATAAGCCTTGTGCCAACTAGTGTGGGAAATTACATAACTTTACTAATAATTTTTCAAATTAATTATTTTAATTATATCTTCTAATTAATTGTTTTCATTATTTTGAAGCAATTTAATTTTACACTTTGTCATATGCCATTAGAGCCAGCATTTAGCAAGGTTGTGATAAGCCCGTATTGTGTGAACATGGTTTGGGAAAATTACTGAAACTTTAAGTTTCACTGAAACAAGTGTAATCAACACTTTGATATATTTCAATGATCTCAGATCAAGAAGGATGTTAACAAAGCCTTGCAGACACATCTATTTTTGAAAGTGGACACAAGTAATGCAAAATTCATGAACCGCAAGGACATTTTGTAGAAACTCAAGATTAGGAAGAAAACCAAGTCAGTCCAGCAGTTGTACTGGATGTGCTGTTTGGGAAAAAGATAATAAAAAGACTGAAGAACTGGCATGAGAAGTCAGAAGACAAATAGGAGATAGAATACTAATTAATGAAGAGAATTATGGAACTTAGAGCAAATGAACATTAATTTCTTTATTTGCTAGAGTGTATAAATAGTGAAAAGTTTCGAAAGTGGATGAGCGTATTAGGTGAAGCTATCACCATGCACCCAAGATATTGAAAAAATATCAGCTTTTTAACATAACAAACTGGTTAGAGAGTTTCTTTCCTGGTTTTTAGTGACAAAGTGGTTCCTTGCGAGCAGAAATGACAAAGGTCCTTTCCCTAAAGTACACAAGAAATAATTATCTATATAGTCTGAATCCATCAATACTTTGCCTTAAATTACAGTAATCAGCACATCCAACATACATACAGTTGGAAACCTGACCAAATCTGAGTTCCAAGAGCCATATGTACAAAAATACCAAAAGGGTATTGTTGTGCATCTGATAGTGACAGTTCCATCCCAAATTAGAGACTCCTAAATAGTGCACATTATTATAACAATCAGTTTACTAAGTATTATTGTAAATATGTTATTTCACAACATCACTCTAAGAGTAAAATGTAATAATAGGAATGAAAATTTCTAAAAAGAGCAGTACAGAGGATTAAGCAGATTTTTTTTCATTTTTTATGATTCCATTTCTTTTATACCTTTCAATTTTCAGAATCTGTACTTCAAAGGTGTTTGGGTTTAAGGATACGAAACAACTACAGACTTCACTGATTGTAGTTCTTCCTTTACTTTAAATGGTATGATGAATTATTAGTGATTCTAAAATTTAGTCTGAAAGTGGACAAAGGCACATTTAGATAAAATATCTGGAAATGTAATCATAAAATACTCAGAAAAACCTTCATGTGCTTGGTCTGTGACCAAGCTATGAACAGAATTTACTGTTTCTAGTTCTCTATTGTTTCTTTTCACAATAGTGCTTTTCACAACGTCTTTACCCACAATGCAATTTTGATATATTATCCTGTAGCCAGTGAGGTTAATAAAAAGAAGAAATACTGCAATGTGATTTTTGTGCAAGTAATAAGGTCTACAAAGAATGGCATAGAATACATTAATAAAGTGCAGAGTGAGTATAAAATGTTTTACTACATTCAGAAAGATAATTACAAGAACTGAAAATTTTTTTGGAAAGTGAAGCTGTATGAGTTATTAATCAGTTGCTTAACTCAGTCAAATTTAAATGTTTGATGTCTGTCTTTTATGCTGGTTTTAAACATGTTATATGCAGAGATGTTTGTTTAGAATTATCCAAGTAGCAAGGTAACCAAGCAAAACAACTTAGGAGCTAATAAAAGCTCTCCAGTAGCCTAGGCATTTTAGTGTGTTCAGCAATTTCTCAGAAAAATTGCCTGAAGGTGCAAATAAATACCTACCACCCGAATACGGGACACATTTTCCTGCTTGTATCAACAATTCCACAGAGGTATTCCTCCTGATGTTTTTTATGACAGCCATGGCTGCTGTAAGTGTTCTTTATTTTTCTGTTTGAGGCATATAGTGAATCAGAATCTCTTGGAGGCTATAGAGAGGACCAAAAAGAACCAAGAGGCAGAACACACATGCAGTTCAGGGCCATAAACTTTACAATCCTCAGCAGAAACACAGACTTTAAATAAGCAAAAAAGGATGAGAAACAACAGTTTGGAATTCATGACCTTTGGATTTTTAAATACTAAAAATTTTTGCGTTTAATAATTTACAACTTCAGAAATACATTAAGTGTAGAGTCTCAAATCACAAATCATGCTAGCAAAACTGAAATATGAGTAAGTAAAGATGTTTGTTTGTTCTTAAATTTGGAGCATTCAATTCATTCAGCAGGGAGAGCTGAATTCCTATGGGGCAATCAGAATTGAATATTCCTTTTGAGACCATGCAAGACATCTGTTGGAGTCAGCACAAGATTTGCCTAAAGCCTAAGAGCCAAAGCTGGCTTTTGTGGAGAAGAGTGGTTATTTTTGCCATTTTTCACTGATGTGTCTTCACTCATCCATAGAGAAAGTTCTCTTGCTTCTGTCTCTTCTTTCTTATTTTTCCTTCTCTGTTTCTCCCATACTGACTTTATCTTGATGTTCTTGTCCTTTGTTTTAATTTCTTCACAACTGCATTCTTCCTACACACTTCACTCCCACTGTGTCATCTTGTAAGAATATAATGTAATTATTGATACTAATGCTAAAAAGTCATCACTGGATTTCTGGATGTGTTAAGAAACTGAGAACTCCCTGGAATTAAGAAACTGAGAACGTGGACTTTTGAGTTACTTATGCAACCATATTCATAGTCACGAAGTGCAGTTTGCAAAGTGGTATGTTTGCAAAGATTTCTTTGGAACCAAGTGTCCCTGAAGTGTACTTTAAAAGTGAGAACCATCCCTTTAGCAGCACTCCACACTCTTTCCCTCTCTCCCCCATTGCCACTACTTAAACCAGGGCTCGAACCACAAACCCAATACATAAGCATACTTCCAATACAAAGTAAGTAAATTAATTAGAATTATCTCCTCCTTGGGCACCTGAATGCAGGGTCTCTCAGCTTAAGCACGCCATGAGAGCAGCTCTCTGAGGGATATGGGCGGCCCAGACAACTGTCACCTGGCAGAAATAAGATGCTAAAAACAAAACAAAACCCCAAAACGCCAAAACCCAAAAAAAAACCCCCAAGACAAAACAAAAAAAAAAAAGTTTTTTTAACTAAGTCAGACATTCCTCCTGGTTTGCTGAACAGAGCGGCTCGCGACCGGCCCTACCTGCAGCGAGGGGTAGATCTCGGGTCTCAGGGGCTTCTCTTGCAGCAGGGTAGCTCCAGGGAACCCAAGGGGATCCAGCAGCTCTAGGGGAGCCCCTGAGGAAGAATCAGGTCTGCTACAAAAATGTTGGTGATAGCAGAGGCAGAGAGGACCAGCTCCGGAGCCTACCAAACCGCAAGGAGTGGTCCATGCCCAGCCAGGAGAGAAGGAGCTTGCAGCGCATGCGGACAACAAGTGCAGTGGCTGAAGAGGCAGTTGCTGTCCAGCTGCCAGCTCCTGGCAGTTGTTGTCATCATATTGTGAAGCTCACATACCTTCTCAGTGATTTCTCATGGGCAACTCCTCGCAGCACTAACTCCTCCTTCTTCACAGCACAACCAACAAACTCCATCTCTCTTCACAGCACAGCCAAAAAATTCCAACTCTCAGCACAGCCAGCAAACTCCAACTCTCCCCTCAACCAGCTAACCCACTCTTTTGTAGCGCTCGTCGTCTTATTGGACACAGCTGTGGCCTATTAAGGGCAGGTCTGTTCCTAATCTTTGGTGATTAGTACAGCTGCAACTCCTCAGGTGTGAGACTACCTTCTGCACTATTTTCTTACATTCTATCCCCCCACAGGCAGTGACTCTGTGTTGGCTTCCCTACTAAAAGAGCTTCTGTGCTACAGAAACTCAAGTCATGCTGCAACGCACTGAATGTTTTACACTTGTGTGCTTTGTTCTAGAACACAGTTTCCTCAGAAACAGGCGTCATCTGTAAGAAATGGTAGCAATGCTAAAACCTCTCGCACGTATTGGTGCAACATGACACTGAGTGTTCCCCACAGGGATTAATTTAAAGAAAAATGTAATAGTGAGAAAAGATGTGTGGTCTGAACTTACTGACACTGCACATATTCTTCAATGACTTCAGGGCATTGTCTTATAACACTCAGATTCCCTCTAAATGAGGTATTCTAGAAAAGGACATTCCATGTAATCCAGAGATAGACACTTATTTTCTAGGTTTATCCAGTTCATGTTCTACATCTTCATACTGAGGCAGAATTCCTGATCTGAGACTGAGAAAGCTTTAATGAAAAATTCTCTCTAAGTATTTCAAATGACAGATGTTTTCTCTTCATTTTGCCTGGTGTAGGTACATCCGTCAAGAGGAGATGATTTGGAAAACACTAAAAAATTAAAACCATGATTATTATTTTATTTAGTGAATAATTAATTAATTAATTTCACCTGCAGTAAAGGTCTAGATGAATTTGGATTAAAACAACGGTTCAGGACTACAGAGATCTAAATTTTAGTGCCATCTTTGATGCAGAAATCCCATTCTGAAATATTTTCATTTTTTCAGCTATGAATCTCAATTCCTGCTTGTTTACCTTCAGAAAAATGAAGGATGAGGGCATGAACTATTATGTTACTATGGAAATGAGTACCACAAAAGACCCTGGAATAAATATTGGAAAAATATGCAGCCGTTACCTTATCATCTCCTCAATAAATCCTACCTCTCTCACCCCATACAATTTGGCAGTAGTATGTTAAGGAAAGATAAACACACTTCAAATGTTGAGCCTTATATAAGGCAATTCCATCATATATAAACACAAACTAATAAGGACATAAAGAATTTGTACATTCTGTAGAATATTGTCAATATGCCTTACTCTGATACAAACACAGCAATATGTAAGCATACTAATTATCTATATACAGCCCTTTTTTCTGAGGAAGCCAAATAAATCCTTATTTTCAAAATCTACCTCAAGTTTTGCTAATTCCTGTGCATTCAAACAGATTCTTCAAGCTAAATAAATTTCCTGTTTTTCTTAGATTATCTCACATGGCTCTGTGCACTGAGGTTCATTTCAGTGACGAAATATCCATGTGTGATTTTCAGTTTCTGAATGGAAACAGTGGCCAATGGTTGTGGTAAAACATGTCTGAAGTCAAGGCCTGGTCATGATATTAGCAAGCAGCTATTCTTACTCCTAGCCTTCTTCAATAAATTCACAGGCCTCCTGCCACGTCTACTAACATATATGGGCTTTTCAATTAGACCTGTGCTTTAGAGATTAATACAAAGTGAATACTACTGCATGTTTAAATGAAGACAGTGGCTAAGTTCTGTAAATTGCTATTGGCATATATATAGCTGCTTAGGTAATCAGAATGAATTAAGCTACAGCCATCTCAGGTAACATGGCAATGGACACAGTGGGTAGTCACAGCACAGCAGCTCAGCTTTTTAAACAAGACAAAACATTCAGTTGGTCTCAAGTGCTAAAGGTGTATCTTAATGTCAGAGCAATATTAATTTGATCGAGTTGAATACTGTAATTATTTAAGGACCTTTCTGTGTTTCCAGTGGTATGTAACTAAATATACATTTATATACCCATAAGATAGGAGACTAATTGATCAACAAAAACTTGGAGAAGAGTTACAAGGACTCTAAAGTGCAATGTTTACCAACTTTATATACTTGAGTAATAACAGAGGCTGGTTTCATTGAAGAAAAAAGTGAAGAATACTTCAATTTCCCTTATTAAGACCTGCAGTCTTAATAAATGAAAAAAAAAATAAATAGCAGGACATTTCCCCATCATGTCCTTCTACTATGTCCAGAACTGGTAAAAATTTGGAGGAATAAAAATCACTAGTACAAATATTTTTTACTTCATAATAATAAAAAAAAAAAAAAAAAGAAAAAGTTTTTTTGGGTCTGAATTCACACATGAGGAGGGAAAAGACACCAAACCCTTGCTTCTGAAACAAGATCTCTGAACAACCTAAACATTGAATACTTCAGGTTAGAGAACAAGTTTCCTTTAATTCCAGTGAAGTTTGAAACTGTCTTCTGTCATATCAGAAGTGTATTAAGGAAAAACTCCTAATTTGCAATCTCCAACAACAATGAATGTGAGTGTTCCCAGACTTGCAAGAGGCCTCGTGGACTCCTGCCTGCATATCGGGTCTGGATGTCCAATCCATGATATTCCTGATGCTGGGTGGTGCATTGAAGGTTGCCATCAGCTACCAGTGCCCATTGTCTCTGTTTCCCCAGGTAGCCAGGTACCACTGAATGCTTGTAACAGTGCAGGTGAGCTGTGCAAGGAAACGCTTCCCTGAGGCTGGCCTTGGGGTGAGTTTGGGGCTTGGGGAACGAGGAGGATGTCTTTACTGAGGGTCTGGACATTTCTTGAATTTTTTTCCATTCCCAGGACAGCTGGTGACCATGAGTAAGACCATGACCCTTCAGCAATGTGTGACACCAGTGAGATATAGTAGCTCTTCATTCTCTGCTCTCTCCAATCTGTCACAAGAAACAAGGCAAGGAAGGAGTACCATAATGCTCCAGATCATGAAGCACTTCTGAGAAAGCACAGGGATGATACTTGGAGAGGAGCCATGAGCAGCAGAGAAAACCAGGCAGGTCAGTATTGTTGGAGTGCCAGGCTTTGGAGGGTCACAGTCTGCCACTCTGTGATGCCAGCCTCCACAGTTCAGTGATGCACAAGAGATGTCTGTCCCAATGTTCCATTGCACTTCTGCACATGTCTGGGGCTACTGCAGCTCCACTTTCTACTTCTCTCTTGGCACCCGTGTCTTCTGCACACCATAGGTATTTCATGCCAGTCACCAAAGGCTCTGTCTTTTCTTCCCCTCCTCATATGCCCTTGCACTTCACTTTCTCCAGTTGTGCCTCTACTCACATAAAAACGTCCACCCCAATGACCCTTTTCCCCATTTCTTCCGACATGGATTGATCTGGTCCCAGACTTGGGATTTGGGACAGCATTATTTTAGTCAATGTCAAACTTACACGATGTTGCATATATAGCTGCACTGATGCTTTTCTCTTGCAAGGCTCTCCTCCCCAACATGTGTCTAGTTCTCCTGTCCAGGCTATCTGTGCCTTTTGGCCGTCTCTTGGGAAACACTCCTTCATGGATTGTGAAATCCAGCCATTCCTCTTAGCGCCATCTGAAACTTTTCCTGGTTTCCTGAAGCCCCTGTGTTGAATTTCTGATGATCTGTGATAGACCAAACTCTAACCTTGCTGTTTTTCCATAGCCATGAATCCATTAACTCAGATCTCATTGTTTGGTGATGCCCTCCTTTCCAGGGTGCAGCAGAGACTCCTGCAGAGGACAGCCTCCAACTAGCAGTGTATTTCCAAGAGTCACAGGGGCAGACATCACATTGTAACATTATTGGGTGGTAGAGGTGATAGTAATCCTAATAATAATCCTAGGAATAATCATAATCCTGGTGGTAGATCCTGACTGTGACCTCACATCCGTTGCTCTGTGAATTCAGGTTCCGTCAGAGCCTTGGCCAACCTGTGGGAACAAGCACATATGGCCACGGGGAAGGAGTGGAGCTGCCCCATCTGCTGCGATGCACCAGATGATGTCGCTTACGCGATGCCCTGTGGCCACCGATTCTGCCTCGGCTGCATCCTGCGTTGGGCAGAAAGAAACCCTGCCTGCCCACTCTGCAGAAGATCCATCTTGACAGTGAAGTTTTCTGACCATGGTGGAGATGACTACCTACACTGTGTTATCACACCTCCCAGAGAGTTGCCAGAGATGAGCAGCCAGGCAGCAGAAGCTCCTAGACACCTGGCTGAAAACAGGTCCCTTGGCCCTGCAGATTCCCTTGCTTCCCCTCCACAAGGAATAACAGCCCCTGCTCAGCAGCAGGCCGCAGGAGCAGAGGCTGTGGGTGGCATCCTGCCTGAGCTTTGGGCAGAACTTTTCCGAAGACGACGGAACCTCCTGGACCCTGTGAGGCCATGGCTGCGCCAGGGGCTGGAGATGATATATGGGGGCGAGTGGTACCAGGTGAAGAGTGCAGAGAGCGGCATTGTGCTCGCACTCTGTGTCTATGGTCCAGACAGAGAAGTCTTGGTCCAGAGATTGCAGCCCCGTCTCCAGCAATACACTGCTTCGCTGGTCCATGGCATCCTCAATATCATTGAGACCCAGTGCAGTGAGGAGGTTCAGAGGCTGCGGCACTCTCACACTGCCAGGGAGGAGGATGAGATCCCTGCTGCCAGCTCTGATCCCCCTGCCTCCCAGGAGGGTGCTCCCACCTTCAGCCAGGCCCCACCCAGTGGCATCACAAATTTCAACACGGAGGAGGAAGGCAGCATATTGGAGACTGCTCTTCATGGACATCCTAGCCATTCCCCATCTGTGTCCATCCCTGGAGAGCAGGAGCAGCCCCAGGAAGAGCTGGGGGAGACAAGAGTGGCTACAGGTTCCTCTGCTCCCGGCCAGGGCAGTGACCCCTCACCTCCAACATCCCAGTGCCGCCGAAAGAGAAGGATCCCTGCGTCCCCAGATGCCTCCCATTCCAGCAAGAGGCAGCGCCACGATCAGCTCTAGAAAGGCCACAGCAAGCCTTTACTCAAGAAAAAAAATAAATGGTTATTTCCTTAATGCACCCTCAGGTTGCTTTTTTCCTTCCTCTTCTCCTGAAGCTATTTTCCTTTATCCTTACACCCAAGTGTCAGCCAAAGGCTTCTGGAGCCCTAGGACCACGATGGCAGAGCCACCTACCCCAAGAAATGCTGCTGCAGCCACAAATGATGGAAGAGCTCGTGAGAAAACATTGGGGTGGATGCTTAGAGAGGAAAGGGAAAGACTGATCAGGCATTCCTCAAGCAAGCAACAGAAAGCCATGGAAATGCCTTGCACCATTTCTGCTCCGTGCCTTTGGGAGAAATGTACAGTTTGCTGAGGTAGCTGGGGAGAATCACATTGCTTGTCTTGCTGAGCATCCTTTGTTTAATACAGACCAGGGTACACAATGGCTGCATGGGGCTCAGAGGGAGGAAAGTCATTTGCATCCTCATTTTTGCAGCTATGTGTCTTGTTTGCTGATGAATGAGAGTTCTTTTGTGTGTGTTGATTATCCCTCTTAGTCTCAGACTAGGGATGTCCAATACATAAGGCGCTGTGTGGTGCTTTTGTATCAAAAAAATGAGTAAGGATTATAAAAACTCATTGACCATATTTTCAAAACTGTACTTTTTTACCAAGTAATAGGAGTAACTCTTTATGTGTTATTTGGTCTGGACCTTTAGAGAAGTTCTTATTCTCTTGAATTTGAGAATCTGAGGAATGAATAGAATTCTTATCTGTGCTGGAGGCTGGGCAAAGCACAAGAGGCTTTGCCCTCACAGACATAATTTCTGAGGTGGGCCAGCAGAAGAGAACACCAGGAAGGTCAGTATTGTTGAAGAGCCAGGCTTTGGAGTTTCACAATCTGTCCTTCTGTGACATCACCCTCCACCATTCAGTGATGCATAAGTGTCTTGGTTTGAAAAGATCTGTCTGCTAAGGAAGGTAGGAGCCTCCCTTGAAATGGAAAATATAAACCCCCTCCCTCTGAATTATTATAATTTTGAAAATAAGTGGCTTTCAAGTAAAGATATGGGAATAGGAATAACAGTTCTTTACTAGGAAAGTTAAAATACAAATGCAATAGTACAAAAAACCCCCCAAAAATATTGGCAGAGTCAGAATGCAACCTGACACCCTGTTGGTCAGGGTGTTGGTAGCAGTTTGATTAAATGTTGGCTGCTGTCCTCCTGGAGTGACAGATGTGGTTCTGTTGAAGCAGTGATCCTGTAGAAGGGTGTAGTTTTCTTTTGAAGATTCAGTGGTGGTGTAGATGGGCCTGGTCTTCCTCTGGGAATGCAGTAGAAAAGAAAGATACTCCTCGGGGAATTCAGGCAGAAAAGGCTGACTGTGGTGTTCTAAATTTCAGATTATATCCAGGTAGGAATACTTGGCTCCTCCCCCTGGGTGGAGCATCTCCCAAGGGGATCATGTAATTTTATCAGTCCTGTAGTGAGATGCAATGGCCCATTAACAGAAGATATCTCCCTGGAGGGAGGATGAGTGTGGAAGAGATAAAGAAAACTGCCACACCTGGTTTCAACAGACAGCACAAATGACTGCCCCACCTCTAACAGATGGCAATGGAATACACACCCTGACCACATCCTGCATTTGCAACCCAAGACAAGAAGTTATATCATGTAGCAAAACTTAGTGATTTTTTTTCCCTGTGGAAAGGTATCTGTGATGCAGGGTACAGGTTACTGAGATACAAGTGGGTTTGTCCTTTACTGGAATTTCATCTATTTTGAAGTTCTTCTATTCTTTTGGAAAATCTGGATTTTGCAATGTAAATGTGACTCAATGGTTGGATGAATCTTTGGCCTTTGAAGTATTTTATCTTCTGCCCTTGCTGCCAAGCATTTAGTGAGTTCACAGAACAGTGAAATAAGACTTTTTCAAATAAGGAATTGACTTTCCAAAATGGTTTTGCCACAGAAATTTCAGCTGTTGTATACCTGAGGAGATATCAGCTGTTGTGTTATTAAAAATCTCTAGAAACAGGTTATGTGACAGTTATATTAACAAATGTGTTGTAGCCTATTCACGCATGTTCAAAAAATTTCTTTACGTGATTCCTCATTGAATTAAATTCTAATGTTTTCCACATTTTTTATTCTATTTTCACAAGAAAAAAAAGTGAAAAATCTAGTCAGTGTCTTGCATGTAGGTGTCTATCACATGAAGGATTTTTAAAAACTGTGTTTTGCAGTGTAATTATTATAGAATTTGTTTTACTGATACTACGAATAAAGCACAATTTAGTGGAATCTAAGTTCTGTATAACAAAACTATAAGCCTGATACAAACCTAATTCAAATCAAAAAAAGTGTAATTTCTGTTGTCATATGATTATTCCGTGTTTTTTTATAATTGCTGATATAAATGTTCTGGTAATTAAATACGCTAAAGACATTTTTTAGATACAATGAGCTCAGTTTAGCTGTGCCTGAAGTTTTTTCCAGGAGCATTTCTACAACACCGTGGACTGCAGTAATTATTCCTAGACTTCCCAAACTACACAGATTTCCTTACAGATTTGCTCTCAATGTTTAGATTTTATCTGTGCCGCTCTTGAAGAGATCTCAGAAGCCCTGCTGTCCCATCCAGAGACATGAAGAATAAAACTAGCTTTCCTAGCACCTACCACCAATTTCCATCTGCTGGGGCAGGATAGCCTGCAGCATCTGAAATGCATTGGACACCAAAGCATAGCAGATTTCAACCAACTCCCCTTTCATATAGATTTTTGTTTATTTGTTTTTGGTTTTCTTGTTTTGTTTCAAAATTGAACTTGCTCTGTCCTTTCACCCCCACTAGTCCATGCTGATGCTGTCATTTGGAATGGCTGGAGTCCAGAGTATTGATACTGTTAAATAGAGTCACATCTCTATTACGGTGCTGCTTGAATGCAAATGAACAAAACACCCTTCAAAATCTGTAAAACAATAAAAGGGAAGAAATTATTTTCCTCTTCAATGATAACACTGTCTAAATTGTGTTTATGGTGTTAGAGGCTGCTTTTATTGAAGCTGCTGATCTTTATACCCAAATTAAAGTGGGTTTATATGAAATGAAAACATGGGGTTACTTCTTGTGTGTTGGAAGACAGGACAGAAGTGCTACTCGTCATCCTTCCTCCATGTACAGTTATGTGCATTATGAAAAATTAGTAAAATTCAGGAGATACTGTAGAGAATAATATTCTTTAATACAGAACCATGGTACATGCCATCTTCGTATTCAAATTTATCCCCAAAACATGGAACTGGGGAGACTCACTGTCAAAGCAGGTGGTATTCCAGATAATCCAGGAGGAATAAATTTTAGTCTTCAAAATTGTTTTCAATTTATTCTTGAGGAAAAAGCACATGTCCTTAAAGTTCTGTTAGAATCCTCCAGCTGAAAATGACTGTGTTCCCTAATTTCTTGATTGATGCCTAGCTGTCTTGGTTTAGGGCAAATTTGGAAGAAAACCTCCAAAGGGGTTTCCTCTACAAAGAAAATTTAAGTGGCCCCTCCCCCAGCTGGTTCAGGAAAAGATTTCCATGGAGAAAAGTGGAAAAACTGCTTATTTAGCAGGCAAAGCATTCACCAGCCCAAAAATTTGCAATAACAATAATAAATATTAACAATATTATATTATATTTTATTTATTTATTTATTTGTATAATATTTTTATTATATATATTTATTTGTTATTGTAATATAATAACAAATAAATATTAACAATATTAAACAATAAAACCTCTGGCTGCTTTGAAGAGATGACAAACTCAGAAAGTCCCCTTCATGGGCTGTAGCTCAGCTCACTCAGTCTCTTATCAGCCCCTCTTGTGCTGGAAATGCCGTGGCCCAGGCCCAGCCTGGAGCGGGAACTCCCGGTGGCAGTTCCTGGTGTGTTGGAATTCCAGCACACAAGAAGTTGGGGACACAAGACAGATAATGGACTTTGTACCTAGTTAACATAAGAGATTTGATATCAGGATGCCTTGGCAAAAGCAAATGGAACTTTGAGAATTAGACCTAAATTGCAAGAAGATTAAATCAAACAGGTTTACCCGAAAAAGGAAATCCCATTAAACTCAGCAAGCAAGAGATGTTGTTATATGCATAACTATGTATATGTGATTTTAGCCTAATCATTGTAGCACACATTACTAGTCTCTCTAAAATAGTCTAAGTGTTTGTATCCCACAATAAAATCAAATTCTGATCACTGAGTCAGTCTTCCCCATCTCTCTCCATCGCCGACATCTTCTGGGTTTTCAGTTCAGAGCAGGTTTAAACAGTTCCAAGAAAAAGAAAAACCACAGTCCAGGGAACTTCTCTGCCTTAGCTAGCTAAAAGCTAGCTAAAAGCAGAGAGCTCTGTCCTGCTGTCTGTCCATCCACAGACATCACAGCCCACGAGCAGGAATGTGGAGGAGTGAGTGCGGTGTCTGAAAACAAACTACACACTTCTTCCCTCCCCCGCCTTCACTCTCAGAACCAGTCTTAAAGGTGCAAAACTTATTTTTGGGCTAAACAGATGAATGAAATTCAGCATAAAGTCTCCCCTGGACAGTATCTTACACCATTGCCTAAACACTAGCTCTTTCACCACCAGTAGCAATAGTAGTGGCAGTCAGAAGGGTGTGGTTATGCTTGCCAGTTTGTCCTACCTTCTCAAAGGACCACAAGCACTTTTCTTGCTCCATCCTTGCTGCTTTTGTCCCTGTTGATATGAGATTGTGAATATTTAGCAGCTGAGGCACATGGGTCATTTGGAAATTTAGGAAGATTAAACACTGGCAATATCTTAAAGTACCTTTAAAATTCATTTTGTATTCACAGTTCTCAATTCTTCTTGACTACTGCTAGAAGCAGCAGTAGTGATCTCTGTAGTCTCACTTCTATAGGCCAATACTAAAACTTCTTTGCTATCAATTATAAATCAACAAGTATCATCTAGTATCCAGTGCCAAAATAACACATTGCATCTCAAATTTCTGTGTCCATGGAATCCAGGAAAACACTCCCATTTAATCTGTTTTGTTTATGTCCCTGGGAACACTTTGTTGCTCTGAGCAACTTGGTCTAGTGGAATGGGTTTTGGAAACAGATGATTTTAAGGTTGCTTCCAACCCAAGCCATTTATGATTTTTGAGATTAGCTTAGGAATCATAGAGTAACTTATGCATCTACCATGGATTTATTCTTTTATTTTAAGAGGTAAATTTAATGTGTTTTTCTTCTTGACATAGCATCAATGTTACAGCATTCATGGATACTTTCCTAAAGCATGATTTGGAATAGCCAGTGCTTTGTATAAAAAAAACAGCATATTTCAAACAGGACATTTCTGTATAAAACCTTGTGATTCATCAACAGTGTTTCAGTGCAAGATGGAGCTGTTATTATGGTAGTGCTGTTTACAAAACAGTATGAGATGATGTATATATTGTTTGCTCAGAATATCTAGTTCCTGAAGACTTTTGTCCTTTCACAATTTCTTCGTCCAAAAAATCCTGTCAGTCTAATTGAAAATATTTCCATCTTCCCATGATAAATTGAAAAACATGTTCCTTTAGTTTATATGAGACATTATTGTTTTGCTACCTTGGAGTTCCCAGTTCTAATCCCATTGAAAAGAAAGCCAAGTATTTTTAGAGTTTTAGAGTTGCAGTGCTGCCTTTGATCTATAAGTGGCAGTATTTATTTGTTGGTGCCAGTAGAATTTATAGCAGGCTTGTCTGATGTTTCTGAAGTCTTGTGTGTCCCATTGCTTCATTTCCAGCTATATTATATGTAAATCAGCTGCACCTTCATGCCAGCAGAAGCACAATTTGCACAGTAATTGGTGGCATTTTGCAATAATTCCATTTTCACATTACTGCTTAGCATGCATTTGAGAGAGAGTTTTTCATAATTAAATCATCTCTCACCACCCTTGTAATTTTTAAATTTTTCTCTTAGTGTTTAGAAATACTTTTTCATTGATTTAGTATTCATTCAGTCAATGACTGTGCAGCAGACATTGCTGTAATGCCACTGCACATATGGTTTGTTGTACATACATTCTCCAATTTTATCTAAGCTACACTATCTGGATCTTACTCTCCCAAGTCATATAAAAGGGTTGGAATAGCAGCCCCAGTCTATCCTTCAGCTGCTTTCTTGTCAAGTGTTTACTGACCAAAATTTTAGGTCAAGCTATAGTGCAAGGTTTGTGCCCTAATTTGGATTACATGTGTTTAGAAGATCTCAGAGGTATGTGCTGGTAAGCCAGCAGGAGAAATTAACTCCCATGCAATCAGCTTGAGAAAGATTTCAGGTTGGAATTGCAATTTATGAGAATGATGGCAATAATGCATTTACAATAAATGCAACAGAAACACTGGCTTAAACCAACAAAGAGTATACAACCTTACACCCTGTTGGTCAGTGTGGTGGTCACAGTCCACTGAAGCAGTGGTTGCAGTCCCATTGGAATGATGGTTATGGTTTTGTTGAAAGTGGTCATCTTGTGGAAAGATCTGGTCCTCCTGTGGAAGTCTGGGTCCACCTATGGATGTTCAGTGGTGGTGGCGTCCCAAGTCCTCAAATGTCAAGATTATATGGGGTCAGATTCAGGTGGTACCTCTCCCAGGGCAGGGAGTTTCACAATGTAATTATGTAATCCTATGAGTCATAGGATATTGAGTCCTTGATGGTCATTGTAGCCCTGAGTTTTTGATCGTTCATTAACAGGGATGATCCCCTCAAAATGGGTGTGACTGTGCATCCTCAGACTGAGCTATCAGGGCTGAGTCATTACCCTGCCTCTCAGGGTTGGCCCTTTTTTTTGACTTATTTCAAGGTTTGATCTCCTTATCAAACACCCAGGTCATAATCCGAGGGGTGCAGTGTGTACTGGGCAGCTGTTGCAAATGACAATTCATGATGTAGATAGAAGTAGAATACATTGTTTGATTACACCCATAGTGGCACCCTTTTTCCTGTTATCACAACAAGATGGCAGTCCTTGAGCTGGGTGGGTCATCAGGAGTTTTAAGTGACAGGTGCCAAGTGCTGTCCCATTGTCTAGCATTTATATTTTTATGGTGTCTTGCTTTGCCACTCCATCTGGGCCCGTGAAAGAGCAGCATTGGAGACTCCATAGTTATTCTGTACTGACAACATAACTTGGAGTGGTCCAAATAAAACCTCCAAGACTAGTACTACTACAAACATTTTGAAAATGAGGATGTGAAATTGTGCATAGAATACCTGTCCAGATACTTCTAGATTAAATTACTCACTAGTGAGTACAGAGGTAATTGTATTGGAGAACTGTTGAGCTCCATACAGTCCCATAGAGTCTGCTTTTGTACTGATAACCATCCTCTGAGATAACTGCCTCTGAAGGGTATTCATTGGAACTCTACTTACCATAAACTGAGAGAGGACTATTGCATAAGAATTCTTAAATTTCTGTACTAAATGTCACTAATTTAAATGTCTCTGCTTTGTAGTCAACTATCATAGTCTTCCAAAGCTATAGACTGGATACCAAGGAGACCTTTCTGAAAGAATAGAACTTCTCTTTCTCATTTAACAGGTCATAGTACTTTTCAGTGAGGACATTCATCATGAGGAAAGGTATTATGTTTGAAGATGGACAGCTGCCCTTTTGAACCATGATGAGTATGCTAATATTGCTACTTGAGAGATTATTTTCAGAAACATACAAGAAACACAATCATGAACTAAAATGCCTGAGTAAGTGACACATGATGGTCATGCATCTGAGATGGAGCACCCGACAGACCTCTGTTGTTTCATCAGCCAAACAGCCGGGACTTGCTTTTATAGGCAATTCAAAGCTCCCAGCTCTAAACAGTCATTGCTCTAATCCCCATGCCTCCCAGACTCTGAATCATTCGAATGCTTGAATTTTAGGAGAGTTGTCATGAGTTGAAAACTCTGTCAGTCAGCCCAGAGGCAGGTTTCTGGAACTGGGCCGAGTTTCTTATTTATAATCGGATTAATGTTCAGTACAAGTCAGCTTGTTCTGCAACATCTCACCCTTTTGTCGTTACTAAAATTGCAACTTCCTCTCTGTCATCTATTTGCAAGGGTCCCTTGCAAACAGCGTGACAGAAAACAGCATGGTTTTAATTTGTATGAATTATATATTAATGAAGCTGCAGCATTTAGGTTCAGTGTCTGTAAGGCAAGAATTGAGGTTAGCATGTTACAGCTTAATGTTTAGGTTACAAATCTAAACTTATCTTTTAAAACAACAAACCACTTAACTATTAAATAGAAGTCTAACTACTAGAAAAAAAAACAAATTGTAAGCAGAAAAACAGTTTGTAAACATGAAAAAGAAATTGTAAACAAAGTTGTACATTATATCTTAACTCTAAACTGAAATTAAAACTTTGAAACATTCAACTTTAGAACTGTGAGAAAAACAAGCTGAAGAGATAAAGCAATTTGTAAACAAACAGTCTTTATATGAATTTTTATTACAATTATCTCACATTTCTATGAAGTAGTTGTTAATTGTTCTGGTTACACGGCTCTATGATATCTATTGAACAGACATTGGCTGATGCTGTGGTTCCAAGCAGGATGCAGCACAGGATGGATATGTCTAGTAAGTGTCCAACATGTCCCAGAGTCCATAGAATGTGTTTATCATAGGATTATCATTGGACTGTTGTATGATTGATTAAAAAACATTAGAACATGATATTACCTAAGACATAGAGAGGGGGTGTACATTCACCCCAACCTTCCCTCCCTCTTTTTTTTTTTTGTATTCATAACTAAAAATAGGAACAAAACATGGACTTTGAACAGTATTAGTAAGGTACTATTATCTAGGGGGTTTCTGAGGCATCCCTTTTTCACTATGAGGACTTGAAAGAACATCTTCTGGACAAGGCTTTCTCATTTATCTCAAAGAAAAAGGGTTTTGCTTTTGTAAAATTTGTATACTAATATGTTTTTCTTTACTAGCCAGGTTCATGGCTTGATCAGGGCCATGAACTTGGTTGGGAGAGCTTTTCTGTATTTATTATTTTAAAAACAAGCTTGTATTAAAAGCTAGTGTAAAAATCTTTTAACATAAACAACTTACGATTAATTAAAGAAATATAGGTATTTAAATTTTCTTGTTTCTATGGTAATAGTGTAAGTAATACACTTCTCTTTGTTAGAAGTTAGAAATTTGTTATTGACTTTACCAGGTGAATTTTAGGTTTTTAAAATTATGACAGGTGGTAAAGTCTTAGTTAAAAGACTTTGCAGCTGAAATTTGCTCGTGGTATTAGTAAATTAATGTTGTATGCATACTTTAGTGGATCTAGAATGTTAGGACAAGTGAGTCTTCCAGGTCAATCTAGAAACAATGCATGCAGAAATACCAGGAGTACTAAGAGAAAACTTAGTAACATACATTCTAGGATATGTTTAATACACAGTAAACCATAATTTGAAACAGAAACATAATGTTTTCTTAGTAACTGTGATAACATTTGTTATAAACAAAAATCTGCCTATTTTTTTTTTTGTGAAGGAAAGAAGTTACAAAAACTAGTCAGACCACAGTTGCTGGACCAGTTTGTTATCATAATTACAAGTAGTTGTCGTTAATGGTTCTTTTTGTATCGGTGAGAGCCCTGACCGGTCCAGGTTGATGGCTCTTCCCCCACAGGCAGTGATGGGTGGGGGCCTCCCCAGACAGTGAAGAGAAAGAGATAAGACAAAGGAGGGGGGGCATGCAAAATAACCTCGGGACCAGCATGCAATGAGAAGCTACTATTCCAAACATACTGAAGAGACCCCCAAAACAACGAGCCAATATAGAGTTGGGAAATTAGAGTGATGTCTGAATGTGAGGCACAGTGTGCTGGGCCAGCAGAACCTTCATAGCCCCTCACCCTGAGTGGAGGGTCATCCGAAAACCGGGACCCAGAGGGGGAGCCAGGCTGTGGACAACATCCTGGGGTCATGCCTAAAAAAAGTTCCCACGAGGACGGGACCCCCCCAGCTCTGTCCCCAGTGGACAAAGCTGCACATATCCTCAGCGTCACCCTGGGAGAGACAACAGGAGACTGCAGACCCGTCGAGCTGCCCCATCCTGAGCTGATCACTTTTAATAAAGGCATTAAAAGGAGAAAAACTCTCCTGCCCTGTTTGTTTCAGCTGGGGTGCTTGTCCAGGATAGCCACGCCAGAAGAGGACACCAGGACCGGCCATCTTGGACCTCCAGGACAGCTGGCTTCTGGACCAGAGAGATCGGCTTCGGACCAGTGACGCTGAGGAGCACCAAACCACCGGACTGGTGAGAAATCCGGTGGCGGGAGTGGGAGACGAGCGAGTGTGTGTGTGAGTGAGATGAGGCCGGCAGCCGGACCCTCGGGGTGAGAGAGGACCCCTCAGCAGCGCGGTTCCAAACTCCTGCGAGGGAGCCGGCCGGGAACAGGGGGAAGCACGTGGACCTCGCATGAGTGAGTCGTCTCCTAAGGGGCAAAGAGGGTCCCCCCCCCGGGCGTGCGGAGGGAGTAGTTGTATGAGTGGCACACACCCACAAAAGTCTTGACAAAGGGGTCAGGCACAAATCCCAGCGAAGGAGGCTGGGGTTTGTTTTTAAGTCCTGGTAGATGTAAGACCTGACATTGGGAAAGTCAGGCAATCAAGAGATCTGTCAGTTTCTCCTGCCTGACAGAGGGAAGTCAGGCAGATTGAAAGTCCCAAGGAGGATTCGGGCAAGCTCACAAGCCCTGCAGGCAAATTAAGTCCTGACAAAAGCAGTCAGGCACAAATCCCAGTGAAGGAGGCTGGGGTTTGTTTTTAAGTCCTGATAGATATAAGACCTGATGTTAAAGCCAGGCAATCAAGAGATCAGGCATTGTTTCAATATAAAGTCCTGAGCGTCAGGCAAAAAAAATTTTGAAGTTTGGTGGAGGAGGCTGAAGCGCCTCAAACAAAATTTTTGGAGATTACCTGTAAATTGAGACACCTTTGGGATTTTTTTCTCTTGAGACCTGAAAAATGGGAGGGTGTAATAGTAAGAAGAAGGCAAGAGACTGAGGAATATACCTCCCAATAGCCCCTCAGGGGAGCTGTTAGACAAATGGGATTCTATAGAGGCCACGGAGGGATTAGATAAGGTGAGGGTGATCCACTACTGTGTAGAAGTCTGGCCAGAATTAGAGGTGCAAGGAGGATGGCCTTGGTGTGGGACAAAGGATAAGTGGATGTGCCAGCAACCGAGTCATTACCTGGCAGCTCGAGGAGATACCGATCCTGAGCAATTACTGTATGTAGCTTGCTGGTTAAAGAGTGCTTTTGGGGATGAAAGTGTGCGAATTTGTAAGGTTCAGAAGAAGAAAGAGGGGAATGAAGGAGGGGATGCTGAAATTAGTAAAAGATGGGACTCCCTAGACTATTTGCCTTCTTCTGCCCTTCCACCTTATGATCCTCTTCCTCAGGCACCTCAAATGGCAGGTCTGGCTCTTCCCCCGGCTGCCGTCACACCACCACCTGCTCAAAGTCCTCCTTCTACCTCTCTAGCCTCCCCTATGATAGATTCAGTATCTCCCCCAGTAACCACTCCCTCACCACCCTCTTTGGCTCCTCCAATTGCTTCTGGACCTCCACAAGTGCCTACTACACCTGCTGCACTCCCCACCACTTCTCCAGCTCCACTTAATCTCCACCCAGTCTCCTCTCCCTGTCCTATTGCTGTCCCTTTACCTCCTCTTAGTTGGGACATAAATGCCTCCTTGCCCAGTGAACAGTTATCACCAAATACACCCATGGACCTGCAGAAAGTTCAGGGTAGCCCAGATGTCCCTCAGGCTGGTAGTTTGGCATCTGAAGATGGGCCATACCGTGGTACGAGATCCAAAACCTCCAAGGCAGAGAGGCTTTTTCCCCTCAGAGAAGTTCCTATGGGAGGAGTAGTGGGAGGTGTTGGTTTTGTGAATTCTCCTCTAACAGTTTCTGAGGTGAGAGGACTCAAGAAAGAGTTAGGGCATTTAGTTGAAGACCCAGTGGGCATAGCCAGCCAAGTGGATCAATTTTTAAGTCCAAATAGCTACACTTGGGGGAGATGAATTCCATCCTAAGTTTATTATTTTCCCCAGAAGAGGTCCAGATGATTAGAGCAGCTAGCATAAGAATTTGGGAGAAAGATAACTGTCCGGGACCCCAGGTGCCATCAGGTGAACAGAAATTGCCACTAACGGATCCCAACTGGAACCCTAATCAGCAGGAAGGGAGGAAGGCCATGATGGAATATAGATCTTTGATAATTAGGGGGATCAAAGAGTCAGTTCCCAAAGGAACTAATACCAAATTGGCATTTGAGGGTGCCCAAGAGAAGGATGAAGCTCCTGCTACTTGCCTCAGTCGCCTAAAACGGAACTTCCAGTTGTACTCTAGAACAGACCCAGACACCCCAGAAGGTCAAGTGCTACTAAAGTTACAATTTGTTATTACCAAATCTTGGCCAGATATAGGGAGGAAACTAGAAAAGATTGAAGATTGGCAAGAAAAAGACATTAATGAGTTACTACGAGAGGCATTGAAGGTGTATTTAAGGAGGGATGAAGAAAAAGCAAAGACCAATGTAGCATTGTGTGTTTATATATATGGGTTTATTATAAGTTGGTTATTTTTTTTAAGTTAAGAATTTGCTTTGACCCTCGGTTCCCCCCACGTTCTCCCTCCTAATGGTTTGTTCCTCCCACCCTACCTATCAATCATTGTAACCGTCCCCTCTCATGTCGAGAATCTTGATCTGTGTCAATCATCCCTTACCACACTTATGATTTGTCCCCTGAGACCTTTCCCTTCCCTGGGCCCTTCCTATTGGTTCTGTGTGTCCCAAGCTCCATCCCTGGGTTTTGTTCATTGGTCCCTCGTGTCCCTGTCCATTACCCCCTTCCCCTTTATCAGTGCCTCCTTAATGGCTTTCCCCTGACACCGTCACTGCCCCCGCCCCGGCTAATAAAAGCGCCTGGGCACCCATACGAGTGTCCACTCCTTCCTTCCTTTGTCCCGGTACTTCGCAGTCCTGCTCCCGCCTGCATCACCACGCCGTAGACAGAGACACTACTCAGGGGTTCTCACCGAGAACCTGGGAGAGTGGCGGAACTCGCAGTCTCTCCCGGTCACTCCGGGAGTGGCTGGCCGGACCCGTCAGCTCCCGTGGCTGCGGAAGCGAGACTGCAGGCCAAGGCCAGGATCATGGTTGCCGTAGCTAGAGAAAGTGCGGGGTGGGAAGGACCACCACCAGGAGGAGGCAAAGATGGGTCAGTACTGTCAGGTACAAGAGGGATAGAGAGACCCCAAGTCCCTTTGAGTGAGTCCCTGCAATTATTGTGGAAAGGCAGGACATGTCAGGAGGTTTTGTAGAAAACTCAGTCTCGATGAGGCAATAGCCAGAGAACAAGAAGCGTTAGAGAAAGTTTTTAGAGGTGACGATTAAGAGTGTGAGAAGCTTTACACTTTAGAGGACTCAATGCAACATCTAGAAAAGCCCTTGGTAAACATTGAAGTAAGACCCCTAAATAGAGAATTTGAATTTTTAGTAGATACAGAAGCAGATAAGTCCTGTCTCAACAAAGTACCAGAAAGTATAGTGAAATACCCAAAAACGTCTGAGATTAGACAAAAACAGCTAAGTAGCAAGATATCCAATAGCACTGAGACAGTAGCACCAAACTAGTAATAAGTGATGTGAAAGTAAAAGGTACCTTATTATTGTCTTTGTTGTGTGTGTGAGAATGAGTCAGAAAGTCAGCCTCAACTTCCTGGGTGGGTAGGAGGGGGGAGCAATGGAAAGAAGTGTGTGTGACCTGCAAACCAGACTGGTGTTCCCCAGGCGTGTGAGGGGGCCGTAGCTGTAAGAAGACAGACACACAGACAGCCTCACAGGTGAATGGGCACTGGAAGCAACCGGAGTCAGGGCCCTTCCAAGAGGCCCCCAGATACTGAGACCTGTGGGCCAACCCCAAAGTGAGGGGGGGGGGCACAGGAACCCCTGATTTTCTAGCAATAAGGATCCACTTTGTGTCTTGAAAGTGTGAAGGAATGTGTGAAAGTGAATGAGAAATAAAAGTGAGTGAATGTAGACAAATTAAAGTATAGGTAATGTAGATTGTGCATTATAAGTTTTACCACATCTCCTTGGAGGGAAGTGTATTGCGTTGAAAAATACTAGGAAAAAAATTTGGTCTTAAAAGTGAAGAGTTAAAAAAAGTAATATTTAAGCTGTTACTGAAAGTAAGAAACCGAAGCAGGAGATGAATAGATAAGATCTTGAAAATAGAACAGAAAACCAGTAAGTTAAATATACAGAAAATAAGAGAATAAAAGTACTTTTGGAGTTAAGTTAGCTAACAGAAATACAACTCCCTGCAAAATACAGAGTATGCAGAAGTTGGTAAGAGAAACATGCAAGCTATGGAAAAAGGGAAATGAACCAATTATACATTAACCGAAGGAACCGAGTTTTGATGGAATCATAAAATAGCAGACTATTAATGCCTATATTTGAAAGTCCGTTTCAGGTACTCCTCATTGCTAGTTCGACTGTGCAGACCAAGAGAAAAGGGTTGGACCCACATCACCAGATTCCACATTGCTCTCATCTCCTGGTATTGGACCAGGATTCAACATCAGTTTCTCTCTCTGGCATTGGACCAGACTCCACACCCCACTCTCCCTCTGTCATTGTCCCTCTGGCACTGGACCAGACTCCACCCCATTTTCCCTCTGGCATTGGGCCAGAGTGCACCCCACTCTCACCTCCTGGCACTGGACAGATTCAACCACACCACAAGTTAATTCACCTGAGTATACTGTCATAAAAGGGCCAAAAGATTTAAAATTGACTTTCAGAAAGAAGAGTCAAAAAGACTGAACTGTATGGGAAAATAATTGGTATCAGAGCCCCAACATAGCTTAAAATATTTCAAGACAGTTTTGTGTAAAATAAGTTTGTAAAAAGTCTAAGACTGTAAACAAGTAATTCTAGTTAAGTTTCTCCAATTTGGTTCTAAAGACTCCAGGGTAATCTTCTACAGAGCGCTCCCCTAAGAGGAACCAAATTTAGTAGGGAACAGACAGAGAGGGGTTTAACCAGAGAAGTGGGTAGAAGAGACTCTAAAGAGCTTGGAAGCTTCTCCTCAGTGAAATTCCCCAAGAGGCAAGGCCGGGTGGGCAGGCTGTGCGAGATGACCCATACCGGACTCTTGGGAAGGGCAGCAATGATGGCTCTGATCGCTGGTGGTGCTCTGAGGAGCCCGGGAGATCCTGCAGTGAGTGCTACCAACCCTCTATGAGGAAGAAGTGAGCTCCTTGTTTAGAGTCCACATCAATTCTAACCCTAATTGTGTTAACCTCTCCCAATTGGTCATTTATCAGAAAAATAAGAGAGTGTATTGGATAGCCCAGAATACTGCCACTTCTAGGCAGCACCTCCTAGGAGAGTGCCCTATAGGAGAGGCCTGGTTGTGCTTTAAATGTGATATTGCTGAAGCAATTTCAGTAGATCTAAATAAAAGAAAAGAAATAGTAAAAACAGTAAGAAAGATGGTTTGTAGCAAGTATTTAGCAGTTAAGAATTCAGCTACCCGGTGGATCTCAGGAGATCCAAATAAATTAGAGTCTGTTAAGAAAAAAGAAAGAGACAAGTGTAACCACTATGAAGTATATGAATGTTATGAGTGTACTGAAAAAAGGATAAACCCCGTTTGGAAAATGAAAGAACTGTGTAAATATAGAGAATGTCCAACAGAAACTGATAACACATTTTGGGAAAGCCCTGAACACCTGGGTTTGATCTGTGGTACTACAGCATACACTAAATTGTTAAGAGACTGGTCTAGCAGCTGCACTGCTAAAATGATAAAACCGTGGTTTTTCTCACTGTGTGTATACTTGGAGGATTGCCCTTTTTACAATGTTTGTTTCCCTGTTTCATTAAAGTAGTATTAGCTGTGCAAACCAACCTGAAGAAACCAGGAGAGGTAATGAAGTTAAGTAACCATGATTACCAGAGTGCTCAAGAAATTTATAATCAATTCAAAAATCGTAAGTTGATGCGAGCTTAAACTTAAGCCTGATCAAAGAAAAAGAGGGGGGTACTGTTATAAACTAAAATATGCCTATATTTTTGTGAAGAGAAAAAGGTTACGAAAACTCGTCAGACTACTGTGGCTAGACCTGTTTGTTATGATAATTAAAAGTAGTTGTCGTTAATGGTTCTTTTTGTGTCGGTAACAGCCCTGGCCGGACTAGGGTGGTAGCCTTCTCCCCCAAGCAGTGATGGGTGGGGGCCTCCCCAGACAGCGAAGAAAGGGACAAGACAAGGAGGGGAAGTATGCAAAATAACTTCGGGACCAGCATGCAATGGGAAGCCACTGCTCCAGGCGTACTGAAGAGACCCCTAAAACAATGAGCCAATATAGATTTGAGAAACTGGAGTGGTGTCTGGATGTGGGGCGCAGTGTGCTGGGCCAGCAGAGATGTTCATCGCCCCTCACCCTGGGCTGGACAGTCATCCCAAGGCCGGGAGCTGGCGATCCGAAGTGCGGATTTTAACATCCTGGGGTCACCACACCCATAAAGGCTCCCACAAGGATGGGACCCCGAGCTCTGTCCCCAGTGGACAAAGCTGCACATCTCCTCCTCAGCGTCACCTTGGGAGAGATGAGGGAGAGACGACAGGAGACTGCAGACCCGTCGGGCTGCCCAATCCTGAGCTGATCACTTTTAACAAAGGCATTAGAAGGAGAAAAAGTCTCCTTGCCCTGTTTATTTCACATGGTGTTTGAGGGAATTTAGTCATTAGTAGATGTAAAGGCATGAAAAGTAATGTGTATTTTTGAGTGAATGAAGCAAAATTCAGGTTTTGATTGCCATCTGGATAATTCCTTTTGTTTAGTTCCCATCAGCTGGAGTGTTTCTGATAGAGAAAAACCACACCACCACTGTGTTGCTCCATCCTTTGCTTCATATCTACACTGATTTCTACAGAGCGCACCATCTTTCTGCCATTGCATCCTTGGTTTCATTTCTTCCTTAGAGAGACTTTAGAGCAGCGTTCCTGCTCTTAAGATATGCAGACAGTTTGTCCCTGGTGAACTATAGCCAAAGCCTACCCCCTAGCTAAAGTCAACCCTCCACAGTTTTCAAGCCCTAATCTTCGTATTGCAAGAAATAAAAGAAGTGACAGAAGTAAAAATATATTTGGAGAAAAAAATTAAAATAAAAAAAAATTAAGATGTGTTTTCTAAATATGAATATGTACTTGTTGCAAATATACTTATATCTTAATGAAATGGACTGTAAGGACATGGCTGTATGTGACTGGAAATGCAAGTGAAACATATTTTCACAAAGATATATATAAAAATATATATAAATATATATATATAATGTATTCTTTTGATTACTTCAATAGTGTAAATAATAAATTGTATTTTATTTTCAAGTCAATTCAACAAATTTCAAGTTAAACAGAGAAAGAATGTATGTGGACATTTAATACAGAACATGTACATTAAATCAACAGTCTTATTGATTTCATTTATAAAAATGCATGACATTCTCAGTATTGCTGAGCCGAGTTTTCTAACACCTTTTAATAACCTATAGTAACAATATCATGTTTCCTTCCAAAAATATTTAATGACTGTGCATTTCAGAATATTATTATATTAAAGTCTATGCACAGAACAGTTATACAGAAAACTCAAGAAAAATCAGATATTTTCTCAGTCTAAGCAATTAAACCACTGTCAGCAAGGGCAAAATGCTAACTGTTAAAGCTGAAGAGAGAATAAACAGTCAGAACATGATGCAGAGCTGTTTATCCTGTTAGCTTAAGCTTCCCTGCTAAGACAGATGCATTTCTTTTCATGTATTGTGGTAGATAGTGACAGACTCAGATCTTACAAATAAATCTATTTGAAATTGTGAAAAGCAGGTTCACTCTCCTGTGAAAATTTAAAAAGTTTAATAAAGGACACTGGGGACAAGGACAGTAGAGCAAAGATTATTACAGGCCAGTGCATCTTACCACTCAGCCAAGAGCACACTGTTATCTTTGGAGATAGCCCTTAAATACCTTTTCCTTACATCAGCCTGTTGCATATTCAGAGACCCTTATGCATAGTAAACTTTTTCCCCAAATTAGTTTACGTGTTCCAAGAATTGTTTAGCATATCTCCTCTTTGGATTTGCCTTTTTAGAGCATGCTTATTCCTTGGTTATGGTTTTAGTCAATTCTTACCAGTTTTTGGGCCTTTAGTCCATTCTCCAGTTTTTGGGCCTTGGTCCACACTGTCTTCAGACAGTGAGTGGACCAGATATGCTACAGATAGTTGGCATTTCTGTAGCAGGTGTCCTCATCCTATGTTCATTGGATTTTATCCCATCCAAGCAGGCATTTTATTTCACTACTATGTCTAAGCTTAATTAACAGCAGAAGTAAAAACTATATCTTTATGACAAAGTTACTTTAACACTACACAAATAAATCCATTTTAATATTTGCAAAAAGCCAATATTATAATATGCATTTATAACAAAATACAGCTGAGCAAAACCACAAAAATATTAATGAATATTCATTGAGAACATTAATGGCAATTTGACTAGTTTTTATCATCCTTCCTAGCCCATTTCAAAGTATCCTTGAGAACTTTACATGTAGTGTCAAGAAAACATATGAAATGTTAAAGTCATAAGTGCTCTTACAGCTTACAAGGACAACAGTGGTACCAATTAAGTTTTCATCAAGGTATGTGTAATGCTTTAATGCTGGCTGGGTGCCAGGCACCCACTAAAGCTATTGTATCACTCCCTGCCACAACTGGACTGGGTCCAGGAGTTCAGATGAACACAGGGTGAAACCACTCATCAATTCCCATAACAATTAAAATAAACCGCTTGGGGAAATTAATGAATTTATTACCAATAAAAATCAGAGCAAGATTAAGAGAAGTAATCATTTCTTAAAAACACCTTCCCGCCACCCTTTCTTCCTTTCTGGGTTCTACCACCTTTCCCCCCAAGCAGCTCAGGGAGAGAAGTGGGAGTTATGGTCAGATCATCACACGTTTTTGCTACTGCATAGGTACAGGAGTCCTGCCCCTGCTCGAGCATGGGGTCCCTCCCACAGGAGACAGTTCTCCACAAACTACAGTTCTTAATTAACTGCTCCAATGTGGGTCTCTTTCCATAGGGTCTTTTAGGCACAGCCTGCTCCATCATGGGCTCCTCTATCCATAGATCTGCAGATCCCTGCCAGGTGCCCATTTCAGCACAGGCTTCCAAGTTCACACGCTCCTCTCAGGCATCCACCTGGTCTGGCATGGGGCTCCTCCACAGGCTGCAGGTGGATCTCTGCATCCCCATGGATCTCCATGGGCTGCAGAAGAATCTCAGCTCTGGCACCTGAAGCACCTCTTCCCCTTCCTTTTCACTGACCTGGGTCTGCAGAGTTGCTCCTCTTGCATGTTCTTACTCTGCTCTTCTCTGGATGCAATTAGATGTGTGCAATGGCTTTTTTTCCTTCTCAAGAGGAATCTCTGTATATTTTCACAGAGGTGTTACAATCAACCCTGATTGTCTCAGCCTTTGCCAGCAGCAGGCCTGTCCTGGAGCTGTCTGGCATCGGCTCTGTCAGATAAAAGGGAAGCTTCTAGCAGCTTCTCACAGAAATCACCCCTGCAATCCCCTCTTCCCAATACCAAAAACTGGCCACACAAACCCAAAACAGTATGCAATACTTTTTTCTTAGTCAACCTGATTCACTTTGGAGAAACAGAAAAATTTCAGATACACAGGACAAAAACCAGCTTACTGTTTCCCAAATATATTAATAGGTTTAAAAAAAAAAGTCTGGTCTCTTTCTTTATTTGTTCCTATAAGACTTGCAGTTTGATACCTGAACTTTAGGTGATATGTTAATAACATTATTAATTTATGATTCACATTTGGACCATGTGCTGGTTCTCCATTCTCCTTGTAATGACACTGAGTTAGCATGTTTGCCAACTTCCCATAGACGAAAAATTTTCCTCACAAGTGGATTTAGGTGTTTTCCTCTCTGTTTCAGGTGATCATCAATTCACTAGAGAGTCAGACACTTGCAATATGTTGCACATAACCATCTGTTTCAAGCAGGAAATAAACTATTAGGCTAATGAGTAAGAAAGGCTGAAGATGAATAAAGGGCCAATGCCAAGATTTCAGCGGCAGGTGTCTCAACCTGCAGCTGCACCTGCAAAGTGCAGTGTAGAATTAAAAAAAATCAGATCAATCCTTCCTTTCAGCCCCTCAAAGAAATGAAGCAGGTACAGTCTGCTGCTCAACAACTCATCAGATAATACTTCTGCATTGACATATTCCTCTGGTTTGAAAACACAAACATCTTCAGATAAATGTGTTTAATTATGGAGAATTTCAGATAATGTATTGGTAATGGTATTGAGGATTGCTTAAATTCGTTAGAGTTAAGAAGTATCAAAATTTACTACCAAGATAAAATCTTTCAGGATAGACAATGGGATAAACATAATTTTTAAGGTGCAATGTAGATTTTGCAGTAGCTGAAGTTTTCAAAATTTAGGCAATGCCACTCTTATCTCCTAATAGAAATTAGGAGGTGTAGAATCTAGGTGTCTAGAGTTGATTACAGAGAGGAAAGCTACCAAGAACCAGCTTGTGAGCACTGGAGGAAATGGAATTGTAGAAAGTTCTCAGGGCCTGACAGCAGGCCCACACAGTATGCATCTGTATGTAAACTTTGAGATAAGAAATGCTGACTTAGAAATGCCATGGAATAGGACAGATATTGTGGAGAGAGGAATGGAGCTAGGAAAAAGTTTCAAAGGATAGCCTTCCAAATAAGACAAGATATTTTGGAGAAATTGGACTATGAAAGATGTATTGTAGTAGGACCATGAGGGGTAGTTTTAGATGATTGGCTTTAAGGCATCTACAGCATGGTGTGGCAAAAAGCTGATAGGCCAAGAAATGCTTATAGTGTATTGGAGTTAGAAAATAGCCATCTTCTAAATGTGATGGTGTGAATTATAACATCTGTATCATCTCACTCTTCTCATGAGACTGAAAATGGAATAAAAGTTTTTAAAACACCTCTCAGTTGCCCCATCTCTGGGTCAGGAAAAGGGTATTGTCTGACAGAACACCAGTGACATTGAGATGTTAGAACCATCAAGTGTTCCTGTTCCACTTCTAAATAAAGGCTCTTTGACTGTGTAGACAAGACCCAGAAACAATAATGTAGGATTTTGCTAGTATTTAACTAATGGAAAATGCACAAATATTTCACTACAAATTTTGAATTCCCTCTGTATTTTCTGATCCTTAGTGATATAAATCACCCAATCAGACTACACAAAATACCAGATGATTTCTATAATTTGTGTAGTGAAAAAAGTAAATGTTTTTAATGAACTTGAAAGTCAAAATCATTCATTAAATAACTGTGAGTCTTTTCAATAAAAGCACAATCAAATATTTTTCAGGTCACCTAACAATCCTTTAAATAGAAAATAATACATTTTTACAAATTACTGAATGAGTCATGAAAGTGCACTCCTGTGAAATGCTTGAAGTCCGTGGAAAGATATCAGATAATTGCTAATATGATTTAGCAGTGAATGTAGCTTTTAGCGCCCTACTAGGTGGATAGCTAAAGCATTTCTCGTTAGTCCTGGTTTTATGCCACTTCAATCACCAGCTTCAATACAGTTTATTGTTTTGTGTATATATATGAGAAGTGCAAGTTCAGGTGCAAGAAAGACCTTCAAGATGAGCTGAATGCATGCTGCTTAGATGCCTTTGCTTGTAAACATTCAGAAATGTTCTCATACCTGAACTTCTCTGTATTAGTTCAATACTGAGGCATTTGGGATAGAGTCTAAATAAAGAAAAGCAACTACGAAAGGAAAGACAATAAAAGAAAAAAATAACATACAAGTGCTGAAATCAATACATTTCATCAAAACCATTAAAAAGAATAATATAATAATAAAAATAATAAAATAATAAATAAAAACAATAATATAATAAGAATAAAAAACTACATCACCTTTGAGCAACAACACAACAAGTAATAATGGTAGAGTGTAAGAACTGCATCACTGTTGAACAACAGTTTGTTTCACCTGCGTGTGGTGGAGAGGGCCAAGGACTCTATGAGGGGTCAGACTGGCTTCATGCATAAATTCAAGGTTTGGACTACAAGCCAAAATGCTCTTTCAGCTACTGGAATTTGTAATTCAGGAAGGGCTCAGCAGAAATGAGCTAAATAAAGGCTGGAAAGCTCAAAAATGCTTAAACCCACCATAGGAAATACAAAGCAGTGCTTTGTGTCCCAAACTTCACTTTTCCTATCCTAGTCCAGTTTTACAATTTTTTTCTTTTTCTAAATGGATCTGTTCTTTTCTACAAAAGGATTTACACATCAGAATTTGATCTGCAGACTTGTCAATGTACGTCTCTCAGTATACTCTGGTTTTCTGGACCATGTGATGAGCAGGTCTTTTAAATTAGCTTCTGTGTGCTTGTCCTGACTAAATCCTGCTACCACCCCCTCCAGACAGGCGCTGGGGACAAGCCTTTCTGACACTGACAGTTGCGCATGTTAGAAGGGCAGAGATATAAAGTGACTAGGAACTTTAGGTCTAAGTATAATTTTGATGTTCTCCAGGTTAGGGAGACTGAAAGATACAGTAAAATCAACAGTAAAAATCTGCTGTGAAATTTCTTTGTCTAGTATGGTGATGGAATAATTTCATATTTCTAAAATTAGGCCATCAAAATTCAGCTTTTCTTAATCAGCTTCCAAATCTGATGCTAGCTCTTTCTCCAGATTTTTACACATTTACTTGATTCATACTTAGTTTTTGCCATTTCACTTACACAAATCTCTGCTTTTCTTTTCCTTCTCTCTCTTTTAAATTTCTTTTTAAATTTATTTTAAAAAAAATTTACCATGTTGCTTGCTTCACACTGTGTCTTTGGGAAACACTTAAATGTGTATTAAAACTTTAATAGAAGGAAAGATAAAAGAATTAATGTTATACTGATTGTTTTGGTAGACCTATTGGCAAAACTTTTCTGAAAAACATATTTCAAATGCAAATATACAGCAGTGAGACAGTTAACTGCAGATTGATTTTCTAAAAAAACTGCTGTAAACCTACTCATCACACTGCTCATCACTCATCACTGTGTGTGTATAGTGGCAAGAGCCACTATTTATTAAGTACCTCTCCTTTTGAAAAATGGGTGAAGAAAAATGTAGATGGAGAAAGTGGCTGATTTATGTTCCATCAAATGCCTTTGTTTTGCTACATCCTTATGCATTGCCAATAAAAAAACCCAAACCAAAACATGCTTCTTTTCCATCAGGCTTTAATTAATGGAAAACCTCCATGAAATATGTACATTAACACAGAAAATAAGTGAGACCACTGATTAGCCCATAATGATTCATTTCCAGGCTGAAAATACTAGCAGAACCTTTTTTTTTTAATGCATAGTACATATTGTATATACTTTTTTCAATGTATAGTATTATCACAATACAGATCAATAAGCTAACCCTAAAATCAAGGGAGTATATTGTCGTACAGTTATCAGAGAATGACCCACTGCAGAAGGGCATTAATACCAATATTCTCCAGGACTGTAAACTATCCTGTAAATACAATCAGTTTTACTTTCTAGAGCACAATGTTTAAAATAAACAAATCTGTATTTTTGTGGGCTGCTGTTTTTCTAGACATAAAAGGTCCTGATGATGGGGATAAATTGGGTATTTGTATAAAATTGAAATGCTAGAGTTGGCAGCTCCCACACATGTGTTCCAGGATGACTCAAAGAGCAGTCTCCAAGGACTTAACTCTAGAAACACAGCCACAGCATACCCCAGAGAGGCTCCAGGAGTCCTTATTTGGGCCAGTCAGTACCCCTGACTGGCAAAGGATTTGCCTACAATCTGTGTTTAGGGTACAGTATCTGTACCTAAACAGATAGGTTTAGGGTACAGATACTAAGCCTTGTGTTTGTCTCCATTGTGCAGACTAGCAATCATGGTTTGGTGCTAGCCACTTCCTGAGAGCCTTTGCCACTCCACCGAATGACAAAAACATTACAGTGGTAGGGTACGGTTTACCCTACCACTTTGTGTACCAGGTTTGTGCTGGGAACTATTTTGTTAGCAGGACCTTTTGCAATTGTGGTGCAAACCCCATGGATTTGGTTTAGAGAAGTGATAAAAATAGGGACTAAAAAATGCATGCAGAAAAGAATTTCCTGTGGCCTTCATACAAATGTTGTTATGGAGAACAGCACAGAGAACTCATAATATTTTCAGTATTTCCTCCATAAGTCTATAGATATGCTTGTTTCCGGACTGAAGAAAAGATGTTTGAAGAGGATTTAAACACCCTGTCTTCTAAATGGAATGTTAATGGAAATAAGAATTACACTGAAATATTTGTCTGAATGGTACGGTTGGTGAGGATTCTGGTCAAACTATCCAACAGATATTTACAACTGAAAAGCTTCCTAACATTGTCTCTGTTACTGTCCAACTCTTCCTTATACAGCCATTAAAGTCTGTAGATCTATGGTTCTAATCAGGCCAGCTTAGTGCTACCAGTCCAGAAACCTCCAGCACACAAAACAATAGAAGTGTGGTGATGGTTTAAAATAAACTGAGTTTAATCTCCAAGGAAATAATATGAGAAATAATTCACTGGTTCAATAAATAAGAAAATAAGAAAATGAGAAATGCAGTTGATTTCTACTTTTACATTGCATTTTACATTGTCCCTTCAATTCTCTTCAGTCTGCAACAGCAAGCAGCAGAATTTATTTTTGATGCTTTGCAGAATATAAGACATGAATATGATTTGGAGAACTTAAAGAAATTCTGAGGCTCAGTATAAAAAACGGTGATTTTCAAAAGGTAATACTAGAAGAAACAAAAAAATTCTGGCAAAACAAACACACTGAGCAAATTAAGGTGCGCTAAAGCAAATACTCATGTTTAAGTCTCACAACTTACAGTTTCTTACTGAAGTTAGATAAAATTCTTTCCCTTTACTTTGTAGGGATAAATTTTTTTGGTAATTACAGCTTTGTTTCCAAGATAACTTGTCACTCATAGACAGCTATATACTTACACTATTATTATAATTGTTCTAATTATAAAAATGCCTTTTCCTGACTATTTGATAAAAAGATATTACAGCCAATCACAATTTCAGCAACTGGTGGTACTTTGAATATTCCCAGATTCCTTTCCTAAGATCAAATATGCTTCTGTGATGGGTTTATATCAGCCCTCAAGTTGCCAACTTTTCCTTTTTAAGGGGATCATCATTCCTTCTAAAAGCCAGACCTTGCATTAAAGAATGGAAGTGTTTGAAGTATTAGTACTATTAGCTAATGTTTTATGTATCACAGGAAAGTGGACTGGCCCAGTGGAATTAGTAACATGGGGAAGAGGATATGCATGTGTTTTAACAGAAAATGGCCCTCGATGGGTCCCTGTCCGTTGCATTAAACCTTATTTGGAGCACACAGAAAAGGACAGGATGGGTGGTTCTACAGGGGATGAAAACTGAGTAAGTAATTGCATTGGTTATTAAGTGGATGGAAGCATGGATCCTCAAGGAATGTGTGGTAAAGATGGTAATTCAAGACAGAGTAAAGGTAATTATAGGCTTACGCAGAAAATCCAAAAGTTAAGTTAGTGGATGTTACTTTTGCTTCTTTTCTTTGAATTCTGTTACAGAGAGGTGCGTAGTACTGAGAAATGTGTCTTGTACCATTTCCTTTTGCAGGGCACTGACAGTCCCAGAATAGGGGAATTTGATGCACCTAAGGGAGAAATGTTGCCTTTGCATAGGGGTTGAATTAGTAGCTGAAGTGCACACTTTAAGTTGAACTAGGTTGGTTGGGCAACCAGTTAGGTTGCTTGCCCATTATGATAGGTGCAACCAATTGTAAAGTTAAGTGGATGCAACTTGGTTCTAAGTGGCGACTAGGCAGATGACTTGGTCTCTGATTCTGTGTGGGAGGAAGCTATTTAATTAGAGGTGAAGGTGTCACTCTGCTATGAATGTGTCATCTGGAAATTGTGAGGGCTGTAACGGTATTTGAAGATTTGTCTTTATGTGTTTTGTTTGTATATGAATGTTAAGATTGTGAGGATCTGTGTGTTGTGGAGTTGGTAGAAGTTGGTTATCTGTAAGTGAATGAAGAATGGATCCTCTCTCTGCTTGGATTTTTGCAAGGGCCCTGCAGAAGTCCTTAGCAGCTGTATTTGAGGGTCAAATACAAAAAGGGGGAATTGTAGAAGAAACATTCTGTGCTGTTCTTGTGAGCCAGCAAAGGCCTCCTGAAGATAAAGGAAAGCCCCATATCTCTCCCAAAGAAGACACCAAGGTTGTCACCATGGAGACGTGATGAAGGAGAGAAAGTCAAGAGATACAGACTCTAGCTGGCTCACAGAATGAAGTGGCCCCTTGGTCACCCACGGAGAACTTTGTTTCTTTCCTATAACCAATGGGCAGTGAATGTGTATGTTAAGTAAATGTAAATATCTTGAAAGACTATAAAAGCAACACGTTGCTGTAATAAATCTCTCTTGCACCCTTCTGATGGAGTTGTGGTAATTTGTGCTGTGTTGTGCTCTATAAAGACAGGAGACAGCTCTCCCTGAACTGGTCGAATCTCATGAGCAGCAATTCTCTCAAAATTGCTGGAATATGAGTCCCTCCCATGGGCACACAGTCCTCCCAAAACTGCTGTGGCATGAGTCATTCTTCCACGAAGTGCAGTCCTCCAAGGACAGGCTGCTCCAGCCCAGAAGCAAGGGCCCTCTTTCTGCCCCAGCTCTCCCACTGAATCACAGCCTTGTCTAGGCATCCACCCACTCCAGCCTGAGCACCTCCGACGTGGGCTGAGAGTGGATCTCTACATTCCCTGAGGATTCATGGGGTGCACAGGGACAACCTGCTTCACCACGGTCATCACCACGGCCTGCAGGGGAATCTTGGCTCTGGCACGCCTCCCTCTCCTTCTACACCGACTTTGGTGTCACCATGTTGTTTTCCCTCACAGGAAAAGGACTTCTCTGACTAGAAGAAAACTGTGTGCACTTTGTTTTCAAATATGTCATCACAGAGGCGTTACCAACCTCTCTAATTAGCCCAGCTTTGCCCAGCAACATGTCCATCTTCCGAGCCATCAGGAATTGGCTCTGCCAGACACGGTTGAATCTTCTCACAGAAGACACCTCTGTGACCTCCCCACTACCAAAAACCATGCTGAGGAAAACCAACACATCCATGAGTAACACTGGCTTTGGGCAGAACCTTCGACAGATCATGCTAGCAAAGAAACATATTGAAATGCCATGAAAAAGGCATTAAATACACCATATTCCTACAGCCCTCCAACTGCCAGGGGTATCAACAACAGATAATGGTATTTTTAATAATTTTTTCACTGTTTATTTTTTTAACAGATTAACCTGTGAACACTTATTTTGTGATGAAAAATTCCCTTTCATCCATTTGTCAGTGGTGTCTTGGTTTTTTGTTGGGTTATGGGCCTTTGTTTTTTGTTATTTTTTTCTTTTGCATTCTTTTGTGTTCTTTCCTTTCCTAAAGCACTGCAAGCTGAAACCACACGGAATATGATGAAGACAAGTATTACAGATGAACTGGCACAAATCAAATTTCCCAATAAGATTCTTAGACTTCACTGGTGCAGGTAGACCAGTCATGCCTGTGAAATATATTTGGTTCTCAGCATGCTGCAGCTGTGAAGAGAAAGGGCATTTGATCTCCCATAAAAAGCCAAAATCTTTAGACAAAAGAACTCTGCAACAAGCAAAGCAGAGTTTTGTGCTTGAGAACACAAAACACCTGGCAACACCGCAGTCAAAGCTACTGTTGTAGCTGATTATTTGCTACCTATTTAATAAAACATTAAGCATCAGAGACTTCTTGGTGTTTTTCTAATATACTGAATACTTTGGGTTGGGTTTCTTTTTTTTCCCATTTGAAGGCAGTTTTTGAAAATTATGTTATATTTTAGGCTGCTACATTTGACTGACACCTAAAGGGCTCTTCATTTGACACATGCAATTCTTTAGGGTAATACAGCAAGGAGATCCTTGCTATAAAGGAAAATTAAATTCCTCTAAGAAAACCCACACCAACCAACCTTGCAGCTATGGTATAGCTATCACAAAGCAGTAGATTCATTTTATAAGGTGTTTCAACTTCATGCACAAAAAAATGTTATTTTATTTGAAGCACATTACAAATTTGGCCTTTATACTCTTTTCTGCTTTCTTGTTTGTAGGAGATAGCAGCAGCATGGAAATAAGAGGAAGATCAGCAGAAATGAGAGAAAAAGCAATGGTTTTATGTTCTTCCTTTTCAGCCTCCATGCTCCAAAGTCAGGGGCCACAGGTATATAGAGTTTCACTGAAGTGCCGGGAAAGGCTAACTTCACACCAGCAGCCTGAGGTGCTGCTTTTGAATGCATTTGAAAATGCTTGCATTTTGACCATGGGGCAGCTCAATTCAAATCCCTGAGGTCATCTGCAATTTCTCTGGGCAACGTGTTCCAGGGCCTCAGCACTCTCTCTTATGACCCACCCTCTTATGACCCACCCTGAAAGGTGAATCAGTGTTTGTAAATAGATATTTAGGGTTTATTTTAGAACAATTTGGTTGCAGTGGAAAGCAGTTATGTAGCCATTTTGGTTATAACCTGAAGAAATCCATGGCTCTCTGGGCTTTATATAAGTCCGAATCCGGCTAGCGCGAACCCTTAGCCCACACGGACTGCATAGACGAAGTAAGACGAGAAGCGCGAAAACCATGTGGGGCCGAGTACCCTGTTTGTTGGCTTGGGATGGGACACTGCTGCCAGCTGCGACCCCCCAGGTGGGAAAGAGGGTACGGCACCCTTGCAGTGGAGTTTTATACCCAAGGGAAGGGGGTGGGGAAAGAGGACCGTGGCCAATGGGATGCCATTGGGGAGGGGCCACCCATGGGACAGACCACCAGAGGATACAGGAAAAGGGGGAGTGTGTGAGGAAGAGACCATGTGAAAGGGAGGGGGAATTACAATCCATGTGACCTGACACACCCAGTAAAATTTTTCCATCACCCAGTGCAAAAACAACAACTAAATAAACTATTTAGTGCAATACAACAATAACCTATTGTAATATAGCAATAAAAAAGTAGAAAAATAGCACTTAACAAAATGTAAAACAAGAAAAGAAAGAAAAGAAAGAGAAAGAAAAGAAGACCGTGTAGAAAGGTGTATATAGTCATCCCCCATGGGTCCAACAATGGGACTTGGTTGTTGTAATTTTGGTGTCTGTTGGTTGAAGCAATGGTTGCAGTCTTCATCTGTCAGGAGTGGAGAAATCTCACAAAACACAAAGTTCAATGTGCTAATATACAGGATCACAGGAAATGCCAAGTTGGAAGGGACCCACAAGGATCACTGAACCCAGCTCCTGAGCCTACACAGAATCATCCCCCATGAATCACACCATGGACCTGAAACCATTGTACAAATTCTTCTTCATCTCTGTCAGGTCTAGTGCTGTGACCACATCCTTGGGGAGCCTATTTTGGGTCCTATCACTGGTAACCACAAAGAAGAGATCAGTGTCTGCCCCTCCTCTTCCCCGCACAAAAAAGCTGCAGAGTGTGATGAGGTCTCCTCTCAATCTCGTCTTCTTCAGGCTGAACAGAACAAGTGACCTCAACTGCTCTTCAAACCCCCTGGAGCCTTGGCCTTGAGATCCTTCATCATCTTCATAGCTCTCATGAGATTCCCATGGACTACTTCTTGAGCTTGTCCAGGTCCCTCTGGTTGTTTTCCTGTCCCTCAGGTGTGTCAACCATACCTCTCAAATTGGTGCCATCTGCAAACATGCTGAGGGTGCACTAAAACCCTTCACCTTTGTCATTAATTAAGATATTAAATAACACTGGTCTAAATATTGACCCCTGAGGGAAATCACTTGTCACTTTTCCCTCCAGCCAGTGACCACTACCCTCTGGAAGTGATCCAATCACTTTCTTATCCAGCTAACTGTCCTCTTGAAATACAACTTAGAGAGAAGGAAGCTGTGGGAGACCGTGTCAAAATCTCTACAGAAGTCCAGATAAATGTCATCTGGAACCCTTCCCTTGTTCATTGATGTAGCCACTCCATCATAAAACATCAACAAACATCAGGCAAGACTTGGTCTTGGTGAAGCTGCACTTCCCTGCCGTCTGTGTGCCTTAGTAGATGTTCTGGCAAAGATTTATTTCATGATCTTCCCAGGCACAGAGGTGAGATTGACAGGCTGATAGTTCCCAGGGTGCTCCTTTCTACCTTTCTTAAAGATGGATACAATGTTTCCCTTTCCCAGTCGCCTGGAACTTCATCTGAGTGCCATGACTTTTCAAATAGTGCCTTGTCAACTACATGATGAGATCCCTCAGGACTCCCATCTTATCCTCTCCTTCAGGGTGCATCTCATCACGTTGCAACAGACTTAAGTATATTCGGGGTTCTCAGGCAGCCACAAACCTGATCTTTACTTACAGTCAGGGGGAGTATGCTCTTCCAGCCCCCATCCTGCCGTTTACTGACTTGAGAGGTGAGGGAACAGAGTGGGTCATTGAAGACTGAGGTAAAAAATTGTTGAGTACCTCAGGCTTCTCATCAGTTGTTACCAGTTTTCCAGTATTGTGTATCGGGGAAGATACACCTACTTTGACCTTCCTTTTCCACACCTGTAGAAAGCCCTTCCTGCTGTGTTTCTTGCCAGGTTCAGTTCCAGTTTCACCTTGGTCTTCCTCGTCCCATCCCTAAACAATCATACATCTCTATACTCTTCTCAGGTCACCTCTACTTGCTTCAACTTTCTGTGAGTTTTCTTTTTTCCCTTTAGTCTAACCAGCAGGTCCCAGCTCAGCCATGCTCTTTTGTCTTCCTTGCCTGATTTCTTGCCTGTGGGAATTCACAACTCCTGTATTCTGTGGAAGACAGGAATGCATACAGAAACACACATTTCTCAGAAATTTCAAAATCCTCTTTCTATCCCATCACCCTTTCTTCACCTTTATTCTCATTTTAAGTGTGGCTGTGCTTGGAGAGCAGATGATAGGTGCACACAAGGAGTACAAGATGTCCTCAGACTGCTGAACACACCTCCAGAGACTATCTGGTAGAGAGGAGGTCACATGCTACTTTCGTTGCATCATCACCTTTTATACCTATAATTTGGAATTGAAGTTACTGACTCAGTCTGAAAGCATTTTATTCAACACTGACTCTGAACTGCTTGCCTTACAGAAAGAAAAGGAGTGACTGACAGCCTGTCTGTGAGAAGGATTGAGTCGCATTGAGCTCCTGCTCCCTTCCCGTCCCGAGGTCCCTTCTCTACCACCTATACTATCACCATTCTTCTCCTCATCAGAGCCTCAGAGTTCATGAGCAGGTTGCCCTTTATTAACCTCTATGGTTTCTGCCAGAGACAAGCACAAGGAACCTGCTTGCAGCCCTCTAATGCAATCAGGAATGGGAAGAGACAGAGCTGATAAATGAGGGGTGCAAAATGCACACCAAGTTGAGAAAGGTAGGGTGAATGATGCATAAAGGTGAAAGGAGGAGCAAAGCTACATGCATCAAAACCATCGACTCAGTTTTTCTGCAGAGAATAGAAGCAACAGTAGTGGGGATTTGCCTCTCACACCAACACAAAACACACTTTTGAAGTCTAGATGTTAGCAAGTGTTGATGGTGCATGATATCAGCTTCTAGTAGGGTTCTGCTTACTGAAGTACTATTTTCAGCTATTATCCCTATATGGTCTGCTCTTAATTTCTCTTTTTCATTCAATGTGTCTTTGAAGATAAAGAGTAAAGTGTGATAAAGGTCCAACTGTAAAGTGTGGTTCTTGACACCTGATTCATGAGTGTAAGCTGTGTTTGAAAAAATTTCTAACTCACTTTCATATTGAAAATCAGTTAGCTGTTAAACCAATTAATCTTTTAAGACCACTATCTGTTCTATGATTACAGAAAAAATTGATGATGAACTCTACTTTCTGCATCTTCAAAGTAGTTGCATGTAATCTTGTGTGTTTCGACGTAATTTGGTTGTGTGCATAATACTAAGAATCTAACTGTCAGAGATTTAATTAATTCTCTGGAAATAATCCAAAGAGTTCTAAGCAGAAAATTGTGTTACCATTCCACAGTTTCATAGAGGAAATAAATAGATTTCTGTAACTGATAGAACTGTTGTATTTTTTTTGTTCTTAAAAGAAGCCCTTTTTTGACAAAACAAGAAAAATATCAGAGAATATCTTTTTTGTTTGCTTTTTTTTTCCCCTTTTGTTTCCCATCTCATGAAAATCATCTTTTGGGAGTGTATTAAAGCCATGGATACTATACTTCACCACTGACACAACATATTGGATTCTTGATACTTTTGCAATAAAAAATACAAGCAAGCAAAAGTTTCAGAAATAGGAAAACATGTAACTTTAAATGGCAAGGAGTAGTGCAAACCTAGAGAATACTTAAATGTGGCTATTAATCAGGAAATTTCTGGCATTTAATGAGAGTCATGAATGTAAATCTCTGAATGGATACATCAGAGTTTTAAGAAGTAATCAAAGTGGGGAAAAGTACAGTTTATTTGAAGCCCTAACCTCCAACCCTTTTCAACAGCAGACATCACACATGCTTTCAGCATCAGAAAACAGCCATAGGCCACTCATCCTTATAGAGAATATTCAGGGCTTCCAGGAAGGGATAGGACTAGCATGGGTGCATGAAGTATGTGTCCTATAAAAAGCAGAAAGCTTTTACTAGGAGTAGGACATCTGTGCAGATGAGTCTCTGTGTAGAGCAGTGCGCAAAAGAAATGAGCTATTGTCATTAAGAACAATCAATATATGGCACTCGTGCTCTCTCTACTGGAGCATTTTTGTCCTTTTGCTAATCACTTGTTCAGGACAGAGCTGTGATTTCTGAGGAAGAGAGCAGAAGATTTTCACAAAGCACTGCAGAAGACAGTGCTTGGTAGCAACATGATTTAACTTCAGCTGAGAGGCAGAGTGTGTCTAGGAAGTTTACAGTGTCTCTGTGACACAGGAAGAGGTTGCAATGGTCCACAGGCTCAAAACATGAAGGTATCACAGATTTGGATCAATTCAGTTAAGAAAAAAGAAGCATGGGAACATGAAAGAAGGTCACCTATAATGCATGATACAAGCTGGGACTCCTTCTGGCTTTCCTCTGTAGGTAGATAGCCTAGATTCTTTTGGAAGCTGTTAGACCTGAAGATAAATATGAAAATAATGAAAACAAATATGTTCATTAGAATACCAAAAGATACCATTGTAGAGAAAAACTTGCCAAAGAAGCATTATCTTGGACCAGTATCAAGAAGTAATTTGAAAATCCTTAAGTAAATTTATTGGTGCTATAAGCCACTTTTTTTTAAAATATAGTTGTATATTGATAAGGGAAATGATACATTGCTACATCCCATGACCTAATAAGCAACAGAATGCTGGCAGAACAATCTTGGAGAAGTCGTGGGGATGTGGGCTGAGCTCTGGGAGCACAGATAGATAAAAACAGCCTTGCAAATTGCTGGAAACAAACTGTGCTTGCCCAGAACTAGTGGTCAACCAGCAGACACCACAATTTGGTCATCAAACATCACCATAGACCCTGAAAGAGACCGCTGAGGATCAAATAAGGACTTCTGATGGGGATGGAACTATGCAAAACAGGGCAACAAATATACATCTAGCAAGCAAGGATACCTGTGGTATTCACATTCTCTGAACAGAGACAGACATAATTTTCTCTCCCAGGATTTTTCCTGGGGAAGGCAGTGAGAACTTCAGAGAAGAAGAGGAAACAATTCTTACCTTTATTCACTGCTCCTCTTGCTTTGAACATGTGGAATGCGTTATGGAGATTGTTTACCGAAAGTGATTTGGTTATTGGACACCGGTGAAAGTTGTTTTGATTCCTTGGCCAGTTGGGTCAAAGCTGTATTGTGACTGTCTGCAGACGGTCATGGATTTTTCTTTAGTATAGTATTCTTTACTATCTTTTTAGCATAGTATCCTTTTAGTATAGTAAATCTTTAGTATGTAACTTTGTGGGAACTCAGCACATCATTCCAGATGTCCAGAGTTGCCGAGGACCCTCTCGGGCGGCTCAGAGACCCTGGCATGTTGCCCGGAACACCTGGTGGCTTGATTTTGATCCCTCCAACAGATTGCCACCTGTGTATGAGGACATGAGAGCCACGCAGGTTTGAATGGTGCAAGAATAATATATTCACAGGGTGAAAATGTAGATTTTAGGATTTTTGGTATATGGGTTATGGGGACAAGATGGAGGAACCAGGGCGTGTCTCGTCCTTCTTCTTTCTTCTTCTTGTTCTCCATTTTCTGCTGTGATGTTGGCACTTGGGGATTGGTTTAGGATAGAAGTGCACTGTCTAACATAGGTGATAGGTATTGGGAATTAAAAGTAAATATGATATACGTAGTTTGTAGTATAAAAAGACGACACTGCCTCAGGGGCGGTCAAAATGCTTGTGGCTGCCTTGCTGAGCAGATCTTGGCTGGGCAGAGAGAAAATTTTGTAGATAAGAAATAATAAGCAACCTGAAGACCGAAAAGTGAAGAGTCCAGACTCATTCTTCAGAGTGCGGGCTGCCTCAGAACCACCCCACGCGTCTCGGGGCAGAGACCAGACAGCCGACCCGAGATAACTTTGTATAGAATTAGTGTAATATAGTATAGCTTAATAAAGCATTTGTTCAGCCTTTCTGAATCATGGAGTCAAAGCACATATTCTCTGGCTTGGGATCGCCTGTTTCTACAATACCTGATAAATATGTTAACAATATGTGTAACAAAAAGCCTTACTTGCCTGTCTTTGGTTACATAAGACTAGAAGAAAATTTTCTTTGTGTCCAGCAAGTTGTCTTAAAGAATGAATGCTTTCTAATACTTGAAACTGTTAGAAAGTTTCTATCCAGCTGTGTTCAGTACCAATATAAAATGATTTCTTCTTTGAAATCAATTAAAGTAGCTTGTCTGCCTTCAGCAGCTAGCTGTTATAATAAAAGAAGACTCTATCTGGCAGCTCAATTGTACAAAAGCACAATAAAAAGAGAAACATTTTTTGTTAATTCTTATTGTTCCCTTCCTTAAAATAAGAAAGCAGGGAATGCAAAAAAATTTGCACTGATTTTACTAGCGAGTTTCACCCCAAAATTCTATTCTAAAAAAAGCACAAATTTGTGTTAATAAATCTATGTTTATTATTTAAAATCTATGCTTATTATTTAAATATCTTAAAATAATAAATCTAAAATATCTGTTTATTATTTATTATCTTAAATCTATGTTTATTATTTAAAATAAAAGAATGAAGTTTTGGGGGTTTTTTTTCAGTAGCATTTTTTGCCCTCTCTCTTAATTATTTCACGTTCTTGGACACATGTAATTGATGCTGGCACTGTCAGAGCCCTTTGGTACTACAAGACCAAAAGGTAATAGACAAACACGAAAAAATAATGCTAAACATTATGGGATTTCTTAGCCCCTTCAAGGCATTTTGGCAAAAACTTACACAGAAATATAATAAATTATTTTTATTATGATACGCATTTAGTGTAGGAATACCATGACAAGGACGAATAGAATAGAATAGAATAGAATAGAATAGAATAGAATAGAATAGAATAGA
>WBNP01002047.1:64943-99375 GCA_013401095.1 Passerina amoena
ATATAGTCCCTGGCTCTGTAACTGCACAAGTATAGGATGTGCTATTCCGTATCTTCTTTGGAGCACATCTTATGTGCAGCATCAGAGTTCCATTCAAAACCTGGTTTTAGGCAGTATTTTTCAGCTTTCAAAGTATTCCTTACCTTCACATTGTAGATACCACTTTCATGTTCAAGAAATCATAATGTCTTTTTCACAAAGTTTTCTTTAAATGAAATAGCTCAATTGGTTTTGTGCAGAGGTAATGAAGATGCCTATAAGACAAAACTTAACCCATTAGACGCATTGTGCAATTTATTTACATTCACGAACGGGACGGGGCCTCTGGAATTCAGCGTCTTGAGAGGTTTATTTTTTCACATCAGTCTCATAACATTGTTTTACAATGGAGACAACAGATGTGTCCACCTCACTGATTCAACAGAATGCCTAAGAAACTCAACATTACAACAGAGGAAAAAAGAGCATCAGAGCAGATTTCAGCCAATCACATAGAGAAAAGACATATTGACAATAATTCCATCCAATAATCTAAAGCATACGTAATTCTGATTAAAACAACGACGGCCTATTTTTCCCAAACAATAGCTTGTTCATGAAAGCTTAAGCACAGGGCCTTATTCATAATTAACTTTCTAAAATATACATTAAATAAGCTTGTTGCAACTTAGAAGGCCGACTAACACAAGTCTATTGTAATATTTCTCACGTCTGCACTGCGGCCTAAAAAATCTTTTTGGCTACTTTAGCTTCTGTTCCCATAACTTCTGCTTAAGGCCTGCTTTTTCTACCTTTCTAAAACCCCCTGACTTTTATGGATTCCCAACAGAAGACATTTCAAATAACAATTATGTAGACCTAAATAGCTTAGGCTATTTTTTAAAGGCACCTATCTAAAAAGGCACTCAGCTGCATTCTCAAAAGCAGTCAAGTACCAATCATACATAAATATAAAATGAAACACTTTTTCTTAGAAAAGTTTACAAAGTATAGTTGTAAGTTCTTTGCAGAGCATATTGTGCAGTTTTGCAACAGGCTACAGCTAGTTTGCATATCAGCAGGGGAAGAGTAAAAAGAAAACGATTTAACGGAAGTTTTTTAAATGATTACTCAAAAAGATTTCTGATCTCTGCAAGGGTAAGTATAGATATGTGAAAAATGCATATCATATGATTGGCTCTTTGCAAATATTAAAAGCAATACTATATCTGCTATGTTGTATTAATTTGTAGTACTGTATTAATCCTTTTTAAGTAGTGTGGTAAATATAGTTTTAGGCTATAAACTAATATTAAAATAGAAACTATGTGATATAAGATACTTTTTGTAACTAGCTCAAGGAATGGATAAGATAATCAAGAAATTCTTTGCACAGAGATAACAGCAACAAATCCCAAAGAGAAGAATTATTGCCTCCTTATCAGGAAGAACCAGACTCCTTCCACCTCCTTCCAGACTGTGAGGAGCCAAACAATGATTTACAAGAGGAAGGGGGAAGAAGTTGAAAATAAACAGAAAAATCCCTAGTTCAAAAGGAATGTTTGCTTCATATATGAGATATATGAATATATAACAGGCTGTTGCTTTTTAATCCTTTGTTAGCAGATATGCTCTTTGGGAGCTTAAAGCCCAGGAAGCATCCAGACATCCTTAATTCTTTGCTTTTTTATTGTCCTAACTCTGTCCATTGAGTTTGCTCATATTGCTCTAATTGTTATTACTATTTTTATAACCATTTTATTACTATTAAACTTTTAAAATTTTAAAACAAGTGATTGGCATTTTTCACAAGATACATTTGGACAAAGATGTCCTCAGATAGCATAAATAATAGAGACTAGAACATGATTTAGAGACCTAAAGAACTGGATAGTGTCAGGGTTTAAGGGCTTAATATGGCTTATAGGGGCAGCAGGCAGCATGGTCCTTGATAACCTCCTATCAGAGCAGAAAAGTGCGCTCACCTCTAATGTCTTCATTTCTCAAAATCACTGGAAAGTCATTCCACAAGGACTTCATAAATGATGAAAACAAACAACTTGAGATTGAGAGTGGCATTAGCAAATAGCAAGGTTGTGGGTTTGATGCTCATACGGACCTTTCACTTAAGAATTGGACCTAATGATCCTTGTAGGCTCTTTCCAACAGAGAATATTCTATAATATAGACAGAATTATAGTGGTGAGAGAAAAGGAAATAGATGTGTTGCTCTCTGGTTCTACAAGTATCAGGAACCATATAATGACATTTTAGTTCAACTAGCTAAACAAGAAAAATGGAAAATATACAGACCTCTTAAGTGTCTTTCTCGAAAGTACTGTTTCATTTTCTGTTGAGAAGACCTCAGACATTCTTGACAATAAAATAATTGTGTAAAGTAATTTATGTGCTCTTCCAATTAATCTGCAAGGTCTGTTTGATGGAAGTTAAAAAAAAAAAGGCTTTTTTTACTTTTCTCAAAGGTAAAACTCAAGTAAGCTCCATTATTTTTAATGGTCAATGTAACTGTTTCAGGGTCTTTCACAGACACTCAAATTCTTCCATTTAGGTATAAGACAAGAAAGTTTCATATTCCTTTTGTAAGTGAAAAAGGTTCTACATTTTAACTCAGAGTGGGGAACTATAACCCAGAGACACAGGCTGTACACCATAATGATCACAGAACATCACAATTTTTAAAACTTCTGTTTCCTGACTTTGTCGCTAACCAATAAGTTAGACAATTACTAATAGTCAGGAATTCTAAAAATATCTAAAAATGATTGGTTGTTTCTACACACAGGTTTGAAGTTACATCACACTTCATGAAAAATTTCTCTTATAGCTCTCTTGAAGCAATTTTTGCATTGAAATTTTTTGGATACAAGTGTTTTGTATTTATACCTGACTTGAACACTGAACAAATCTATGCATTTCAATGATTAATAACCCCCACCCCTCCCCCACACTAAAGAAACAAACAAATATTCAAGGACTTCATTAACTCTTTTTGTTTCAAAATAAAGAACATAAATTGCTCTACTTTTTTGGTTTCTATCTGAAAACTCAGAGACTATCTTAATCTGATATTAAGAGCACTAGCTTCCGATCCGGAAAAAAAAACCTTCAAAAAACAACTTTCCCCACACAGCACTAGAACCCTTGGTTTTAAGGACAGCAGTTTTGCCAAAAGGGCATTTTAAAACACTAATATTGCCCTGCCATAGTTTTTACGGACCAAGACAATCCTCTTTTCCCCTAATGCTTTGCATCTGACATACAGTTTACAACACTGTATGTCATCATATCATCCTAAGTGAGCAACCCAGCACTGTTAGACTTTACACAGTCCATGCATCAAGGACATTTCTATAGGACAATTTAACATCAGTGACTGTCTTTCTAAGAAGAATATTTCTTTTGAATGTAACACTTTCCTCTGTTGTATGTCCCTGTGCTGCAAATAAGTTGCTTGGACTCGTCAAGAGAAAATATATCTCACCGTAATTAATAGCATAGGAGCAGGGTGATACATATTGGCAGTGGGAGGACCTGAATCAGTCAAGTTCTGTTGAAGTCATAAACCTTGTAAAAAGCTATCACAGAAGCTTATTCACATGCTCCATCCCTACAGTACCTTCAGCAAAATCTGTTGTTCATATAATCTAAAACATTACTCCCATTAAAGGCCTGCCATTTTTTCAAGGGGGAGACATGCGATAGTTTAATGTCTCACATGCTACTTAAATCAGTTTTACACTTTCCAAATTCACACTAATTGTGTGACACAAGACCTTGAATCTGTTTTCTCAGTTAATGCAACGCTAAACTTGTTAACTTGTTAATTAGCAAACTAATCACTGTTTTCACAGTATCTATATGTGATTTTATATGACCCAATATAATTGATACACTGTTAAGTTTAAGGCCGCTGGGATAATGAGTCTGCTTCTGAACAAAATCTGGTTGTTACCCGTTACTTCAGCTGCAGATATGGATCTGCACAAGGCTTCTTTGCTACTCTGGCATTTTATACATTGTCACACAGTGACAAATGTCAAAGAGCTCACCACCAATATGGAGTTCTCATTCTGTAGGCGCACTATACCCCTGAAATCTTTGCTGAAGTATACAGTAACAAACCAACCAACTAAACAAGCCAATAAAAAGAATCTTATAATGCATTCTAGCAGCTAAAGGATTCTATTCTATCGGGACAGCGTTTAGTTGAGGAACAATGAGACCCAAGAGCAATAAAAGAGAGTTACTCTGTAGCATCACCCTAAGTCAGGGTCTTGTCATCCATGCTCACTGACTTTGTAATACACTGACTGCTCCATCACCTTCAGTTGTGGTCCGTCTAGACCTTTCCTGATCTTTCTACCACTGAACCACAGCTGAAGCAAAAACTAGAGTTTTCAGGACCTATCACTTTCCAAACCACCCTTTTGCTTTATTGAGGAATATGTCTGCTGCAGGTAGCTCGGTGGCATCGGAGGACCAGGTCCTGCACCGTCAACAAACAAGACATCTGAGACAGCTGTGGGAAATCCAGTCTGATTGCATGAGAGGGGTATGTGGGGAGATAAGCGAGGACACATCGGGTCACTGGAACCGCCCATGTGAAGGCGGCATTGGGGAGTGGCTGCCAGGGAGTCTCATAAATGGTCACACCGGGAAGTTTCTTTAACATTTCTGCTTTCATTAAAGTCAGTTATAAAATTTCGGTTCTTTTGTACATAAAATCAGGCTAAAACAGAGCACTGGTTTAAAAAAACTATTCCGCCTTAAATTTGTTACATTCGAAGTGGCCCCTCACTCGCGCCCAAGCGCTACTGACCACCCAGAGATAAAGGGGAGGGGGCCCACCAAAGAAATGTGGCGACACGGAGAGGGAGTTGGAGTGGCTTCCGCTTCCGGCGGCCTCACTGACGGCGGCGGGGCCCAGCCGCTCTGCGCGGCCGTACAGGGCGGGAGGCAGGGGGAGATGCGGTCGCCGGCGCTGCCGCGGCTTTTAGTGGGGCCGCTGCTGCTGTTGCTGGTGCTGCCGGAGGCCGCCCGCTGCGCGGAAGCTGCGGCCTCTCGCACTCGGGACGCCGCCACCGCTTCCCCACGACCAACGGAGGCGGCCGGCGGGGCCTCCACGCGGAGCAGCAGCAACAGTAGCAGCAGCAGCAGCAGCCGCCTGGCCGAGGTGTCGGCTCCGCCCGAGCAGGGCCAGCCCATGACCCAGCGCGCCCTGTCCGTGCTGGTTCTGGCCAGCGCCGCCCTCATCGTCTACTTCGTGATCCGGACTGTGCGGTGAGGGCGGGGAGCGGGCGTGTGGGCGCGGGGGGCGCAGCTACGCGGCCGGGGCTGCGGAACATGTCAGCCCCGCGCCTCCTGAGGGGCCAGTGAGTAGCGCCCGACTGCTCTGGGAAGCTCCCGGTACCGCCTCCCCGGTGTGGGCGGGGAGCAGCTCGGTCTGCTCCGCTCACGTCACCGAGAATCGCGCATCGTTGTTTCCCGACTCTATCCTGTGCCCTCCGGGTGGTCTTGTCACTGCTGGCATCCGTCAGCCCACCTAAATTTATTTTGTATGTTCTTAGAGTGATTTTTGACCAGTTTGCAAACTTCTGTATCGCTAAACTACCGAAGTTGTCCTCCGCTACTTTGTCAGTAAACATTTTTCTTCTATGCTTTCTTTCACAGTTAAATTAACCTATTTTGTGTCTTTTAAAGAAAGCTTATGAAGTTTGCTACCAGTTAACTACCTTTCCGTTTTTCATGGAAAATACTCTCCACGTAGCTTGATGTGCCTTTGCCCAGTGTTTGTGCCTGTATTTTTTTTTTTTTTGTCCTGGTAGTTTTACTTCTCTCATGCTTTAATAACTTGGATTCTTCAGAGCAATGCCCAAATGTATGATTATGCATAAAGCACCTCAGTTATGGAGCAAGTTCTCCATGTACTTTTCATTACATTTAGATATGCCCATTGTGTGTAATATCTGCATTATTTAGTTTAGAAAGGCAGTTGAAGGTCTGTTTTGTGTATGTCATGTACTAAGATATGCAGTCCAAGTAAACTAGGATATTTTGATTGTTCCATGCATCTTGCAAATCACTCTTGAGAAGCTTTGAGGGCACTTACCGGTGTTAGTGTGTCTTGTAACTCCAGCCTGTTAGATTTGGAGATGTGAGTAGTACTGTGGAAAGGCCAAATAAATAAATACATAAAAGTCTGTCATTGCAGGAGCTGGACAGGAAAAATATCTATTGCCATTATTTTCTGGATGAGTGGTAGTTACTTGATATTCTGGTTTTGGCAGTAGGATGCTGTTCTGCATTTGCAACTGGAGTGCTGCCTTCTAGGTGCTACTGTAAACTGGAAGCTTTACTTTATCCACATTATTCTGTAATTCTGTGGCATCTTGCTTCTGAACTTTGGGATAGGTAAAGTGTATGTTTTTGAATTTGAACTTGTAGCTGAAATGTTCTTGCAGTGGTTATATAAGAAATATAGGGATTAAGTGCAAATGACCCATTTTTTTGGATAGGTTTCCTTGGCATGAAGACATACCTTGTAAGACATAAAAACTTTTTGCAAACTTTCTGTCAAGCTGCCAGCCTAGTTGATGAAGGGAAGAAAGTGAGTGTAGTGTTTCTGGATTCTAGTAAGGCTTTTGGTGCTGTTCTTCACAGTATCCTTCTGGACAAGCTCTGCAGCTGTGGGGTGAGTAAATTTGTGGTGCGCTGGTAGAAGAGACAGCTGAATGACAGGGCTCATAGGGTTGTAGTGAAGAGGAGTGCATCAGGCCGGTGCCCAGTCACCCGTGTAGCTCCTCAGGGCTCAGTTCTAGGGCTAGCTTTGCTCAGTACTCTTATCTGGAGACAGGAGTTAAGTTGCCATTAGCAACTTTGCGTATGGCACCAAACTGGGAGGTGCAGTAGGCTCTCTCAAGGTGCGAGAGGCCTTGCATAGGGATCTAGTTAGATTGGCGCATTGGGCAATCACCAGTGGCCGGACATGTAACAAGAACAAACGCTGGGCTCTACAGCTGGAGCAAGACACTAGTTTTACGTGGGAGAGAAGCAACTGCAGAGCAGCCATGCATAGAGGGATCTCAGGGTGCTGGTTGACAGCAAGCTCAGTATGAGCCAGCATGTGGCCTGGCAGCCAAGAGGGCAACTTCACCCTTGGGTGTTTCTCACAAAAGTACAGCCAAACAGTCAAGAGAGGAGATTGTCCAACTTTTTTCAACATTGTCATGGCCTTCTTGTGAGTAACGGTGTGCGGTAAGAAGCACACTAAGGTGCATGAATACAACCAGACTGGGGAACCAAGCTGATTAAAGAGTGGAAGGCCTGTCCTGTTGAGGAGCGGCTGAGGACTGAATTGGTCTACTTTGGAGTAGAAAAAGCCTGAGGGGTGACCTCATTGCTCCCTGAGGTTCCATTGGTCCCTGTGGAAGGAGATGTTTACCCTTCTTGCTGAGATCCAGCTATAGGATGCATGGGAATGATTCATAGTTGCACCAAGAGAGGTATAAATTGGACATTAAGGAAGCATTTTTTTACTGGTAGGGTAGTCAGTGACTGGAACAAGCTTATTAGAAAGGGGATCAGTGTTTAAGATGCATTTGGACAATACCCATGGTATCATGCTTTAAATTTTGAGTTGATCAGGCATTTGACTTGATAGTTGTTGTAGGTCCCTTCCAACTGAGCAGTTGACAGTCACAGAGTAGAAGATCTTTTGTTAACACTGCTTTGGAGTCATGGCTGTGGGCATACATGCATGTTGCATAAGCATCTCCAGTATTCCTGTAGCTGTAGTTTTTAAACTACTTCTTAGATAGAGAAGGGTTTGAGTCTGAAGTAATTTGTGTATCTTTTTTCAACAGGATTTGCTTGAATCTAAAATCTTTGCCAGCTTTGTGATAAGTTGTATTTTCATTTTCTACAATCTAGACATTTGCTATGATTGTTTTAGGTCACTCTCAAATCACAGTAAGTAAGGGAAAAAGGTAAAATGTAAAGTGAGATTGACAGAAATACTGGCTGTATGAGTAGCATGTACTACCTCTTCTTAATTTATTTTTTTAAAGAAACTATTGGTTTAAAATAGTTTCTTCTCTGCTAGGACATCCACAATGCTTGTCCTAGTTCCAATTGCTTAACTTCTACTTTAATGAAAACCAAAAGGCACAATATATAAGAAACAACCCTATTTTCATCATACTATCATCTTAAAAGTTTTAGAATTTTATTCTACTTGGTGCTTTGTAGTGTACAACTTCTTTCTATGTTGAGGAATAAAGAACAGATGAAATAAATGACGAACATGGAAGGGACTTTGTCTTGAACTGAAAGGTGAAGTTTTGGTTTTGGTAGTAGTCTTAGCTTTAAATGAAAAAGCTCTTCTAAAGCACTTAAATGCCTGGGATAACAGTTGCTGCATTTTCATGTCAATTGAGAGTGGAGGAAATGGCCGTGTTGATTATTTCTTATAACATTAGAAATTTGAGAACTTTGAAGAATGGTATCTACTTTATCTCTTTCCCATTCTTACAAGGTTACATTTACTTCTCAGTTCCAAAAGGAGATATATTTTATACTTTGCAATATAGTGAAAAGATAAGCCAAGATTGAATGCTGTTGTGTGTTGTTTCAAGGTAGGTATTTAACCAATTTGTTAAAGTACACTGGAGTTTCAGGACAGGATTTGAAGCTGAGAATCTCAGTATTGTATTTGATATCTCTTTCAAGATAGGTAAAATGGTGCCTAAATGTGGGACAGAGAAGCCACTATGCACAGTATACAATAATATAATGTATTATACATAGTATTATAGCAATACTATAATATTGTAATATATTAGTAATTTTTATTATTTTCGCTCAGAAATACTCTATGTTGAAGTTCCTGAATGTTGTAAACATGTTTGGTAGGCACCCAGCTTGGGGTTGCAAATTCTGGATTTTCTAAATGAAAGACCTGTTACCACCTTTGTGTTTAGCACTAAATACCTAGACCCAAATTATTTCCCTTTTTTTTAAAGTTCTATAGCTTTCATGTAGTTGTTAGCCAGTTACTGAAAATGACTCTGTCAGCAATCTGTAAACAGATGTCTTTGCACAGTGTTTGGTGAGTGGCTACTGGTCTGAGTTCCGGAACTTGAGCAAGGCTTGTTCCATGAGTTAAAGAGTATTCTGGAAAGTAAATGGAATGGTTCATTGTGTGGCTGATGCACACAGGACCCAGGCCTATGCAGCAAAACTGTGGAGAGTAAGAAAAGCAGATGCACACAGTCTGCTTGTCTATGATAAGCACGTGCCTTAATCTTGAAACATGAGTTACTGCCTCTTCTTTCCATGCTTTGTGAAGCAGATAAGACATTGACTCTACAAGATCTGTCTTATTCTAAGGTGTAATTATAGACAATTTTTAAAACTGGATATCTATAAAAAACTTGACAAATTATAATAAAAATTTCTAGTGTCAGCCATTACTTGTGTTACAAGTTATAGCTTTGCTATATAGCTGTGTTTGGTTTCTACCTGATTTGATCTGCTAATATTTACATATGTGTAAGACACATAGAGAATATGTAGCAAGGCAATTTTTTTCTCAGTAGAAGTATGTTTGGAGTATGCTTTTGCGTATTTTTTTATGTGGCTCTTACATTCAGATCCTAAGTGCTATTTTGTATTCACTACATTAATCCTGTACAAAACTACAGATGATGCTCTTAGTGGCCTTAATAATTTCATGTAAACTGTTGACACTTAAAATTGTCTGACCTCTGAATTTCATAGAGCTAAGTGTGTACACTTATCATAGGTTTTAGAAAACTTACACTGATTATCAATATAGCAGTATTTTACATTATTGGATCAGAAATTAGCAAAATATTTGCATTACTTGAATGTTCTAAAATACTTTTCAGGATCAGAAGGCAAAATAGAAAAACCCGAAGATATGGAGTTTTGGATATGAACATAGAAAACATGGAGCTGACCCCATTAGAACAAGATGATGATGATGATGATACAACACTATTTGATGCCAGCCATCCTCGAAGGTTTGTATTTAGAACCTGAATGTACTTCTAGCCATAGAAGTGAAGGAGTGTGGGTGATAAGCAGTTTCTCTGAGAAAGCTCACTACTGTGTTTCATATGCATAGTTGGAGAAGGGATGTCAAGATCACTTGAATTTTAAATGGGCAAGAATTTAGTGTGCAAGAAGATAAACACCGTTTGTCTTCAACATGTGAGTTCCAGAGAAGTGAAGAGGAAGGTAGGATATTTTTGTTACAAATAGTGTCATTGAAGGTAATGTTAAGTCAACAACTAGCTTTTATCTTTCTCTTTTCTTTTTTTTCTCCTAATTTAAGTGCTCCTCAGTTTTTCCTGTGTATTTTCACCTATGAGTTCTGCTTCGAGCAGCTTTTGCTTCATTCTGCTTTTTTATGGCTAAAGTAGTCAGCAATTAGTTGATGATGATCCTGCACCAGATTTTACATTTGGTACTGCTGCACTGAAAGATTCATATTCTTAAGCTATTCTCGGAAACTTTTTAGATGCAGGAAAATTTTGTTGTATTTTGTTTGAACTTCCAAAACCAAATTTTGTTTGAACTTTCATTCTGTTTCCTTAGTGTCCTTAAACATGATAAATTAAAATTTAAATTTATGCAATTCATACTTAAGTTTTTTCCTTATTGAGTAATGCCATCACATTGCATGTGTGAAGATGCAATAAAAATAATTGATGGGATTGTCATAGTTCATAGTAAGGGCCACTTGACTATTGTCAAGTATCAGAAGAGATCAGACAAGTTCTTCCAGTCACAGCAAGTAATTGATTCACACTGCTTAATGTGAAATCAGATTCAAATCTCAAGCAAGTTTGATAAAAGCAATACATGATGTCTCGAATTAAAAGTATTGGAGTAGTAAGTCAGGTGTTCTACAGTTTATCAGAAGGAAATTTGCCTGCAGTTCTGGCACTTAAAGAAAAATGTTCAGTCTGTTTTAACTTTGTTGCCTTAATGGGAATCTTTCTGATTTGATGTTTTTCGTAAGTCGAAGCCTCTCTTGTTTTTTTCTCTCCCATACAATAGAGATTAAAATAGCTAGAGTATCTCTACTTAGCATTCCTCTGCATTTTAGAATTATGTGACATTTACCATTACCCTTTGTTACTAGTCTTGTTCCAGTACATATATATATATACACACATACACACACATATGTAAAATATAATAAGTAATTGTCACATTATATCCAAGAATTCCCTCAATGTCTTCCTTAAATCTTTTAGCTTCTGTTGTAATTCAGCATACTTGTTGATGTTAAGGTATTTGATGACAAGTTAACGTGATACTATTTATAAATGCTTATTTAGAGGAGTATCAACTATATTTTTTAGCAGGAAGTAAAATGATAATCTAGGTAGTCATCATTAACAAACAGTATTACACAATTATAACTTTCAGAGAGCCTATTTCTGATTTTTCTGTCTTCTGTTTCCTAAACACTTCATTTTGAAGGAGAAGAAAAATTTGTTGAAGTATGTCATAGTAGAAGTATCTAAACTGTTGTTTCAATAGTGCTCTGAAAGTTTGTCCCTAAATTATTGAAGTTCTTGTTTTGATACTGGGAACTCAGGAAAACAAGGACTTCAGTTAGATTTAGTGAAGATGGTGACTCTTCTCTGCTTTTGTATATTGATATCTTCCTGTGTTCTCTTTTATGGGGAGAAGCTCATAAAATTTTAAGAGCTACTTTTTATTTGAAATAGTGTTCATGGGTAGGATGAAAGCAGTGCTGAACAATGTGAATTTACTCCACAAATCTCTGTAGAGCAGCTTGATAAAATGTTGTTCTAACTTTGCAAAGATACATCCATCATTGCTGGGAGGATAGTTTGAAAACTAGAATACTTGAATTATTTTGGTTTTTTTTTGGTTTTTTAATCTTGATTGGGAATGTACTTTATAAAGTTAATTTATTACACCCTTGTTTCAACTTGTTTGCATCTGAACTGAAGCTTAGTAATCAGTCTTCACGTTACTGCTTAAGCACAATGGCCAAAGGGAATACAAAATGCCTAAGTAAGCAAAGACAACTTCATGCTGAGGACAACATCATGAAAATGATACTCACATATTCTTGGGCCTGGAACCTGGGAACAAGGAAGAGAGGCTTTTAGTAAACAAAACTTTTTTGAGTTCAGTGCTTTGTTAAGTAAAGAACAGTTGCAGTTTTACTTAGACTCAACAGTTGGGCTGATTTAGTGCTCAAGGTTCTTTCCCTTGCAACTTATAATGGAAGGCACCAAAAAACAAAGCAGTTACAGGAAATTCTTATCTCCATGTTAATTTATATTTGTTAGTGACACCAAAGTAGTCAAGTTTTGGTATATATATAAAAGTATTGTTTTATATATAAAATATGTCTTTTTTCCTAATTTCTTTGTGACATGTTAAAAGACTGTAGTGGCACCCAGTCTGCTTTCATTTTTCTTGCTTGAAAATATTAAGCTTTTTTTAAGGTAATACTCTACAAAATAGTATGCCTATATTAGAAATCCCTGTAGGCCTATTTTGGGTTAGCTGTTAGCTGTATTAGGCCCTTTGCAGGACTAGGTAGAGAAACTGGCTTCTCTCCTAAAAATCACCATGGTAATGTTAGTATTCTGGTGTCCAGATACATTACTGCTTTCAAGGGATGCTGTTTTCTTTCAGAGCTGTATGAGAAAAGGTCCCCAGTGCCCTCAGCTGTAACATAGACACAATTTGGGTGTACTCCCACTGTCATCATCATCCATGCTACTAGTGTCTGTGCTGTTGCTGTTTGGAACAGTTTACCAAAACAGTAGGTTTGCTCAATAGCTTACTTAATTAAATGCCCACGTGTGAAATTCTAGGCTTTGGTCTCTCGAATACAACTTTACATACGTGCTAACGGAGGAACAGTATACTATTATCACATCTTTGTTTTTCAAAGTTATATCACACTACTAGTTTAGAATCCTCATTGAATGACTTCACATAGAACCTACTTGCTCAGGACTGCAAGGCACAAGGAGAGGAATTTACTCAATTTATTTATAGTATTCCATAACTGAAATGCTACTAAGACTTGCCAGAGTTTCAGTAGGAACTCAGGAGCCTTGAGGGTTCAAAAATATATTAATCATGGTTAATCCCATTTTATTTTTGTAAATGAGTTTTCTCTCTATTTGGAAAGGTTAAATGAATGCAGGTTTATGGTACTTTGCTTCAGAGTAATATGGTAACTATGAGTTTTTCCAGTCAAATTTAATAATAAAATGTCAGGTCTCTCTGGGTTCTTTCATAATGTGTCATCTTTAAAAATGTAGGCTAAATTCACCTTGAAACAGGGCATTCAGATTAATGCATCTGTTTCTTCTATTGTAGAGAAGTACGTGCCTTTCAATGAAAGAACTTAATCTTAGAACCAGAGAAGGAGACTGCTTCATGGGCGAAATAAGAAGCAAGAGGGTATGCAAGTGGGGGGGAACTAATTTAATTTGTGTATTTTATGGCATCCTTAATATCTTGCAATAAGTTATGTATCAATTTGTTGTATCTTTTTGTATATAGAGATTCTCAATATATAGCCTATGGGGAGAGAGTACTAACTGTGATAAGATAAAAACCTATTTAAAATGGAGATTACTTGTAAAACAGGGTATTTTTGCTTGTTAGAGGTCTTGTATGCCATTAAGCATGGTATACACATTTTTGCTACAGTAACCTGGAATGTTAATTTTTTCTTCTGATATTAAATTGTAAGTAAATAAAGCCGCTGTGGAACTTCTCAGAATTGTTAGAACATGATTTTAATTGAGGAGATGATTTATTGTTTACCAATAAAAAGCCAAACCACTGCCTTCTGTGTTGAGAATTTAAACAACTGAATTAACATGTTTTGTTCATGTAAACTTCAGTGAAAAAATAAAATGTGTTTACAGTGCTCCTAGCATTTAGTGTGATGCTCCAACACTATACATTTTAAGGATACTTGGGATATTAATATAATTATGTAAAACATGGTATTGCAACATCTTCTTGCTTTTGAGACTCCTGATTGCAACTGTTGAGTTAATTTTTTGTGAGATCTGTCTTCAACTTGTGTGAACAGATGTGGCTCAGTGATTTTAGGATCTTGCTGTGTGATGTCAGTATTCAGACATGTTGTGACGCAGAGATAAGCCTTTGGGAAAATTCTAAATATTCTGTAACTCTAAAATGAAACACTGACATTAGAAGCAGCTGCTACTGAAATGTGTGGTAGTATTTTTCATGGATGTAGTTGATATAGAGCAGTTATGTTTAGTTTTTGGCTAGTGCCGTAAAAATTAGAACAGTCTTTAAGACCTGGAAGATATACTTTTTAAAATGTGTTTCAGCTTCCACCATAATCTTGATAACGTAGACAAAATGTTCAAATTCTAGTTTAGAATTAATGTGTAATTTTTTGCTAATTCCTTATATGCATATATTTCAAGGCATAGGCTTTCTACAGCAGTATTGGTGGGGGTGACTATGTATCCTAAAAGTGCCTGAGTTATGGGTTACAGAGAAAGAGGAATAATTTTTCCTGATTCTTCACCCTCTTGGTGTTTGAACAAAATTAGAGTGCTTTTCTTTGAGGTCATTTCAACAGTGATAGGGTGGGGAGGGAATCTGCTGTAGATTTTCTTTATTTCTGCCAGCTGATCTGTTATATTAAAACCTTCTACTGCACTAATAATAGCTCAGATGAGGTCAAATCAGTCTCCCAAGGTAATTTTCACCTACAGCTTGCCCCTGTGCCACATACAGCTAGGAAATAGATTGTATTTATAATAAATGCAAATTATTTTGCTTCCTGTTGTACCTAACTTTTTCTGCTTATATGTAAAGATAAAACTGAAATGGAAATACAACACTAATTCTTGGAACTGCTTAGTTGAGCAATCTGGAGACATAGTAAAGAATAACTGGGTTGTAGACTGCAGGTGAGAGAACCGTAAATGATAGAAGGCAAAGTATGCTGTTTCCATATATAGAGGGGACCATCAATGTTAAACTAAACATAATTGAAATATTTCAGAAGTATAGACTGTCTTCCTGACATCCTAGAATTCAAACCTGTAGAATCTTTCTAGGCTTTGAGCCACTCTGAAGAGGTGTTATCCTTGTTATGCAGATATTTGAACTGTTTAAGCAAGTTGAAATCACTGGAAATGCAATCAGTCTTTAAGCTCTTTGTATATTATGTTGCAGGTAAACTTTGATATTTTCCTGCAGAAAAAAAAATAAAATGCAGCAGATTATTTATGTTTCCAAACAAATTTTCTGATGGAAAAATAAAACCAGCCACAAATTTTCTCAAAAAATTTATATAGGCTTCTTTCACCCATGCCTCCAAAATTATGAGGCTCTATCTATGACGAAAACCATGTGTAAAGCAATCATATGACCGATATTAAATTTTAGACCAGTTTTGATTTCTGATATGTCCAATACCATGTGGTTGATGGAGCAAGCTTCCTTGGCCTTACTTAGCTTGTATCTAATTTAAGTAGCTGAATTGGTTCTCATTGCATTTGCAGACACTCGTTAGAAAATAATAATGGTTTATATCTTAGTCTTAACTGTTGGAAATTGCAGCTGTGAGTTATGTACAGCCCCTGTTGATAGGTGTAATACCATCAGTACCATTTCCAACTACTTGTAAAAAGCTGTTCTTAGAGCTGTTCTAACATACTTTCAAAGATTTGGGAAAGAATATGCCACCACAGAGGCCAGTAACTGACCCATACATAAACAGAACTGAAGTTTATTTCAAGCTTATTTATCACTTAAAAAAAATGAAGACAAGTAATTATGAAATGTGTGACTAAGTAGCTGTGTATGGAAAATTTTATCCCCATTTGAATTAAAATATTAATAGGCTAGTAAAGAATGTGAGGTGATCTGCTGATGTGAAACTCTTGAAGATAGGAGATAGCCCAAGTTTAATGAGAAATAAACTGGGAGAGAGGTTAGATTTCTTTTATAACTTGAATTTCTGAAGACAGAAGATGGAATGTGGAGAAGAATCTTGGAAGATTGAAAAAAGAATAATGTTTAAAGATACTTTTACAAGTTTTACAGTATTAAGCCTATCACAGCATATCTATTACTGTATGTTAGGGCTTTGTGACTTTTTTCCTTCACTACTGTAATTTGGGGCAGAGCTTTTACAAGAATATGTAGTTCCTGATCAAAGCTGAATATATTAGTTCAGTGCATTGATAGGATAATGGAGCAGGCATCCTGTGATACCATGAAGGGGTCCAAGCACGAGAAATCCATGTGACTGAAGAGGCAGAAAGCATTTTTATTTTTTGTGCTGACCAGTAAGAGCCAGGAACAAATATGAAGCCAACTGAAAAACTTTAGTCTCAAAAGACCCAGTATGAGTGGACTGCTTCATGGTTTCAGAATAGACTTCTGTTTGCTACAGGTGTCTTTTTTCATGGTACTGATGATGGTATTCCAAACTGTTAACTGTTAAACCTCTGCAGAATTGATCTAATGTTCTGGGATGGTGTCCTCTGATGAGATTTTTGTGTGATTTTTCTCTGTCCATAATTACTCGTCATTTCCAAGTGGCTTGCATGCTATTTAGCTTCCATCTTTAAACATTCTTATTTTAAGAAATGATAAAACAAGAAGATTTCTTCAAGGTATTATCAGGATGGATGGATAAGTTTAAGATTTTACTACAAGATACAGAGAAGTTTCTTAAATAATGAAATCTTTTGTGTGTAATTTCCTGCTTTCTTCAGCTGGGAAAGTATGAACTTATATTTTTGACATAAGCCTTTTCAATGCTTAAGACAGTATGCTTTGTATAAAATGCAATATATAATGTTTTCCTAAGTGTGGACATATGAATCAAATGCACAATAAGTAAATTTGCTGTCACAACTAATCTAGGAGGAGCTGTGAGCTCCCTCAAGGATAGAGAGATCTTACAGATCTGATTAGACTATGGAGCAAGATAATCACCAGATGTATGAAATTTAATAAAAAGCAAGTGCTGGATTCTCCAAATGAAATGAGATAATAATACTTACAAACTGGGGGACAAGAGGCTGAAGAGCAGCTCTGCAGAAAGATATCTGAGGATTTGAGTTAATGGCAAGTTGAACAGGAGTCAGGAGCGCCCTGGCAGCCAGTAGCCTTTCCTTGAGGGACTTCAACCTCAGGGAGGAGTGACCTATACTGCAGCAGTTTGGGGAGGGCCAACTGTGCCCTGGGATGCATCTGGGCAAGGGCAAGGGAGGGGCTTGTCCCACTCTGCTCTGGTTTGAGCACCATAATATGAGAAGGACAGGGAACTGCTGCTTTGTTCAGCTTGGAAAAGAGAAGGCAGCGGGCTAGAGGGGCAGCAGAGTGGGAGATGCTGATGTGTCTCCTGACCAGTGAAAGAGCAGATGGGATGGGAATGAGGTTGCATCCAGTGGAATTCAGGTTGGACGTTGGTGTAGTCTGAGTTCAAAAGTTACGCCAGTTCCTTTTGATACCTATTTGTATCAATCTAGGTATATGGGCACTTCGTTTATCAATTTTCTTTCCTAAGCTTCATCCTGTTTAATAGAAACAAACATTCATTCATATTAGCTTCAGAAAACTTGGTCCGTAAAGACAGAGGATGAAAAAGTACACATTCTCACCCAAGCATTTAATTGTTCATGTTTTAAAGAAAAGTTAGTTTCAGTTCACCAGCTGGCTGGATCATGCATTGTATAAAGAAGTACTCATTTTTAAGAAACAAATTATTTGTTATTCCACAGCTTTTTCTTAAAAAAAGAAAATAAATCCATCCAAAAGCCTGTAGGTAAGGTAAATGGCATTTATGAAGAATCTTAAAGAAATTTCTGCAAGAGATTACATTATTGAAAGGTCTAATTGCCACATTTTGAACCTTGGGAGATTTCATAGGGAATATGTTTGCGCTGGTATTACTCCTTTTACCTGCTTTGGGCATTGTCCAAAAAGAGATATGTGACTCTGTAGATATCTATTCAGATCAAACGCAGTCATTTTTATTCTGTGCTCTGATAGAGTCCAAAGGCCTCTTATCTTTCCAAACAGAAAGCACAGTTTTACAAAAATAAAGTTTTACAAATTAAACCTGCTGAATCAAAGCAGACATATACATCAGCATTTTTGTGATGTTTCTGAGAGTTAATAGTACACTTGCAGTAAGAAGATTGCTCAGATAGGTGGTGAAATTTAATTCAAAGTTTACCTGTCCATTCTATCAGACCTTTAATTTTGCCTTTCCTGATTAGAAATCTAAATCTTATTTCTAGTAATTTTAAGCCTATTGCACTGAAGCTACAGGGAATAGTAAAAAGAGCTTTGTTCTATTGCAGATCTACCATTTCTTTCAAGATCATTATATTGATCCATCTTGTCTGAATAAGACACCCTCAGTTTCTTTCCTCTTCTATTGGTTTTGCATTGGTTTTTGGTAGGAGGGGGTGCTACAGGGGTGGCTCCTGTGAGAAACTGCTAGAAGCTTCCATCACGTTCAGCAGAGCCAATCCCTGGTTTACAAAGATAAACATGCTGGCCCAGCCTGGGCCAGTTAGAAATGGTGGTAATGCCTCTGTGGTAAGACATTTAAGAAGAAAGATAAACAAAAAATTGTTGAACAGTTTTAATTCCAGCCAGAGAAGAGCAGGGTGAGAACATGTGAGAAGAGCAACTATGCAGACCATAAGGTCAGTGGAGAAGGAAATGGAGGAGGCGCACCAGGTGCTGGAGCTGAGATTCATCTGCAGGTTGTGGTGAAGACCATGGTGAAGTAGCTGTGCCCCTGCAGCCCATGATGGTCCATGGGCATGCAGAGATCCACCTGCAGCCCATGGAAGAGCCCTCACCAAAGCAGGTGGATGTCTGGGAGGAAGTTGTGATCCTGTGGGAGATCTGTGGAGAGAGGGGCCCTGCTCCTGTGCTGGAGTAGCCTTTCCTTGAGGGACTTCAACCCCAGGGAGGAGTGACCCATACTGCAGCAGTTTGGGGAGGACAGCTGCCTGTGGGATGGACTCACATTGCAGCAGTTCTTAGGGAGCTGTTGCTTGTGAGATGGAGCCATGTCAGAGAAGTTCATGGAGAAGTGGGAGAGTCCCCATGATGTATCAGTGGAATGGCTCCTCTTCCTGAGCAGCAGGAGAAGCTACAGGAGATGAACTGAACATAACCCCCATTCCATGTATCCTTGCACCGCTGGGGTAGGAGGAGATAGAGCTAAGAAGGAGGCAGGGGTGGGGTGAAGGTGGGGCTTGTTTTACTTCTCATTATGTTGGTCTGGGTTTTTTTTGTTTTGTTTTGTTTTGTTTTTTTTTGTTTTGTTTTAAATAATAAATTCACTTAATATCCCTAAGTTGAGCCTGTTTTGCCCATGATGGTATTTGATGAGGGGTCTCTCCTGGTCCTTATCTCAACCCCTGAACTCTTTGTTATATTTTCTCTCCTGTGTCCAGCTGCAGAGGGAAGTTAATGAGCGGCTTTCATTGGTGCCTGCCATCTGGCCCAGGTTGATCCACAACAACCTCCCAAGATAGTTATAATTGACAAGCCTGCTTAGTATGCCTGCAAATCCTGCATCTAAGTCATCTATGAAGACATTGAAGAGTACTGGGTCTGGAATGGAGCCCTGTGGAACCCCACTGGTGTCAGATCACCGGTCTCATGTCACCCTATTCATTGTCACCCGCTGTGCCCAACCCATGAGCCAGTTGTTGTGCTTGTGATGATGTGTTTATCCAGCTGAGTGCTGGACATTTTGTCCAGGACACTGTGAAAAACAGCATTGATGACTACTGAAATCCAAAACAATGATTACGTTAACTGTCTTCCCTTGATCAATGAAGTGGAGAATCTTGTAATGAATGAGTATCAGAAGGACTTTCTCCTCATGAAGCCCTGCTGGCTGTGAATGATGCCTGTGATGTCCTTCAGGTATTTTTCAATAACTCACAGAATAATCTTCTCCAGATTTTGCCAGGCATTGACGTGAGAGTGACAGGTGGTTGGTTACAAGGGTCATTCCTCTTGCCCTTCCTGAAAATTGGGATGTTAGCCAGCTTTCAGTCGTCTGGGACCTTCTATGATTCTATGTTTCTGTGAGTATATGCCGATGGAATCACATACAAAGGTTGTGCAGCTGTCATACTTTTGGTCTTGAGTTATATAAATAATTTCCCTTCTTCCTCTACCCATATAAAAGATAAGTTACTAAATTTTCAATTTTAGCTCTCTAAATAGCTTCAGTTGACTTAGAGCCTTAGATTTTGTAGCAGCTTCAGAACCCTCTGATACTAGGAAGTAAATGCAGGAAATAGGGCTCTACATTTAATATGGGTATTAATAATGGGTACATTATTATGGGTAAGTATGTACCCATAATTAATATGTGTACACATCTGCTTTATATCTGCAAGTAGGATAGATGTTCTAGACCTTGTTCTGTCCAAGCTGGACATGACAGCATTCATTTTCCCAGAGGCAATATAAGACCAGGGCTTATTTGCCTGAGCAGCTGTGGTGCTTCTGGTCCAGTTTTTTATGTTTTCCACTAACCTACCATGAAATACCTGAATGCCAGTAGCGATATTGATTTAACTGAAGTATTTGTAGTCTTTTCGATATAAGTAGTAGATAATAATTAAGATTTTAATTTATAATATTGGCAACTCTAGCTGTCCCTTAAATTCACTTGTGTTGGTGTAAGTTTCAAGAAAAAGAAAGCTAAAGGAGGATATATTAAAAACTTGTTAATCATAAAATATGGGGTTTTTTTTAATTTGAATGCAAACTCTGTTGTCCTTGGTGCTGATATATGTCTTCACTACCTATGAAACGGAAATATTTTCTTCATTTTTTAATACTGTAAATGCTGTTCTGCCCATTTGCATTACTAGATACCATACATCAGAAGCAAAATAATTTTTAATGTTTCAAATTTTAAATGAAAATTTAAAAAATCATGTTAGATTGAGTTCTGTTTTCTTTCTAAATTCATAAAAGGGCAAAATTATGATTAAAACCGCAAGTTTTGGTGTTTTTATCTGTGTGTTGTTGCTGTGGTAACTGTTCTATCACCTCAACGGTGGTCTTGAGTACAAAGTATAGTGAAGTAAATGTACCCAACACCCCTTGAGACTTGCCTTGAATATGACATTCCACAGCAAAATCTTGTTGAAACATTTAGAATTGTCTTTTGTTTCTTTTCCTGCAGCAAACACAAGTCCAGTTTTGGGTAGCAAATGTACCATTCTCCAGTGAGCAAAAGCAAGGGAAGGCTAGTGTGAATATGTTTTACTCAGCAAAGTTAAATCTACAGCTTCTTAAAATCTTTCTCTGGTTAAATGGCAAGATGATAATAATTTCATATTTTCAGAATTAATTTGAATATTTTGTTCAGAAACTACTTAAAGTCTAAGACTGACAATGGACTACAAGCCTTTTATGTAGAAGCATTATAAACTTGGCTAATGCTTCATAGTGAAGCTGCAACTCTTAACAGTGGAAAGAAGAGAGCATATGCTTTGTCCAAGGTTAGCCCTTGACCAACAACCATTTTGGGTTGTTAAATAGACTGACCTATTTTGACTGTTGTTGCACGTGTCAATAATGTCCTTTGCACTTGTCAAAACTGATGATACTTAATCCTAGAAATATTCGTGGCAGACTCCTCAGGGACTCTATGCCCATTCACTGAAAGACAACATCCCCTTAAAAATTCTGCAGCAAGGCTTCCAAGTGTGTCTCTTTTCTTCCTAGCTAGTAATCAAGAATCTAGTTCCTATGTTGCTATTTAATCTCAGTCAGAAGTCATATGGATGAAATAGATGTGTTAAAAAACTTAACTAGCATGGCAAAGTAATATTTTCTAGTTACTTACACCATCGTGAAGTTTACAGAATAAACTGACTCCAGCAAGACATTCACTGGAGTGTTGTTCATTGTGGGAAGAAGATGAGAGTTTCCCTTGCTTGTTGCAGAAATACAGGAGGAGGGTCAACATTCAGCCTGTATTGCCTGAATCTCAGAAATTCTGTAACCAACAATGGCAAAAACAGAAGTGTTCACAGGCTTTTCCCCTGAGGATATTTCTGAATAATGTCAGTGATATATCTGACACAGATGTGTGGCAGCAGGTATCCTATCATCAATGACAGAGCATCCATCTGCTAGCATTATCAGCCAAAACCAAGTGCCCACTTTGTTGGGGTTACTGCCAAACAGTGAAATGTTCCTTCTGAAATATGTTACCTGACATTACTACTAGCTCTGGCTAAGATGGCTGCTAGCCCAAGGCTCTGTTTTTTCTTTATTTTTACTATCTGCTGTCAGACAGCTTGGACTTCTCTTCAGCAGCACTTCCTAAGCTGAACTGTAATTAGCCAGTCTTCCTCTTCCTTATCAGCCAAGCACTCAAGAAACATATTTGATTTAGGATTTTGTGGATTTTTCCCCAGGGCCAGTGTAACCCCAAAATGGGCCCCTCTAGTCATTCTGTGAAGCTGCTGTGAAGAAAGATTTGGTCAAAACAGGCAACCTCTCTGAGCAACTCCTACTAACATGAGAGGACAGTAGCCTTCAGTTATGAACAACTATCAGTAGAATGTGGATGAAGTGCTGCTAATATATTTTGTCCCCTTTTATTGTAAATGTAAGTACACTTTTGGCACTTTTAGCAAGGAAGTAGTTGCATGCTACAGCATACAGGTTTTCTGTCTTAGAAAGGCATTTGTTTTCTTTCTGTCTGTGACTTGTAAATGCTGCATTTTCTGCTGTCAGCTTCTCAAGGACGAGAGGCTGTGTCCAGATCACTTAAAGAAATGTGAAATGAAATGGACTGCAGTGGAATATGAAGAGGCCTTTGAAGACTCATGACGGGAATGGAAAGGTGAACCTTCTTGCATAGGTATCATTCAGAGGTGCTGTTAATGACTATATGAACCAAATTATTGCATTTTCCTGGACTATAAGCATTTCCATGTCTTGCTGTCTTCTTTCCTCCTTCCTCTCTGCCTTCCTTTGTCTTTCAACAAGGAAACCCTCTTCTGCTGTGTAGTAAGTGCTGGCAAGGAAACATATCCTTCCTATGGAATGCTCTCCCAAGCACAATCATTATCCAGAATCTGCTGAGTCAACCTGCCAGACACCAGGCTCTGGGTTTCCCATTCCTCATGTGTGCATGGGAATGCCTGGGGTCACAGTTCATGGTCATCTGGCAGAAATTAAGCACCCACTATTTCCAGTAGTGTTGATTAGAATTGGAGCCATGTTAGCCACTGGAACAGTAGTAGTAAGGTAATGTTGTAGTTGATGTCTCATGTTTGGAACAGGTGCCAACTTATCTCAGGAGACAACTGCTAGAGTTCTGACATGATACACATCAGTATTTACAGCCAGTATCTTCATGTGAGTGTGAATGAAACAGTTCTGCTGAGACACTGCTATGACCTCACTTTTCTTTTGATTGAGACTGCAGGCTCCATGTGTTCGTCACTGGATTTCTTGTCTCTAGGCCTGCATATGTGTCCTGAATTCTGTGGCACTTACACTAAATATTTTGGGTGGTGCCACAGATCTTTGTTGTAACTACAAGATCTTTGTTGTACTACATTACACACAGATCTTTGTTGTTCTACATTAACTGCCGTATTGAACTGCTGTGAAGCTCATCCCTTCAAGGTTAGTGTTGCCTGCTTCAGGACTGGAAGAAAAGCCTAGAAAATGGAGGCTGCTAAATTGAATAGAGCACCAGCTCCAAAAACTAGGTCAGGAATGCAACTTCTTGCACCCAGAAATTTATGGGTACAGAAGTTGAAGGGATCAGCCTGTATACCTGTAATTTTTTAACAATGGTAGATGTAGGCTTAAAAACTGCCAGGTCAAAACTGCTCAGACAGCAGCATAGTATTTTTTTTTTCTGACCACGTTGCTACAAATTGAGTGGCTACCTCTCCCATGCTTTACTAGACGTCTCTTGAAATTCTGCTTGGTAAAAGCTCTACCTTATCTACCTCCACCTTGTCAGTAATGGCAGCATCCTGCCTCAGTGAGGTGCGTGTGGTCATTGAAGGTAGATGGGAGGTAGACCTTAAAAAACTAAGGTAGATGAGACAGGAGCTGATGAGTAGGTGAATTAGTAGTAAAAAGAGGCCCAGAAAAGACTTGCCCAACTTAAAGCAAATCTTGTAAATTTTGCCTTAAATCATGCCTTCTTCATGTCTCTTTAAATCTTGATTTAGTGGTCCCTCTGTGGTTTATTAGTGTAGGTGTAAGTGAAGATATATTGGTGTTTTTCCATGTGGGAACGTTTTGTGCATACAGTTGAAATGTGTAGCCTAAATAAACCCTTGAAAATAATGTCTGGCTGACCTATACATAGTTGCTCAGGTACATGCAGGTCATTGGCTCATGTTTATGACAGATTACTTTCTATAAAGTGAATGCATCTGTGTTAGACAGCTCATTTTACATAGTTATTAGCACAGGCAGGTGGCAGATAATAACATTTTTATTTAAAAACTAGATTTGTTGTGAAGGAGCAGTCTAGACATGATGGTTATATCTCATTACAATGTTTTTAATTCTCTTTTAAGGAGATAGATTCTTCTACATTGGCAACACAGTGTACTAGGAGGAGATAGGGTTTACTTACAAGCTGTGTAACTATTTACCTCCAGAATAGCTGCACTACTCACAGCTTTGTCTTGCAATCTTCTTACTAAGCAATAATATTGATGCTTATATAAAATGAACAAAGTTACCAAAACACTTATTCGTGTGCCTAATTTCCATGGAGGTCAGCTGAATTTAACTTGATGTCTAATGTCTCTGCTTAGGTTGAAGCATTTTAAGTTGTAATACTGGAATTCCAGTTTGTCTGGAAGAATCAGGTAACTAGACTAGGTCGCTGCAAAGCCATTCCCTGTTGAAAGTGTGCAGGCAGACACCATACCCTGTTCATGTCAAGGAATTACGTACTTAGTAGTACTAAGTGAGCCTTATGACAGATCATAGAGTTCTGGCTTAATCTGAAGTAGGTGTACTTAAATAAAAACTTGCAACATATGAAGAACTTGCTAACCACTTTGATTACACGTGTGGCTCCACAGACATTCAGAAGGCCAGATGCTTCAGTGTACAAAAAAGAGGAACACTTATTCAATTTAAAATTTACAGTTGCATATTTAATGGTAGTATGCAGTATCAAAAAAATAGTTACATATGTTAAACATTATTCTTTGCTTTATAGTGAAGTAAAAATTTAATCAGTTTTTACAAGATAATTTTTTTTTAATATTGTCAAAAATAAATGAATTTGCTTGAAGGTTCTTGTTTGCTATGAATCTCTGTATAAGACAGATGGAAATACTTACATGAATTCCTTAATATCTGTTTCAAGTCATCCTCACTGTTGCCATAAGGTGGTGTTTTTAGTCTTCATGATCAGAAGTTTGGGGGGTTTCTGCTGGCTTTCATTTACTAAGAGTATCAATGTTCTGGTTTTACACACTTGCTATTTTAAATCTGAAATTTTAAACATAAACTTTTTACAATAATATATTTGATCATTTCGTGGAGAATTGATTGTTGATTTTTATAAAGGCAGTATTTCAAACAGAAGTCCTCTGACCCTTGGGTTCTTTCATGGCTTCTGTATGTCCTGATTGCCTATCAAGCAGTTAGAATAGGTGAATTTACAACAAAAGTTCAAGTGCTTAAATCTTTGGGAAAATACAGATTTTCTCAGCAACCTTATTTTAATTCTCTACACACATAATGATATTATTAATGACTGTGTCTCCTTTTTCTTTCCACAGGATTTTTTTTGTTTACTGGAGGATGGAGAAAATTAATAAATAAACCTTCATTGTATTGTTTTCCTCATACATTTGCATGGTTATTCCAGTTGTCAAGTGTTTTTCTACATAAAGAGTGACTACTTTTTCCTTAGTTTTATTTCAAGACACCCATACCAATTGTGTCTTAGGCCTTCAAATGAATAAAAATCAAATCAATTTTCACAGAAACACCAGAAGTTCTTATTCCCACTCTACAGTTAAGGCACCAAGACCACGAGAAATTAAATTTTTACTAGTGTTCATAAATTTTCTTCAGTTAAAACAGCTAGAGATGATTTTGTGTTGAAGCATTTCATATGTTCTGTGTATATGCTGGTTTATTTATTTTTGTGTTGTAAGAATTTTTATAGACCCAAAATCCTAATTTGACTGATCAGCAAATGAGAACTACATTATGAATGGCAAAGTGGACAAATTTTGAGTTAAAAGATTTCTTTGGCATCACTTGGAGACTCAGTGGCAGAGCTTGGAGTGGAATTAGTTTCTCTAGAGAATTGTTCAATTTTGTTTCCCTTTCTTTTTCCTTTTAGGCTTGAAATAAAGCACATAGATGTATAATTTCCATGCCTCCCTACTTCATTCCTCAACTGTATGCTAAATGAAGAGGGAAAAATACTTTGTAATTATGTAATTAAGGGCTGTACTGCAGTGATATGCACAAGGGGGCAACCTTCTTCTGCTATGATTAAAGAGAAGTTATTTGTGTTTGGAGAACTGAGCTAGTATTCTGGAGTAAAAAAAAAAAAATCAAAACAAAACCCCCAACCAACCAACCAACCAACCAACCAACCAAAAACATGGCAACTGTTAAATTTGCAATTGTTTTGGAAGAGAATACTTTATTAAATACTTCTCTGAAGGAGGAGGGATTTCTTTAAGGGTAGGGGATTTGAGATGTAGTTTTTGAGGATAAAACAGTCTTTGGAGTGTTTTCCACAGGTTTCAATTTATTTCATTGTCCAAGAGCAAGTAATTCTGAATTGTTATTCTTTGAACAACGTCTTGCAAATATGGACCAAAAGGCTGAAGGAACCATTTAGCTGCAATTGTAAATTTTAAATTCTCTCTGAGGATATGCTTTATTCTATTTTCTGTGCATACATGTCAGCAATCTGTCTTGCTACAGTGTAGCTATGTGCTCTATTTGGAGATACCTGCTTTGTTTTCTTCCCAGTATTGGTATTTGGTTTACATACACATGAATATGTCAGACCAAGAGCTTTGAAATCAAGTAAGTGAAGCAGACAAGGTTTAATAGACAAGAAGCAGCAGTGTCTTCAGTTTACCACTATAATATGTAGAGTACACTATAATCTGCCACAAATATTGCATCAGGAGGGGCAAATAATAAATTATTTGCTGACCTGGTCTGATCTTTCAAGAAAAGTGAGAGCAGAGGCTTTCCTTTTCTTTCCCTGTCCATTTTCCTTTTCCTTTTCCTTTTTTTCCATTTCCTTTTTTTTTTTCCTTTTCCCCCCGCTCCTAATGAGGGAGAAATAAAAGAATTGTGTAAGGGTCATTGTTTAAGGGTCAGTTTTAAGTAAGGTGACTTTTCTGAACTAGTGAAAGGTATGTCCCATCTTATTATGTAACACAAATTAGGTGGTTGGATTCCAGCTTTCTCTACTAAAGCAGATTTCATTGAATGTCTAACCAGTGTACTTCTGCATAGATGAATAATTAAATATGAGAATAAGAAAGGTTTTATTCTGAATGACAAATTTACCATCAATGCCTAAAAAGCTAATTAACAGGTGGATTCCAGAGGTAACAACTGAGGCTACAAACTGTGCAACCCTTGGACTGCGTTAAAAGACACGTTAGGGGACCAGGTAGGGGCCAAGAGGAAATAGCTTCAGCATATCAGTCCTAGGTATAACTACAAATGTGTGGAGAAAAGTTGAGAAGAAATTATTCAGATTCCCATTTACATGTCTTGAGTGTAATACTCGGTCATACTGCATTGAATGTGGACACAGACATGTCTGAGTCAAAATGGCTGCAAGTGAAAAGTGCTTCCAGCAAACCCAGATGTAGTATTTGACTTCCATCAGTCAGAGGTCCTGAAAACATTTTGGATACTTCAGCTGCAGAAGGTGCAACCAAACTCAATTTCAACTGTGCTTGTCTTTGAGGCCACAGCAACAGCAGGAAGGTATGGATAGCCAGGGATTAACATAATTGTGACTTAATCCTTCCAAAAGGAAGTTGAATCCCAACAAACGGGATGTGTATACAGAGATCCACTTGGCAGACAAACCAAATTTAGTTACAATGCATGTTTACTAATATTTGGTCTGACTCCAATGTTTAACAATTTATGTTTGTTATTTGGTATCCAAGATTTCTGTGGCTGAGTGGTTTTCTTTTTTTTCCTTTAACTAAACATGATTTAATTTTCTAGGAGTACAAACACCTCTGTCCCCCTTCCCACACCCACCTCCCCACCCCCCCAGTTTCCAGTTTTTCTGATGGGTAACAGTGTAGAATTTTTAGAGATCATCCTTAATAATTTCCTTGGCCACAGGACGGCAGCACGAAGCTCAAGCCTAAGGCTCTCTATTCCTAGGAGTTCATCAGCGCATGGAGGGAGGAATCAGGAGCACCAAACCCTCTGAAGAGCACCACATCCAAATGAAGGGCTCTCAGTAGCTCCTTCTGTGTGTTTGCAGACTCAGTTTTGAAGCCAAGTGTAAATTCTGATTCCAGGTTTGTTAGTAAGTTGGGTTGATGACAGGTACATCTTGACATCAGCATCCAAAACCAATTGACATGTTTCCTTTTGCTGAAAGCAGCAGGAAATAAGTATTCAAGTGAAAGAAAGGACCTTTTTTGAGCTGCTTGATGCAGCAACTATTAAACTAAGAGAATGCATTTTCCAAACTCACACCTGATTATCCAACAGAGAATAAGTGAGTACCAGGGACAAATCATCACATATTTTAGATAGGAAGGATAAGAACAATAATTTTCATATATTTAGATAAAATACAATTCAGTTGCAAAATTATCTTATTTTTCTCACTTGAAAACAGCTGAAGTTACCTTTCTCTAAGAGATAATACAACTTTTATTTACTGATGTATTAAAATAAAATCAGAATCACAGAATGGCCTGGGTTGAAAGAACCTTAAAGATCACCTAGGACCAGCCCCTTGCCAAGGGCAGGGATATCTTCCACTGGATCAGGTTGCTCCAGTCCCCACCCACTCTGGACTTGAACACTTTCAGGGAGAGTTCTTCCCAGTTAATAGTCTCATGACAATTTAAAGGCATAGTAGAAGAATTAGTATTGGCTAGAACAGTATGGTTGTATTTAAAACAAATGGGGTTTGTGTGTATATCTAAGTTTTGCCTGAAGGGAAAAAAATCACCCTAATTTGATGGAAAATAAATATTCAATCACTGGAGACACTTGTCAAAATATTTCAATACAGGAATGAGTGTGGAGAATTCAAGCATCAGAAATCAGTTTTCATATCACAGACTAAAAATAATAGTTTGGAAATGTTGCTAGACAAAAATATTACTTGTTGAAGGTAAGATAAGACATAGAAAAAATATTTGTAGCAGGAAAAATGTTTTCCATTTTTATGTGTTTTCATCCAAGTAAGAATATCCTACTTTTTTTTTTTTTCGATTCCTGATGTGAAGAAAAATTTCTAGAAAAATAGATTTGTCTTTCCATTTTAACTCTCAAATACATTTGAAATATTTAATTTGAAATGCTGAGAAAATATTCAAGTGTTCTTTATGTACGCCAGCAGTTTATATACAGACACGAACGGAACGGGGCTACTCAGAAAGCGTCTTGAGCTGTTTATTTGTCAGCATCAGTCTCATTACATGATTATGACAATGGAAAGATGTGACCAGACAGCATGCCAAAGAAACCTAATGTTACAACATACCATAACTGCATCTTAGCCAATCACATAGAGCAAAAGCATACTGACAGTAATTCTATCCAATCACCTGAAGCACACGTAGCTTTGGCTAAAAACAATGGAGCCCTTTTCTCAAACACAGTGGCTCATTTATAAAAGACAAAGTACAGAGCTATATTCATATTTAACCTTCTAAAAATATACTAAATAAACTTGTTGCAACTTAGAAAGCCAAAATACATAGCCCTATTGTTCTATTTCTCACGTGCTCTCTGCCACTTAGATATTTTATTCTGCTGTCTTAGCACTACACTATTCTGCAGTATCTGGGGCCTGTCTTTCTTACAATCTTCCTAAAACCCTCTGGTTTTTATGTATTACCATACTTTAAAGTGAATTTTGGAAAATAATTTTAAAGTGTATTGGCATTTACAAAATGTCTACCTTTTTCAGTTTTGTTCTTATTCGAAAAAGCAATTCTTGTAATATTGGAAATTTCTGAAGAATAAAAATGTCCTTGTAATAACATGGTTAACATTTTTTTTCCCCTCAACTCCAGAATTCTGTTTCTTTTTCATGAAGTATGGGCCTGGAATAAATTTTCACGACATTCAATTACTGAAGGCAAGTCTAATATTTTGATTGCGTAAGCTTGATCCTGTAGTTCCAATAAACCCAAACATTTTTTGACTCAGCAGGGCTGGAACTAGACTTTAAGAAAACCTTCATTTTTTTTTTATGCTCTTAAATAGCAGATGGGTCTTCAGAGATAAATGTGGTAGTGATTTAATAAGCAGGTCTGACTTCAACAAAATAACATTATATTAAAACCACTAATAGTTGGTTTTGTTTCAATAACCTAGCTGTAGACTATTCATAGCCTAGACAGAGTTTTAGAGATTCCCAGATGAAAAGTGAATCATTAAACATGAAATACTAAAATAGAGCTGAATAAGCAACCAAAATATGTACTTGGCAGCAGACATGTCAGGAATTTTATTGGGTTTTTTTCGCTTCTCTTTTTCTCTGCTACATCTGTCTGTGATGGGAGACGAGATTACAAATTCATTACATAAATACAGTCTGGAGAGGGTAACTCACAGCCAAAGTCTCAACTTCCTCCTTTCTCTCCCTGAACGTGGTCATACAACCACTTCAGCTGTGATCTTTGGGCTAGAAATTGGAAAATGGAGGAGGGTACACATGCTGAAAATTCCCCAGGAATGGGAAATATAGGGGCTGGGTTTTCTTCCTCTGTGTGTATATGTGTTTACACCCAGAAAGGTGTAGTTCTTCTTGTAGTTATAGTTTCATCCCCTCTCCTCGATCCCTATACTTAATATTGCAGGCACCAGATCACTTATAATATATCACTTGCACTTCCATATTTAGTGGCATTTCCTAGCATTTTAGCAGGTTCTGCTTAACTCATATTTTTTCATCCATTCTCTTTCTCTCCCTCCCTACTTCCCTCAAAGGGTACAGCCCTTTTCTTTATTAGCACAACCCTTCACGCTTCTTAGATAAAAGCAATTACATTATTCTTGAAAATATTTGGCACTCTGACTGTGCCTGTGTATTGCATACTCAAGGACATGAATAAAGATTCTGCTGCCATGTTATGTCTGGCCCATTCATAAACCAGTAATTATATGAAAAACTTATTGTGGAATTGTTAAAAAAGTCTATGCTATGGTTGGTTCAAAGAGATAAGCAAAATAATATGCAACTTAGGGGCTGGGAAAAAAATGCAGGAAATTCTTTCCTTCTGTGCCACAAACAATCATATTTATCACTTCCAGCCTTCCAAAAGTCATACGCAGATTGTCTTCCTGAGGCTTCCCAGTACTCTTGCTCTCTGAGTGCCCCTCAAAGTGATTAGTGCTACCAAAGATTGTTTGGTATGTGAAAAATCAACCTAAGTGACAATGCTGAGAAAGACTGGTCATACACTGTATGACCCAGTCTGTGAACTACTAATTAAACACTCTAAAGGTGTCAGAATAATTTTGCTGGTTCCTGGAGCTGATTCTTCAGATTGGCAGTGTCCTTACTTGTCCTTATTTTGTCCTTTATTTCTCCTTCATTTCAGGAGTGCATCTTCAGCAAGTTCACAGACGACCCCAAGCTGAGAAGGAGTGTTGATCTGCTGGAAGGCAGGAGGGCTCTGCAGAGGGATCTGGACAGGCTGGATTGATGGCCTGAGGCCAGCTGGAGGAGGTTTAACAAAGCCAAGTGCTGTGTCCTGCCCTCGGATCACAACAATCCCACAGTGCTACAAACTGCGACAGTGGCTGGAAAGCTGCCTGGGGAAAAGGGCCTTGAGGGGCTGGTGAACAGCACCTGAACATGAGCCAGCTGTGCCCAGATGGCCAAGAAGGCTAATGGCATCCTGGCCTGGATCAGCAATACTGTGGCCAGCAGGGCCAGGGCAGTGGCTGCTCCTCTGTACTCAGGACTGGCGAGGCCACACCTTGGGCACTGGATTCAGTTCTGGGACCCTCAATTCAGAACACTGAGGTGCTGAATCAAGTCCAGAGAAAGGCAATGGGACTGGACAAGGGTCTGGAGCATCTGAAGCACAAGGAAGGATCTGATGAGGAGCAACTGAGGGAATTTGGGTTGTTTATCCTAAAGAAAAGGAGGGTCAGGAGGACCTCATCACTCTATACAAAAATCAGAAAAGAGGTTGCAGCCAGATGGGGATCAGCCTCTTCTCCTAGGCAACAGGTGACATGGTAAGAGAAAATGGCCTCAAGCTGTGTCAGGGGGGTTTAGATTGCATAATAGGAAAAATTTTTTACAGAATGTGTTGTCAAACATTGAAACAAGCTCCGCAGGGAAGTGGTGAAGTGACCATTCCTGGAAATGTTCAAAATATGTGTGGATATGGCAATTGAAGATATGGTTAAATAGTGAACATGGTGGTGATGCTGGCTTGACAGCTGGACTTAAGGTTCTTAAAGGTCTTTTCCAATCCTGATGAATCTATGATTCCATGGTGCAGAGTACTTACTCAATAACAAATGAAAACTGACACTGGACCTTGTTTCAGTTGTTGGGCAGCAGGTATGAAGATGCCAGGACATAACCTATTGCAAAACATACCAGAAGAAATGTCAGACATAAGGTGACTGCTGTCTGCCCCTGTCAGAACCCAGGACATCCCTCTGGGTGCCCTGGATGGCTCGAGCCCCTGGCCGGGGGCTCAGAGACCTTGGCACAAAGCCAAAGACACCTGTGGCTTTGATTTTAACCCATGGAAAAAATTACCAACTTTATATGAGGATTCACAAGCCAAGAAATTTTAAGTAGAATGATAGTTTCTTAAAAGATAGAAAAATAGAATTTTAAGATTTTTATAATGGGCATTCAGAAGCTAAGATGGAGCGATTTGGACATGCCTTGTCCTTCTTCTTGGCCTCCATCTTCTGTGTGATGTTGGCACTTTTGGATTGGTTTAGAGTAGAAACATACTGTCTAACATAGGTGATAGGTATTGGAAAATTATTGTAAATAATGTACATGTAGTTTTTAGTATAAAGAGATAACACGGCCTCTGGGGCAGTCAGTGTGCCTTGGACTGACTTACTGGACAGACCTCAGCAGATCAGGGAAAGAATGTTTTAGATAACAAAGAATAAACAACCTTGAAAACCACAGCTGAAGAATCGTGACTCCTTCTTCTATCTCGGGTCTGGGAAAAAGGGAGTTCTTAATATCTCAGGGTCATCTTGACCACAGAAATCCCAAGATGCCTCTATTGCAAAATCTTGAAGGCTGTGGATGTGAATGTAGAGTTAACTTTGCAATGTCCTGGAATGTGCTCTAACAAATGTATTTTCCCTCTGGAGTACTCATGATGAAAAAAGAAAAAAAAAAGAAAATTAAATCCAGGCAAAAAAACCCTCAAAAGCAGCAAGTTTGTATACTGATGTAGTGAAGAATGAAATAAACTAAACTGGAAGCTAAGAAATACATATAATTTCAGAGTTTAAAAATCATTAGGGTTTTACTGAAAAAGAGTAAATGTTTGTCAGTCTGAAAGGGTGGCTGATTGCCTAAATTGTAAGTACAATCTTTCTTTCAGCCTCAGATGCTTAAAATTTCAATAGCATGTATTTCTGCAAAGTTTTGTACATTAGCTATTCTGGATGATAGCTTTTCAACCAAGAGGAGGAAACTTGTGCTGTAAACTCCTTTTGTAATAGGTAAAAATCCTGAAGACCTATTCAAACTTTAGGCGGACTGTATTTATAGAAAGGATGGGCAAATATTCAGTTTACAAAGAAATGTGATATTTCTGCTCACCTGTGTTTTATTTCCCTCTGACACACAGAGGCTTATCACTTTATATAGAATTCTAGAATCATACACTCATAGAATGTGCTGACTTTGAAGGGACTCATCTAGTCCAACTCCTGGGCCTGCACAGGGGACCCCAAGAACCCCTGCATGGGCCTGAGAGCATTGTCCAAACACTTCTTGAACTCTGGCAGGCTTGGTGATGTGATCTTTTCCCTATGGTGCCTGTAGCCTAAGTAATATAGAATTAGGTGGGTGGAAAGGAGGATGGATGGATGGATGGATGGATGGATGGATGGATGGATGGATGGATGGATG
>WBNP01002047.1:99385-133669 GCA_013401095.1 Passerina amoena
TTAGTTTGATCTACTCCCAAAGAGGAGTAGAAATGTTAGCTGCTCTAGATGAGGATGTTGAAGGAATTTGGAAAGGGAATACTTCCAGCTAGTAGAGTAAGTCTCTGAATATATAATGCAAAATTTTCATATTTTGCATGAAAAGATAAGTACATGCTTATTGAGCTGCTACTGTCTGTGTAGCAGCTCAGTTTCACAAGGTCTGTTCTACCTAGGTTTGCAGACAGATTTTTGTGTTAGTGTGGTACACCAGTAAAAAATAAAGAATCTGCAGGACAGCTTGTAGGTTCAGATCCAAAATCTTTAACATGAGATCAAGTGTTTTGGGATGAAGGTCAAACATTAAATACTTATATTATTAATTATATATTTTTACTTCACAAGAGATTCAGTTTTTGTCAGTGTATTTTTGTATTTCAGTTTTCTATTTTTTATAAATCTGAAACACTATCAAAGCAAAGAGGTAAGACCAAAATATTCATCCTTTGGATATTGTTCATCAGCTATAATTTTCTTTCTGATTCATGTGTTCAGATGCCTGTACAGCCTCACCTTCCTAGGTATTTTTGTTCTCTGAAAAAATGAACATTGCTGACTGTGTAAGTGATATGCAGACTGTAAACTCTTTACACATTACAATGCATTTACACTATGATCACAACTCTGTCATTTCCACTGGCATATACTAGTGATGTCAAAAGTGACAACAAGAGTTATTGGCAACGTCTGCAGCAAGCTTATAGTCTAAGACAAATGCACAGATTTTTGTAAATTGCCAGTTGCAACCAGTGTGGCAAAGAGAAATCATATCTTTTCTGAATTACCTTTGTCTTACTAGGCAATACTCCTTTTTTTTCATTATTTTTCATGATGAACAAAATAATGTTGTAATTTTTTATAATTTTCCAGATTTTTTCCTAATTGATTGTGTAAAGCAGCTGCTTTATCTGCTTTATATCTATGCATCCAGTCAATGGAGTTTCATGTCTCCTCAAGGTTTGAGTAATTTTTTATGTTGGCTCTTCCTTGTCCTCAGTTTGGCCTGCTTTAAACTGGACCCCTAGGGAAAAGGTGCTGCATAAGCAACTTTTTAAAGTATTTAGAACCTTATCATATGTCCCTTCTAGAACTTCATTTTGTATTTGTCTTCAGCAGGAAACAGTAAAAGATTCTGAAAATCTCTTTTTAAGATGTCTTCTATTTATTGCACTTATCTAACAGAGATGCACGTCATGCTTCAGTTACTTTGGCGAGCAAGTTTAATAACCTGCTATATGTTAGAGAACAAATGTTGGTCGAAGAGCCTTTGCTTTACACCAGCAGGATTAGTAACACTAGTAAGGCAGAAAATGCCTCTGTAAGCACATGTTCAAAATTTGGCAGGTGTAATAAATATTACATATGAATAAAAATCCTGAGTGTCCAGCATTCCTTTCTGTCTGTAGCTATTTTTAACAACAGAAAAAAATAATTTCTAATACACACAAACTATCTTGGAAAAGGTAGTTTTTGAGCATATTGACATGAGTAGGACTAGTATTTATCAACAATACATTCAGAAAATCTTCAGTTTAATGATAATATAGTGAGTGAAAGGACATGAGGAAATTTGTAGCCTTCCATATAATTATCTGATCCATACGCGACCATTCACCCTCTTTCTATTCTCAGTTATATTACTTAAACACACACATACATGCACACTATGGCATTAATTCAGTAGCTTTCTCTGAGAATTTGCAACAGCAATTAAGACTGCATAAGCAACCTATGTATTTCCCTGAACTATAATTTTAATTGTTTTCTATTTCTCGTCCAACAAACAAACTGGCACTTTATTGCATATGTGAGGCACAAAGAGCTCTCTTGTATCCTGCCCAGTGTCCTGACATTATTTCTGTACTATTATTCAGGCGTCATGTCACTCCTGTGCTCCACTTTCAGCAAAAGCTTTGTCTACTTGTTTGGTGACTAATGAAAATTGAAAAATATCTATTATCTGCCAAATTCTGTTCCTGTCAGAGCATTTAATTTGAGGAGGATTCAACGGGACAGAATAAAAAATACCTGAGGAAAAATAAGGACAAGATCCTCCATTAAGTTTAGCCTTGCAGACAGAATTCTTTCCTTCCTTGAAGATGATTTTTTTTTTGTTATAATATGTATTTTAAATGTCATCAAACACTTGAAATTGGATTTGAGTTTTTGAGCATAAACATCTATTGGATAATATTCAAAATGATAAATTGAACATAAATCTGAAATACTCATATCTCATAATTATGGAGACCATTTTGTATTTGGATCTAAATTACCAAAAAATGTGGTATTCCAAAATATGTTTTGAAAATAATACAATACATAGAAGTACAGTTTTGTATGACAAATATTTTGTATTACTGGATGGACTCGAAAGATTGTTTTTATGCTTGATAGAATCCTATTCCTAGTTGTGTGTAAAATTGCACTTTTTCCTGACATCTTTTCTTCTAGTAACAATTACCATGAAGTTGTATCATGTCTATCAAGCAATTTTTTGATGCAAAAAATCATTCCCAGTAGAATGAGACATCAAATATCTCTGCTTTTCTTTGGCTCTCAGCTTGATTACATGGTATTGCAGTGGAATTGGTATTGTAAGTAAGTTCATGGATTTAGCCTATCTTCCTAAGGGAACAAGCATCATGACCACATTATCTGCATGGGTACAAAAGTCTTTCTGCTAGCCTCTCTTAATAATGAAAATGCTGGCCCTGAGAAAGGGAGTCCTTGAAGGCATTATCTTCCTATACATAAAAAATAAAAGAAAAAAAGAGGTAGTCAAATAGAGAAGAGACAAATCAAAAAATATAATCTTTTAAACAGAACACCAAGTGTTCTATGGAAACTAGAATGTAAAAGTTCAATTGAATAGAATTGCTTTTTCCTTTGGCCGCACTAGCAATGTACATTCTATCAAAATCAAAGCTTCCATTATCCATGTATGTATGTATATATGGATGGATGGATTGATATATGTTTGCATGTATGAAGAAATTGGGAATTTAACCTGAGGACATTAGGAGAACAGTGTTGACTTTTGTGAGGATAGCAGTTATGCAGACATCTGAATTCAGTTTCATTCCAGTGAAAGTGTTAGGCTACCTAGTCACAACATCTTAGGGTTTGCGCATGATAAAAATCTCCACAGCTTTCTAGCTCCAAAAATTCTTTCAAATTACCACTCTGTGTGAGCGTGGGATTTAAAATTATTTTCTTTTAGATCCATTCTTCCAATGCAATTATTCTTCAGTAGAGAGAGCTCTTAAAAGGCAGAAACAAATTTCAAATGCAATAATAATTCACCATGTGGTGGTCTGAAAAAAAGTCAGACTTTTCACAAAGGCCCATACCCATAAAGTACACAGGGATTGTTAATCTCAAAAGAAAGATGTTTTTTCCATGAAAATGTATAAATATGGTAAAAGACTGCTTTTGGCAGGCAATCTAGTGTGGCAGAAGAATAATTTATTTCTGAAATAAAACTTGGCAAAGAACATGGCAGATACTGGATGTCCGGCATTCGTAGCATTGCATAAGGCTCTAAAATAGACAAGGATATAATAGTTCTGTTGGAGGGGACCTATAGTGACAATGCACTCCAAGTGCCTGACAAATTCAGGGCTGACCAAAAATTAAAGCATGGTATTTAAGGTACTATCCAAATGCCTCTTAAACACTGACAGGCTTGAGGCATCGACCGCCTCCCTAGGAAGATGTACCTGCCTGTCTACACATACTCCACAAATCACACTGACTACAGACTGCACCTAGCATCTATTGCTGGCTGGGGCCTATGTACAAATCACAAACGGGACGGGGCTGCTGTGGAACGTGCCTTGAGCTGTTTTATTTTTCAGGATCAGTCTCATTACATGGTTATGACAATGGGAAGATGCTACCAGCTCAAATCCCAGGCAGCAGATGAAGAACTTAATGTTACAACTTACTTTATACGTTTTTTTGACCAATCACACAAAGCAAAAGCATATTGACAGCAGTTCTATCCAACCGCTATAAGCACATGTACCTTCGGTTAAAACAATGCTTGCTTATTTCGAATGCAATACCTGCTTGTAAGCCTTAAAACACAATGCACAAGCTCCATTATTAAGCGTAGAACTTCCCAATATCTTGCTAGATAAACTTTTCTGTAGCTTAGAGAGTTATTCTAGACAAGCGTTAATTACACAAACCATTTGTCCTTGCTTTTCTACTTTTTAAATAGTTTTTCTGCTGACCTATCTCATGGCGACTGCTTAGCTCTAATCACAGTTCTGCTGTCTCTGAGGCCTGCCTTTTGCATCTTTCCCAAAACCTTCTGATTTTGTGGATTCCCACAGCATCTAATGTTTACATTATGGCTGGACTAGATTTTCTTCCCTTTTTCTTTCCTGTCCTGACTTTACCTGTCCATTTAGTTTTTTTTTTTTCCCTTTTTTTTTTTTTCCTTTTTTTTTTTTTCTGAAGGAGTAAGTGATGGGGATCCTGTCATTCTCCTGATACTTCTAAGAAATGGCAGCTGCACATCTGCGTTCATGATTGATTTTGCCTAATTTCACATTCCAATACTTTTTTCTTATTATTAACTTCACTGAAAATCTGAAAAACTTCACAGAATGAATGGTCTTTCCCATGTCTGATTTACTGAGTTATCTGAGTTATTTCTAAACCATCTTAGAGAAATCCAGTAGACTAAATTTTGATCACCTAACACAGGCACTCCACCCCAGCAGTTGGCACCACACAAATGAGCTGTGATTGGCTAACCATTTGATCGTTCAGAACTAAATCTTATTTAATCTAAAAATTTTATTAACAGAAATAATGCAGCTTCTCTACTGTAGTTGGGGATGACTTTCTTAAAATGCTTTGACTATCTCCTATTTCACTAAGCATTTGCTTATGTTAAAAAAAAACAAACATAAAAATCAGTTTTGAAGGAGTTGGTAGTATAATAAATCCTTAATTGGTTAAACATATTCATAAGGGTTTACTGAAAAAATAATGGTTTTCATCTTCATTTTCGGGAGGATCAGCTTATCCAGTACAAGGTAGAAAAGAAAAGTAAAGAAAAAGTAGTCAGACCTAGAGGATGCAACAAAGAATAGAAGGGGAAAAACAAGCCCTGATAAAGATCCAAGCTTTAAGTTATGTTTTGATTTTTCTGGTTCGTGGTGCTCATTTAGATGTTTCCTTTCCCTCCCTTCCTTTGCAGTTTTCTTTGCCAGTATGGCTAATCAACACAACCTGGACTGGGTTTTGGCCCACTGCCAGTGAACAGTCTTCATTTTTCCACCTAAATATATTTCACATCCTAAAAGGGATAGCAAGCCACCTATTGGAATCAGTTTTCAGAACCCAGTTTCTAAGTATTAAACTGGGTCTAAGAATCTCCTAAAACAGAGTTTCTGATCCCCTAAAATTGCCTGTGAAAAGTTTAACATTATGACAGAATAGCTTTTTGAATTTTATTACTGGATTACTACTGCTTAATTCATAGCACAGAAGAAGTGCTGTTGGAAGTCCCAATACCACTTAACAAAGATATTGGGTAGAGTGTCGGAGCCAACACCTAGTATGCTTCAGACATTTCCTTCAAACATTAGCTGTCAAAACCTTGCTGCCAAAGGCTAGGGTCCTCACAGAGCATGAGTTTGAGAGGCATTGTCCCTGTTTGGAGGAAGCAACGATATGTCATTACTCCTCAGGACCAACTCTGCCATCAAAGCTAAACCTGCTGTAGCCAGGAGCAGGGCTTGAGATGTCCCAAGGCCTCCCCCCACCTGAATTACTTTCCCTATGTTTGATGTTGTGGTACATAGGACCTAAATGAGCTCCTTGTAGCACACTTTCCTGAGACTTGGAGCATAATGCCACATCATGCCTGCAAATGCTAAATCCTTCGTAGGCAATGCCTAGGTGTCAAAAGACCTCTTTTACTTTTCTTCCTGTTTCATTTTAGAGCTATTCAGCAAGTTGGTTCAGCTTCTGCTAATAGAGACTATTCTGGCAGTAAAGTGTTACTCCAAAAAATCTCTAAAGCAAACCAAAAGCTCTAGGCTGAACTTCTAGGATATAGGCTAATAGGTAATGAATTTCAATGTAATAAACAGAACAAAGAAGTTTGGTTGTTTGTTTTTGTTTTTTTTTTTTCCCCTGTAAGATAGTCTTAAAATGTTTTCCTTTAATATTTTTTTCTCTAACTACCACTAAGTTTACAGTTGCCTGTGTCTAATTAGTTCTGCACATTTACCACACAATGATTTTCACTTCAGTTGCTCTGGATATATAACTACCATATATAACTTTTATTTTTTTTAATATAAGGTAAGGGATTTTTATTGTCAATATTATCTAAGTGGAAGATATTCTGAAAAGAAAAAGAAATAAATCATAACTTCAAAATATGTGATTCCACCAATTTCTCTTGAGACCAGGATTGTTTTTGTTGTTGTTTTACAACCCAATCTTTACTTACGAATTCATTATTTAAATGGTTAAATATTACTTTTCTAGATTCATCCTCTCTACTTAGCTCTTTGCCTCAATTCCAGAACCAAAGACAATCCCTTCACATCTTCCAACACTCCTAATTTCAATGGGAAAACAAATTTTTCTACTAAATTGTCTAGCCCAATTTAAGTTCTCAAAAAAAGCCTTTGTCAGAGTTTTCCAGCTTTATATGACAGAAGTCTACTACAAAATCCAGTTTACTTGTATTAAGTTAATGTCTCCTGAATTGTAGTTTAAATAGCAAATAAAATTACATGGAATTAAGTTACAGCACATCTACTATAAAGTTAGCTGCAGAAAAGAAAGGAATTTTCTTATATTTTCTCTAGGAATTTTGGGGAAAGAGGTCTGTTTTATCTTGGTTTTGCTAGAAACAATAAAAGAAAAACCTTTTAGTCACTGACAATATGTCAAGCTCCCCAACACAGCAGAAAAATTGACAGTCATAGAAGAGGAAGGGAACTCGTCAGATTTTTTTTGCATAAACATATATTCTTCAGTTACTGCCTAATTCAAGAAAAAAATTGCTTTGATAAATGTAAATTCGAACACAGGCTGAGTATTCTGTCTATCCCGATGATAGGCTGCTTCTAGGTAGAAACAATAAATATGGACTTGAACAAAAAGAAAAGAGAAAGCCAGCACAGGGAATTTAAAAGATCAGCATAATTAGGAGGGGTTTACAATTATTTCTGTATTAAATGTTTAATTATTTTAATAGCATTGTCATCTTAATTTATGAAAAGTGACACAATGTTTTCTTACCTAAATTTCTGATTACAAATAATAAAAATTGTAAGTCCTCCTATTTTTAATGGATGGAGTAGGTTAACAAAGGACATGTACTTTTTGCTCATGCATAGTTTAATCTCTGTAAATTTTCATTAATATAATTCAGTAACAAGATAATGGAAAAATATTGGTTTTTTAGAGAATTAGAGGAAAATTTTATTTTCTACTGCAGCAAGCAAGATTGAACAGACAAAAAGAAGTTTCTAAAATAACCTGTTGGAGTCTGTTGCCATAATCTCCCAGCCACTTGATATAATCAAAGGCAGACCAAAAACCTGTCCTCAGGTATTCCATACCTACAGGGTATCAGCGAGACATGTCACATGATCTTTTCCAGTCACTCTTGATCAATTTTGTGTGCTTTGTTTAGTTTTATGGTTTATGTTAGTCTATCAGGGAATTCAAAACATTAAGCTATTATTTTAGTTGAAGTACTATTGGTTATACTACAGATATCTTAGGAAGCATCATTTACTCACATAAATGGAACACACTGAAAATATGAAAACACAGCAGTGCTTGCTATGATAATATTTTGGAATACAGATTTCAAGGTGTTTGTGAATATCAGTAACATTATGAGTTTCCAGTTGTTTCAAATGCTTTACAGAAGACATGTTCCAGTTGAAACAACATTTCTCCATTTCTGAAAATGCAGTTTTTAAACTCTTCCATTCATGTAACAAATGTTTCAGTACAAAATGAACACTCTCTACTTTTTATGTCGCTTAAAGCTATGGGAATGCTAAGAATATAAAGTACATTAAAATACTAGCAGTAGAAAAAGGTTATATGAGGAAATAAGGAAAATATATTGAGTATATTCTGGACTTGATTACAAACTGTAAAGCATATAACCTGGAAGTACACAAAATGATACCATTATATTTATTAAGTAACACTAGTAAGGATAGCAGAAGTAATAAGTAGTAATAAGTAGTAATAAGGATAGTTATATAATTTTCCAAATATTGATGGGGTTGTCTGGTCAGGATGCTCAATATCCCAACCTTATTCAGTTTGCAAACAGGAAGCATGCAGCAGTACAAGAATAAGACATTTAATCTGCTCCAAAGTAAATTTTTTTCTTTCTTTTTAAATGGCTGCACTACTAAAAGGTCTAATTAATCAGAGAAAGCTACAAAGAATAAAATTTTAAAACTAAGAGAAAGAAAATTCTGTCAAGTTAATCAAGAATGTTATTGTAGTTAAATGTCCCTGAACATTACCTCAAACAGATACATTGCAAAGCACTCACCATTCCTTTTATGAAAATAAAAAGAAGCTTAGATGAGGTATAATTAAAAAATAAAATAAAAAGAAGCTTAGATGACATATTAATTAAAACCCTAGATTGCTGAATTCTTGGAGCATTCGATTGTGATGATTTTCAAAAAATATTTTATTAACATAAAATATCTCCACTTACCCTTAATAAATATCCTACATATGACACTACTGGACAGAAACTATTTTCTTTCTTAAATATAAATCATAAATAAAAAAAATCTATTCTGTTTGATTTAGGTTCATACCTCTTGACAATGCCCAAGCATTTGGTTTCTCATCTGGCTACAAAGAAATATTACAATATTTGATACAACCAGGACTTATTAAAGACAAACAGCTTACTGATGTCTCATAAATTCCCCTACAATAATTTTGGTAAAGAACTACTTTTAATTAATGCTTCACTGAAGTGTGTACCTGTTTCAAAAAAGCCATTGTAAACTGCCAAACACTAGGAAATTTGTAAGAGCAATTCTAGTCTAACTTAGTGCCTGTAGAGCTTTTAATATGTGGCTTTTCTTTTATTTTTAGGTGGCTCAAAATTTTCACATTTTAAAAATATCAAACATCTCAAAGATCTTATATGTGCCCATAAAGGCTTCCATATGTATAAGAAGCTGGAAATGTTGAAGATGTTTATTTGAGAAAGTGAAATATAGGGTTATGTTTAAATGATGGGGTTTTTTGGGATATTTTTACAGCTCTTCAGTAGTTGAAAAACTGAATAGGAATTCAGCTTTCATTCTATTTCTTGTTCATTTTTTTTACGTGGAAACATCATCATCTCTTGATAAGTTTACAAAGTCAGATTTTACAGCTTTGGAGAAGAAACACATCCAATTCTTGTATCAACACACCTGAAGAGAATCAGAGATGTGGTTTTTCAAGATGTTCCAACCTGTCTTGCTCTGACACTTTTTCTGCTGTACAGTCTCACTGCAATTTTGCTGTCTTTCATACTGTAATTTCTATAGCAAGATCAGATGCTTTTTACTTCAAGATGCATGGCATTTGAGCACATCATGGCTGAAGATCTCTTCTCCTTGTGTCTCTCTGCCACATCACTGGTTTACTTTCTAGGAAGAGAAGGCACATTTGGACAGCCTATTACCCACTTTGCATGCATAATACCCAGGTGTATGTTTTATGCTCAGGTTTGAACAACTGCTGCTATAGGAACTTGGACTAATCAGTTTTAGAATTTAATAATTTCCCCAGGGTTTGTGAAGGAGCTCAAGCTGTGACTTCATCATCAGGTAGATAAAGCAGCATGGCAAAATCAAAGATGCATATTTCTTGGAAGTGGGAACTTGAAAATTCCAAACCCTGAGCCATACAGCCAGAAGAAATGTATCCTTGGAGACTTAGAGAGCTGTCAGTTCTCATACATCCTTTGATTATTTTTAAACAAAATTTTCAAAAAAGTAGATTCCAACAAAATTTAAATGAAGAGAAGATGAAATATCATTTATCATTACACTCAGAATAAAGTAGTTATTAGGCAGTTTCTTACTGAAATGTACCCTTCAATCAATGTCTATAGTCACAAATGTGATGAAAATTCATGGTGAACACTAGTTCACCACTTACTAGAACATCCCTAGATTAAGATGCCAAACTTCAAAGGAAGTAATTTTCTACTTAACATAAAATTGATTGCCTGACATTTTGCTGCAGAATGTTATGCCTGAAAAACATACAATCTTAACAAATTAGGAAACTAGAAGTACATAGATATGAGATGACCTCTGAGACAAAAGAGCCTTAGTGGAATTTTTAACAGGGAAACTTTCTGAATCATGCATGCTTTTTGAAGGCAAAGAAAATATTTCCTATACTTGCATCCTCCTACCTTCCTTCTCTAGTGCTTTGGTAGTCTCTGAGATGACATATCACAGCAGGAGCAGCTTTGATCTTCTCTTAAGGCTGAGATGTCATAGAAAGGATTTGCTGTGAATGGGAAGGAGAACATTCACTGGGAATACCAAGAAGCCTGGAGGTCTGATTTTGTTGCAAGCATGTCTACTTTTCATTGTAAAAGCATGGAGAAATCTTCAAGCTCATTGATATCATTACGATTGCTCAGATTTACAGAGCCTTTTAAAGCACACGCTTCAAGGTCTTGTGAAAGCACAGGAGAATTACAACCAGCAACTTCAGTTTTCACAATCCATAAGCTTTACTTCAGGTTGAAATAAATTTATTTACCTGCTAGTGAGAAATGAAGAATAGAATAAGTACTGAAATACAGAATCTATAGAAATTGAAATACAAATTGCATATGTTTCTAACTATGGGCCAAAATTTTAAGGACTTTAACTCTCTCAGATGTCTTCCAAATCTGACTAAAGTTGCATTCTATTATTTCAATTTTTTTGTTTATTCGGGGTTTTTGTTGTTGTTGTTGTTTGGTTGGGTTTGGTTTGTTTGTCTGGTTTGGGTTTTTTACTTGCTTCAAATAAATAGCTTCAGTTTTGGTATTTGAATCAAAACTGTAAAAGAAATTTTAAATCTGAAATGATGTTTTCCTTTTTTTAGGCAGTAAGGAAACTAAAGAGCAATTAGTTCATTAGATATAAAAAATACCTTAGAAAAACTAATATTTTAACAGTATCTGTCTTTTATTTGTAACTTTTGGAAAGGGTTGTGAAGAAACGTATTGATACAGAGGGTATTACAACAATCCATTTTACAATGATGGGCTTCATTAAAGTGTAATTGATTTCAGTAATTTTTGCACTTCCCAGATCAAAAGCAATGATACTAACAGGTTAGGAGCCAGTTTCTGTACATATCCAAAAGAAGATGTTAATGTTTAATTATTATTACAAAAATACATTAAAATTAATGTATTTTTGTAAAAATACATTACTGCCAAAACATAACCAAAGAGAAACAGAAACTTAAACCCAAAGCACACAATTGAAACTAATTTGCTTGTATGCATTTGGAATAAATTTTAAAAATATTATTCTGTCTTTTCAATATGTGAGGGCATTTCTAGCAATTCTCAAAAATATATTCACAAAATACAAAGGGACCTTAAATTAGACACAACAATATATGAACAGTAATCAAATTGAAAATGGTGAGTCAGTAAATGACCTAATTTATTTATATAGAACCTTTCACAAATTACTCATTTCATGGTACAAATGAAGTGTATTAAACTTTCTCATTTTATCTTCCTTGGGGTAACAATAAAGAATATACAATCTCAAAACTATTAAAGGGAAATTCTAAACAACAGCTGTTGTGGTTTGCTCTTGAGCTTTAATTGTTTAATTTGTAATATATTTCCTATGTTTGGAAATGGTTTGTTCCATATCCCCCGTTTAGTTTCCCTAATGGTTCTTCCCAGAAGTTTTTTACCCCATATTTTCCCGCCTTTCCTTACGTCAATTGCCACGTCAATCTCCTCCGCACCTCCCATGTTTCCAGACTCTTCCCTGTCAGTCCTCTAAACCCTGCCCTTGCAGCTTGTCAGTTATTGTTTGCTACACCCCTTTAACCAGAAGATTCTATGTCAGGTATGTTGTTTCCCTTCACCCATTTATTGATTATGTATTCATTCCTCCCTCCTTCTTCCCCATTGGTTTTATGTTAATATGAGCCCACCCCATGCTCCTCCTTGCTAGCCCATTATTGGTTTGTAGGCAGCCTCCTCCCCTGAGACTGCCCTTCTTTATAACATGTTATAATCACTTTGGTAGTGTTTTTCTGTGTGTGCTGCCTTTGGGTTATTTTCATTGTAATGGCTTGGTGCTTCTTCCTCTGGGGAAGAATAAACATCTTGGAACTTTGCCACCAGAGTCCGTCTTTCTCTTTTTGCCACTCAGCTATGAGGATGAACCTCTCTCTCCAGATGCCCACCTTTGGCCAGGCCAAGTGGAAGGAGCGGTTCCAAGCCAGAGGCCGAATTGCTACCCTCAGTACCAGCTCAGGAGCTCGAGGCAGGGAGCGGCCGCTCGGTGACACCACTTGGAAGAAAAGGGCTGAGCATCTAGCGGGTTACATGGCTCGCCCTTTCTCTTGGGATCCAGGTGAGACGGCAAACAGCAAAGCCTAATGAACTTTAAGCTTGTGATGGTTTCATTCGAAACTGTGCAGAAACACCAATTTTGTGTAGTGGTTTTGGTTTACCAATTTGAGATTTCGCGAATTTTGAGATTGCCCGGTCTGTGCACGAGTGAATGTGGTGGGTTCCAGTGCTGGCCAATCACCAGTGCACTCAGTTCGTGCTGTGAGGTAGAATTAGGAGAAGGGCAAAGCAGACTCAGAACTTTAAAAGGGTATAAAGAAAAATTTATTAGCAGTAACTAAAGAAAGAGTAATAAAAATCAGAACAAAACCTTCAGAATACTTCTCCTCCCCCCACAACCTTTTCTTTCCTACTGACAATACAAAGAAACAAAACCTAAAATTTCAGTCAGTTTACCACCTCTAGAATTGTCTTTTTTCAGTTCACTTAGGGAGAGAAGTCCTTCTTGTTAATGTTATGGAGACTTCTTCACAAGAAAAAAAATAATGCTCTTATGACTTAATTTCCTCATGAATAGCAGCTCGCCAGGGAAATCTGCAATCGTGAAGTACCTCCCATTTTCTACAAGCTTTTTACACAGCTGTGCTTATGGGCCATGTCAACTTATGTGGTACTGTTTTAAAGGTGAATTGTTCAAAAGCAAAAGTTCTCATTATCTATCTCTAAAATCATCTTCATTTCTGGGAAGACAGATCTTATTTTTTTTCTCTTGGGGCCACAGGACTACTCTTTTTTCATTCTCTGTTCAAACTTCTCAGAGGATCACAGCTACTTTAACATCTCTGCTCACTTAGGCCTGGAGGCCTTTGCTTGATGTCAAATTGAACCCTTCCCATGGCTTTCATGTGTCAAAAGGAAACAGAGTCTTTTTTCCACAGCTCTACAAGAGAATTTTGGCCCCATAATCAAGGCATCTCCTCATCCCTCCCGTCTGGGACTTGACTTCTTCGCTGACCTCACTGTCTTCATGTTGCTCCTCTACACGCTTACATCTTAGTAATTTCTCTCACTTGAGGGAGGATTGAAGCATTGAAAGAGTTAATACCTCGCCCAGGGCCTGCAGATAATCACTTGGTGTTTGTGGTGGGAACAGTGGCTGGGGATGTGACAGAATCGGTGGCATGGCTATTCTTTGGTTTTCTCTTTATTTAATTCCAGCTGCAGGGTTACTCTGCACAGGCTGCAGGGCTGCCTCTGGTCTCAGCCACATGATCTCAGCCATCCTGGGGCAGGAGACCTGGTGGCAAGATGTTAACAGCCAAAGCCCAACCCTGCTTTGGCCAGGGCCTCTGCAGCCTCCCCACTCCCTGCCTGGCAGCTGCTGGGGCCTGGCCTGGCTGGGACAGGGCTCAGAGGGCTCCCTGGAGAGGGGCCCAATCCTGTGCCAGAGTCTCCCTGGCCTGGCCCAGCCCCGGGCCAGCCTTGTTACCTGTTCCCAGGCCGGAAGGAAAAGAGAGCTTTCTCAGGATTTTTCATTTTTACCATGTGTTTTTCAAAGAGGCGTAGTTCCACAGACTGTCAGTTACACAGAAGCTTTTACATCACTTCCATAAATGCCTCCCATTCAAAATCACCACATTGCTGTAGTCACTGGTCTGTGTTAGGGGAATGTTTGAAGTCTTTAATTTAACACATTTTGGCAGTGAAACTTTCTTGAAGAAAATACTCCTGTGCCCAAACTAAAACCAGGAATATATACCCTGTAATGCAGAAACAGCTATTAATCACAGCAGTTCACTTTTTTCCTATTAGCTCTACAAGAAACACCAGCAGAGACAATACTAGCAAACAACTGAGCCATAGCAGTGGAACTTGATGCATTGCTGGTACTGCAGTCACATACCATGTGTATTTCCTTCCCCAAGCCTGAGTCAGATCCAGCTATTCCTGAACCTTGATCAAAGACACGTCCGTAAGGTGGTTCTTTGAGACACCTTTCTTGAATAATGCCAAAGGGTCAGTTAGGTTGTTTTAGTAAAAAAAAATTGTCAGGATAAGGCCAGTTACTTTACAACCTAGTTATATTTTGAACCTTGTTCTACAGAAGAATATTAAATGCTTATCACTTATACAGAGAGTACCATAGCAGTTGCTACTAGAAACTGGCTGAGAGAGAAATCATGGATTTGATCAAAAAGTGAGACAGACAACTTATGACATAAGTGAGAGCAAAGAAATACTGCCAGCTGGTCTTTTGCAGCATTTTATGTACTCAGTGCATACAATTTGACATACAACCTCTGGATTTTCTCAGTTCAGTTGAAGAGAGAACAGAGACAATTTCTCCCAGGCTGAGTCTGGGAATCTCAGATGAATGAATTCAAACAATTATTATCCCTCTTTCTTTAACCATTTTTTGTAGTTATGGCTCTTCACAGCTTGCTATTGATAGCCACCAATAATGTGAGATGTTTCTACTTTGAGATCAATCTGGTCCCACTTAGCAAGTGAGACTATAAAACTTGCTGCTTCTTGCTAATAAAGAATTCTTCTTGAGCCTTCTGATCCACCTGAAGACTGGAGTCTTTCTTTCTGTTCCTGACTCAACAGCATCAACAAAACCATAAATAACAACAAAAGAAATCCATTTACTGGTAATTATAATGGTATTCTACTAGAAATCCTTAATTACTCTATTAAGGCATCAAGGTATTGATGCTTTAAGTTTTAGCTTTCATATTTTTTAGTCTGTACTGCTTTAGTGCATAACTCTGAACTTCATATTAAGTGTTGGTAAGTTCTCTTCACAGAGTGGTTAGACAAAACAATCCTTTTCCAGCTTGAGAACCAAGGGCAGCCATTTAAAGCCTCAAGCCCAAAAGCATAAATAGTGAATTGAAGAAAGCAAACCAGGAGGATGGGACTTCATAACCTGAAGCTGTAATTGGACAATTAACCCCAATAGGTAAATGGACCAAAACTTATTAAAGTGTGAAACCTCATGGTCTGGTGACCATCTTGGGTCCATCTTGGGCAAAGCCCAGGCCAGTCTCTTTTGCAGCCCAAGGTGTGTCCTTCTAAGGCCTTTTAATAAATACCTACTTTATTCCTTTAGTTCTGTCTAGTCTCTCTTCTAGGTGAGCCTCTCAAGGCATCAGGATGAAATACTTAGAAAAAAATACTTTCTATACAAACTATTTTGATCTATTGGAATTATGTTACGCATATAAAGGCTTTGAAATTAAATTTTAAAATTTAGTAGTATTTCTTTGATAATTTTATGATAGGACCAAAATGATCTTTCTTTAAGGTCCAAAGACCTTTTTGTTTGTTAGAATTTTAGTGATTTTTTTAACTTGGACTAGGTGAGGGAGTATATATCATGTAAATAAAGAAGAAGAGGGTTTAGACATTGAAGCTATGTTTGAGCAAATCAAATGCCTGTAACAGGATGACAGTGAACCATTAATGGCCTGTAGAAACTTCCACATTTCTATGCAATCTTGCTCTTAGGAGGAGTGAACTTCTGCAACAAAACTCTTTAAGTGTCCCCTTTTATCATGCTTTAGTTCACACTGTGAATGGCAAGATGAAAACTTGTGCCCACATGTATGATCCCACAGGACACATGTATTCTGGAAATTCTCCTGTTGGGCTCCAACTACTGGTGGTCATTCAGTCATTAGAACCACAGTGGAACCTGGGGTAAACCCCTGAAAGGCATGTAGGATGGCAGTGGTATCTCAGCATTAATTTTATTTCCTGTACAAAAGTCCTCCAGCTTGCTAAGGTGAGCACAACCTTAAAGCAGATCATCTCCTTAAGCAGAAAATAATAACAAACTACCTACACTGTCTATGACTGAGATGCTGACTCTTCTGAAGCAGAATATATTATCCAGGAGACCTTTCTCCTGCATCTGGAGGGTCAGTTGGACAGATACAGAAAATACAGTGCAACAGGGTTTTAAAAGCTATGTTAAATGCCTAACATAAGAGAAATGTGAACAACGTAAACAGTCAATGAAGTATAATTGATGTGCATACTTTTTAGTTATGCCAATCTTTGTTTTTATGCAGAGCTCATAAAGAGTAGCAATATCCCTCAGTCTGGGCACAGAAAAGTTATTTTGTTTTTGTTTGGTGTTATTTGGTTTGGTTTGTTTGTTTCCTGTCTTTTCCTTTTTGGCTTTTTAGTATGTTTGGGGTTTGTGTTTTTGTTTGTTTGTTGCTTGTTTGTTTGTTTCTTGGGGTGTTGGGTGGCTGGTTTGGGGTTTTTTTTGGCAGCTCTTTAAAAATATTTGATTCTTGTAGTTCCACCAAGGTTTTTTGAAACAATATTTATTCTTAGACAGTACTTGCTTTTCGGAAAAAGAAGAGGCTTTGGAAATGAAAAGGAAATACGTAAGCCAGACAGTCAGATGCCTGAACATCAGAACAAAATTTGCATGGCTGCAAATGCACATGAAATGGTTTAAACCCCTATTCAAAAATGCCACCCACTGCATATGACTGCTCCTAGATAATGCATTTCAAGAGCTCTGACGTAAGGGTGGGGTCCCTCCAGAGGGTTCAGATTCACCTCTCTTGCCTGGTTTGTTCAGTTACCTCTGCTGGGAGATTGCAAAATGCAAGGAGGAAGCCCTGAAAAATCATCGGAAGGAACATGACAGGGAGAGGTTCAAGATATGGTGTTTCAGCTCTTTCCTGTGTCAATTCATAACACCTGAAGGGTGTTGCTTGATAATGAAAGAGGACCTAGAAACGTTTTTCTTTCCTTCATTCTGAAAAGCGACAGTTGTTTGTTTTCTTGCCTGTTTAATGCTCAGTAACAAATCCTTGTTGTATCAGGTAGTAAGACCCAAGTATCTCTTTCCTTATTCAGAAAATGACTGAAAAAAAAACCTGGACTTTTCATTCTCCTAGGTTTTTCAATGCCTCAAACAAAATGGGAACTTGGCATGAGTTCAGACTTCAATGCATGACACTGTTTTCATATCCATAATGCCCAATAAGAGTCTCTGTTACATTCCGATTCAGAAAGCAAAGGCAGAGTGAAAGTGGGGGCAGAGAGGAACTTGTGGGCTTTAATTTTCCTGTGCTGAAGAAGAAATGGCAAAAGGAAATGGTGCAGCTGTTTAGAAAAGCTTACAAAGAGATTTTTGCTAGAATTGTTGATGGAGAAATTCCAGGCATAATTATCTGACTTCAGAAGGGAGTTCAAGACTTCAAGTGAAAAACCTCTGAGATTATCTGGAGGTAGATGTGACTGCAGTCTTTCCTCCCAGAGGTTTTAGTTTGGCTGTTTAGTTCCTCATTTGCTGCCTTAGCTGTTGTGGGGCACTTTTATGTTGGTTGACTTATCTAGCCACAATTGACGACATCAGTGTGTAAGGGAAGACCTGTGAATCTCACTAAATATCTCTAAGGCCTTTGACATGCTGCCCTACAACGTTCTTATGTCTAAGCTGGAAACATATGGGTTTGGTGTGGAATGAGAGTGTCTTGGTTTAAATGACAGGAATTTGTTGAGGAAGGCAGGAAGTTCCCTTGGAATGAAAAATACTACCTCCTTTCCTTGAAATTAAGGGGCTTTTAGGCAAAGATATGGGAAAAGGAAAAACAGTTCTTTACTAGTATGTATACAGATAACAAGGTAAACAAACAACAACAACAGCAGCAGCAACGGCAAAAAAACCCCCACAAACTCAGTAACAGCCTTCTCTCAGCCGCAGGCACTTTCCCCTTCCATGTGGTTGGTCACAGCCAGCAGTTGGCTCCCAGCCGGGCAGGGCGGGTGCGATGATTCCCCCACCGCTCCAGGGGGCGCTGTGCCACGAGCGCCTCCGCCACGGCTCCCTCGTGTGGTAATGGCGCCTGGGCTGGATGGCGAAATGGGCCGCAGCAGGAAACTTGGAGAGGTGGCTGGGACGGCAGTGGCAGGCATGCCCCCTGCAGTGGCGAACAAAATATAACAGAAAACTCCACAGTCTTAGCAGGAGCTGGAGGTCAGGTGCACATGGGGTGCTAGGTTAGAGTGTGGTGAAAAAGCCTGAGGCAGCAGCACAAAGCAGTGGTGCTGAGCAGTGGCAGCCAGGATTCTCTTTAGCGACTGTCACACAATCCCAGGGAGATGCACCCTCCTGGAAGGGGGAGGGGCTTGGGGTCCTGGGTTTTCCCCTGAATCACCCAAAGAGATGGTGAGTGTCCTTTCCAGTAAGATTGGGTGTTAATAAGGTCCCGGTGCAATGGCTGCTCTTACGGACAATGGGTCACGCTCAGTAAGGAAGAAGCTGAACAGGGCTGGGCCCTGCAGTGACAGTGGATGCTCCCTGTGGTAATCAATAGTTCGACTGTCCTCCTCTGATGCCAAGGGCCAGGGAGGGACAGAGGAGTCCAGCCCAGCCCATCACGCCCTGTCACTGATGTGGCGACAGGCAGGTGACAAGAACACACTGAGTCCATGCAGCAACAGCCAAAGTTTATTGTTGGGCGTCTCCTTTTACAGGGACTTCAAATTTCCTGCACTTACACACATGATTGGTTGGGATCTTAGCACCACCCAGCTCATTGGCCAATGATATGACTGCATTCTTGACCAAATTTCAATGGGATTGGCTGGGGTCCGCTGTTTGAATTTGAATCTGACCTATCATTACCAGACCCAGGGACTTGTTAACTCCTCTAAGGAGCTAGGCTGCATGAGTTGGTGTATGTTAAGGCTACTTTATCTGTGCAGTTTACAGACCAGATTCAGCTGCCACAGCTCCCAAGCAAAAATCTTGTGGTATCTCTACTCCTCTGGAGAGAAAACTCCTCAGGTAAGAGAGAAGCCAGCTGCACCCTTCCCCCTCTTCCTCCTCCCAGCCACATCTTTTGTTCTCATAAGTATTGGTAGTTATTGTCTCTTAGCAACAAATGGGACAAAATTCTATGAGAAAAAGAAAAAAAGGAAAAAATCCTAACCTCCAACAGAGAGCTAGGTGAGAGACAGGCTAGACAACCTTGTCCAAAGAGTAACTGTCAATGGTTCAGTTAAAAATGGAAAGTAGTAATGAATGGTGTCCCTCAAGACTCAGTATTAGGAACCATGCTATTTAATATCTTCATCAGTAGCATAGACAAAGGGATCAAGTTTGCAGATGACACCAAGCTGAATCGTGATGTTGACAATCCTGAGGGATGGGATGCCATTGAGAGGGACCTGGGCAGCTTGAGAAATGGTGTTCAAAGTGGCCCATGGGAATCCCATGAATTTTAAGAAGGCGAGATGCTGGGTTCTGCATCTGTCTTGAGGCAATCCCTGGTGCCAACACAGGCTGGGGGTGAAGAGACCAAGAGCAGACCAGCCCAGAGGGACTTGGGATTGCTGTGGGTGAGCAACTGGATATGAGCCAGCCATAGGCATGCCCAGCCCAGAGAGCCAAGTGTATCGGGCTGCATGCAAAGCCCTGGGATCAGCAGGGGAGGGAGGGGATTCTGCCCCTGTGCCCCGCTCTGGTGAGACCCCACCTGCAGAGCTGCCTCCAGCCCTGGGGTCCCAGTACAGGAAGGACATGGTCTTGTTACAGAGTGGGTTCAGAGGGGAACCACAAAAATGGTCAGAGGGAAGAAACAGCTCTGCTGTGATGGCAGAGACAGCTGGGATTGATTAGCTTAGAGGAGACTTAGGGCAGATTTTACTGCACCCTTCCAATGATTAAAGTGGGCTTATAAAAAAGATGGAAGCATAGTTTTTACCAAGGCCTGTAGTAAGAGTGCAATGATTTTAAATTAAAACAGGTTACACTTAGATTTGATTTAAGGAAGAATTTTTTTACAAGGAGTATGGTGGGACATTGGAACAAGTTTCCCTTGGGACAAGTTTCTCCAGGAAGTTGTTGATGCCCCAACACTGGAGGTGTTCAAGTTCAGGTGTGGATGAAGCAACCTGATCTAGTGAAATATGCCCTTGCCCATAGCAGGTCAGTGCACAAGATGAACTGTCAAGTGTCCTCCAGCCCAAAGTGCTCTGTGATTCTATTACTGTATCTTCATATGCATAGATAAGGCCTGTATCTAGGACCAGGTGCAATCTCTCCTGATAGCAAAGAATTTTAAACCTGGAAAGTATCTGAAATGCACTAAATATAGGCTCAGTCTGCTAAATAAATACAGAAAAAGTCCACGAAACACTTTTTTTTCCTTTTTCAGTTTTAACCTAAGTCCCCTCTCATGAGTCACTAACTTAACAATGCTTACACTTATCCAAAGACCAGGTATTCCCAAGTTTTGATGTCCCCAAAAATTTTCTAGACAGATGACCAAGTCCAGTAAGGCAACCTTTCCAGGGAATCATATTTCCTTGAGCATTCTCCACCTCTCGAAGCGTATTAGCTTGATCTGCAGTTTTGGAAGTCTAATAGGACATAAAAGAAAAGCTGTAATAAAATGCAAATCATTCAAGCACTCCTATGGTCTGTTTTGTTAGCTGAATAACTGCTGAGAATTTATATGATATTTTAATAACTTAGGTACTGTGATCTGAATGTATTTTTAGCTAATGCAGAACAGAGATAACCTAATAGGTACCCGTCCATAACTGTTTTCAACAATAAGGTCAAATTGAACTCTTTATTCTGATAGTAGTCTCATTCGTTACACCAGTTCTGTGCTTTATTAATTTATAAGCTGGTGCCGTAATTATTTTTAATTCTTTGTACATATAATTAATTCTTTGTATTATATTATTCTTTAATTCTTTGTATTATATTATTCTTTAATTCTTTGTACCTATACAAGCTATATTTTAAATATCCGATTTTAACTTTGATTGTATCTCTCCAATTACTGAGTAATAAAAACATGCTTAATTAAACTATGTGACTATTAGCATTTACAACAGCATCTGGAAGACATAGTGCATTTAAAATGAAATTGTTTTTTGACAGGTTTGCATGGTCCTGGGTAACTGTTCTTTCAGACCTTCTCAATAATGCTTAATTATACTAGCTAAATATGTAATTTATAAGATTACATTTAGTGAAGTGTCACAAATCATCTTTTCCTATTAAATGCAAGAATCAATTTCAAAAGGCCAGGAGGTGGAATCTTTCACATGACCATGTAGTTTGATGCCATGGGTGGTTTCACAGAAGCATGTCACATCCTCTAACATAAACAAGTCTAGTATGTTTCAGCAATTAAGTGTCCCTAGTCATGCAATCAAAAAAGTAAATGGTCTTCTGTTGTAACAGACTCCTGAGAAGAGATTTTAATTTCTTTGGCCTTTAAACAGATGCTAACTCTTGCTGAATATTTGGAGGATGCTTTATTTTATCTTCCAGTCACCACCAAAAAACTACACCTTTCTGTGCACAGAAAGTACAGTGTCCCTCTAAATCATAAATGGCTTTTTTAGTTAGATAAGGTGCTGTTACTAGTTCCTCAATTGTCTGCTAAAAATATTTACAGTAGCTTTTCTTAGGAGGTGAACTGAGGAAAGATGTGAAATAGAAATGAAACATCCATAAGGTTTCATTTTGTCTCTTTCTATAAACCTCTGTTTCCCAAGAATGTGAATCTCAGACTAGCTATTTCAGTTTCTAACAGAATTTTTTTCTCCATCTGCATGGGTATTGAAATCAAGACACTTAATTTCTTTAAGTAAATCTTACATCTGATTTGTTTTTTTAAAGTTATGTTTCAAAATGTTTTCCCTGTAATTTGTGAAATTATACATTCAGAGTTTTTGAATAACTGCTGTGTGGCTTTAATGGTCCCTGTCAGGAACAACAAGCAGAAATATGTGTTCTCATGTACAGAATTAGGTTTAAATTAAAATTCACTCTTATCATAGAGGGCAAAATAAATACTGGTAAGTTACTTATTGAAAAATATTTCAGTGAGCAATAAGACTTAATTGAATAAGGCTTAATTGCAATAAGGTTTATTTTAATAAAATCACTTGTTTGCAGAAGATCAGCACACGACATATACGATACCTAAGCTCATGCTGAGGCTTTCAATGGGTTTATACAGATTTAGAAAGGTAATTGAGAGACTTTGTTTGGTTTTTCCGTTTGCATTTTATCTTCTTATTTGTGCTGCTGAAAGTGCCATGTTTTGCTATGCAAAATGTCTGTTTTGCGCTATGCATGCTATTCTGTACAATCACAAAGGCTACAATTGTCAGGCAACAAAATTTGTTTTGAATCTTTCAACACATTTTGTACCACAGTCATCACAGTTGTAAAGTCTGTTCATGCACCTTATTGATCAATTTTATTTTAGGAATCAGTTTTTGTTGGGTTTTGTTTAGAGTTGCCCAGTATACAATTTAACTAGGGAAATGGCTAAAAGACTTAACAAAAGTAATTTTTAATAATTAATTAATTATAAGGCAATTGTGTTTAACCAAATTTATTTAGAAAATAAAAGAACTATATAAATGTCATCGTTGGACAGTGGCACAATGCCACATGCCCGCATTCTCCACCAAAAAATGTCATGGTTTGACTCTGGCATATTGCCAGTGCCCCCCCATGAAAATACCCTCTCCCTAGTGTCTGCTGTGAGGTGTGACCAGGAATAAGAAAAGCAGGCTCTCACTTAGTAACAGAGAAAGCTTTATTAACTACATTGCAAGAAAATAGCTAAACTACAAGAAAGAAAAGAAAAAAAAAACCACAAAGAAAATGAAAACCTTACAAAAACATTTTCCTCCTCCCCCTCACCAAATCCCCAATACAATACATCTTCCAAAATCACCAACTCTCAGTTCAGCACCACCCTTTAGAATACTCAACCCTCAGTTCATCAGGAGGAGAAGGAGTCCTTCTTTGTACCACAGGCTTCCCCTGGAAACACTGTTGAAACCTCGTGTGTTTCCATGTCACTCACGGCACCGCCTGGAGTTCCTCTTGCCATGGTGACATCTTCCTTCCATGCTCAGTGCTCACACCACTGTGCATGGACCAGAGCTGCTTCTAGGGTTGTTTTTTCAAGGATACATTGTCTCATTCCAAAAAGAGCACAGTCCCACAAAAGAGCACAGTCTCACCTTTGGGACGCCTGTCCCCCCCATATTTTTCACCCCCTGGGGCCAAGGGGTCTCAACACTGAGCTCTCTCTTTGCTCTGAGCCACTGACCCCCCTGAATGCAATCTCTGTGTCACGGGGAAAAAAAAAAATGGTTCCGTCCATGGCCACACAAGAAAAGTCCAGCCCAAGGCCACTCCATCAGCTCCCCGCCTACCACTCAAGAGTCTTCTCTACTTCCCTGGTGGCCCGTCCCCTCTTATCTCATCTCTTATCTCTCTTCTCATCCAGCTGCAGGAGGATCAGCATTTGCAAGGTTTCCATCAGGCAGGAAAAGGGTTAAAAATTTCAGTCTCTGCCTGTCCGGAGCTCAGAAGCTCCCACGCACCTTGCTGGGCACCTTCTCACCACAACCCCCGCCTTCCCTTCTCAGCCGGCCGATATCAATCCAGACGCCGCTGGCTCTCCCTCTCTCTCTCTTCCCTGGGAGGGGGGGGCTGCCCGATGCCTCCTGGTGCTTCTCCCACCCTTCCATGCCGAGGCCTCTTCACCCCCATCTCTGTCCAAAGGCCTGGCCTACCTCACCCGGCCACATGGCTTCCCCTCCCCCCGCCCAGCCAGCAGCAGCAGGACGGGGGAGACCCGAACACCTTCACCGCCGGAACCCAAGAGAGCTTCCGAGGGGCAGAGCTCTGCTTTTTAACCCCTGTGTGTGTTCTCAGAGGCGTATCCAAATTTCAGTGGACAAAAAGATGCCAACATCAAAATTCGAACACCCATTGGCCTGTCCACAACCTCCCAGAAAACCTACTTCCTGTCAAACCACGACAATACATTGCTTTATGAAAAAATAATAATGCTGGTATTATGATTTATGAAGTAAAGCTGATTACATGAGCTGCTTGTCTGATGAGCACTTCCACACAGATATAATATTGGGAATTACTAAGAAAGAAGTTGAACACAGATTGATTCAAGATTGATTCAAAGACAACTCCGTGAAAACATTCCTGACACAGCCCACCAGAGCCCCCACTAGCTCAGTTGGCTCTCCGGCACTGTGCCAGGAGTGGGGAACAGCTGGGGACTGGGTTCTGCCCACAGCTGAATCTGAAATGCCAGTTGCTCCATGGTGCAGAATCAGCAATGTGAGGGACTGGACAAAGGAGAAAGGAGGAGGCTCTCTGTTCTGAGGTTCCACAGGGATGTGTTTATTCCAGGTAAAGGGGACAGGACAAAAGAGCCCCAAGCACCTCGGTACACAAGATTAAATACTGTCACAAAGCAGGGGATGGATACAAAAACCCAAACAATAGGAAAACTTCAAGGGGGCGAAGCAAGGGGATTACATCAATAACCTGGGACTAATCAGCGTAGGGGGAGGAAAGGGAAAGGTCACATGGGCCACGGGGTGTCCCCTAGATTAGGGGATTTCCAAGTGGGTGTTTCTATTGGGGATTGGCCCAAGGAGAGAGTGGCAGGGAAGTTCAGGCAAAAGGGGCAGGGTTGCCTTGACAGGCACGGAAGGAGCTGCAACAAAGGGAGGGGAATGCCTCAAAGGACAGTTTTGAGGGAGCGTAGCACTTATGGATAAACCAACTTTGGGGACAACATAGGGGAACAATAGAACAAACCATTTAACAATAGCTTAAGAAAATAAAGTATGAACTGCAACAATTCCTGCAAAGGTTTTGCTAGTCAGTATTTAAGTGATCCCACTGAGGTGAATTACCTGCAAAAGTTCTTTAGTTTTATCTACCATCTATTTCCTTAGCACTCCTCATGTGTTTAAAAGCAGTCAAAAACAGTGGCAGTGGGATTTGAAGAAGGCAACTTTTGCACATATTTCTCTGAAATGTTTCACTCTAATTCTCCCAGGCTCCCCAGAGCTAGATGATTGAGCTCTTCTTGTGGAACAATACAAGTAATGTGATTCCACTGCTCTGCATAACAGAGATTAATGTAAAAATTAAAATACTTTCTGCGTGTTTATAAAATCAGTCACCTTTGAGCCACATGCACCTTGTTTGTCAACGTGTTGATTAAAGTCAAAAGCACGCCAGGTGCATTTTGCATTTCAAAGACCTTTTGTGTGACTTGGTACAGGCCCCATATTTTGCACAGTGTCAAGCTCTTAACTTGGTCATTATATTTCAAACTAATAAAATCTCTTTTTTTCTGAAAAGTTTCTTTCCTGGGAATAGCTGAAAGGTGAATTTGTGCAGTCAGTATGGGTTGGAAGTAGGAATGAGTGGGTGCTGTAGTTTCCAGTTTTTATAGAGACAGAGACTCAAACATTCAAGTAGTATTTTGCTTTTCCAATACTTTTGCACAGTAAATGGGAACATTTCAATTTTAATGAATTCTACACTGTCCTAAAGATTTCCTTTTTTCTTTTCTTTTCACCTGACTGTATTGTATACTGCTGAAGTGTTATGAAATAACTTTGCTTCTGTATCATACTTACCTTGACACTGACTTTGTTAACAGCTCAGTGATTCACTGGCTAATGACTGGTTTACAAAACTACAGACAAGAAGGGCATCAAAGAATTAGGCAACCAAATTCATCAAAGGTACCTAAATCAAGGGTATAAATTTACTCTGTAAATATTTTATAACTTTAAAATATAATGATAAAGTATTTATGAATACTCTCCAGATAAACATTGCTAATCTACACCTTGAAACACATGCAGAAGCCAAGTGCATTTTCTACCTGCTGCACAGAAGCACAGACGTTTCATTGCAAATGCTGATAAAAGGGCTAATATATGTAACAAACAATAGGTTTGTAGACTGAGAACATGTAGTTATATGTTATGTCAAAAAGAGAATAATCAGAAAGTAAGTGGAATTTTGGTTTGGGAGTTTGTAATTGTTTGGTTTTTTTGTTGGTTTTGTTTGCTTTTGATTTTTTGTTGTGTTTTGCTTTGTTTTGTTGGTTTGTTTGAATTGGTTGGTTTTTTCCTGATTTTTTAGTTGGGATTAAAGGTTATGCAGAAAAAAAAGACTGATGAACTGCAGTCACAAAGAGATAATTTAAATGCCTCTTCAGACCTTGTACTCTGATCCGTGGTCTGAGTATTAGTATCCGCTAAGCCTTTTTCTTGTTGTCTGGTGTAAGTAGCTGCCTGGGCTTCAAGAAGAGCTAAGTGTGACATCTTACACTGTCTGAAAGGTACAAGTCTGGGACCCTGCTAGAACTGTACTGTCTGTGCTGACTTACTGACAGTGCAGTGATATCCCAGACAGTGATGTATTGTCTCATATAGAATTGACCCTTTTGTGTTTATTTCAAGGACCTCTGACCGATAGCTTTCAGCCATGTGGCAGATTATCCACACACCAGGAGCCCTGGCTCTCGTTCTGTGCTTTTAGCTCTGTCTGAGTTGTGGCAAGTATTTTGCTCACCTCATTTCTATCCAACCAAATGTTCAAGACTGAGCAGAACCTGAGAACTTCTTATTTGAAGCTAAGCCTAGAATAAATACTCACAACATAACAAGATATAGAGGTATTCTGAAGGTAAGGGTCCAATCACAAACACAAACTCGAAACATGACCTTAAATGTGACAGGTTCCAAAGCGACTGAGAACAAGAACCAGATACATGACTTTAATATAGAATAGCTCCATTAACATCCCACCCATAGCCAGCTGGGAGCTATGTACAAATCACGAATGGGATGGGGCTGCTGTGGAACATGTCTTGAGCTGTTTTATTTTTCAGCATCAGTCTCGTTACATGATTATGACAATGGGAACATGCCAGCAGCTCACATCTCAGGCAGCAGACCAAGAACTTATTGTTACAACTTACTTTATACATTTTTTGACCAATCACACAAAGCAAAAGCATATTGACAGCAGTTCTATCCAATCACTATAAGCACACGTTCTTTTGGTTAAAACAATGCTTGCTTATTTCAAAAAAAATACTTACTTGTCAGCTTTAAAACACAATGCACAGAGCTCCATTATTAAGTTTCAACCTTCTTAATATCTTGCTAGATAAACTTTTCTGTAGCTTAGAGTTATTCTAGACAAGTGTTAATACACAGATCATTGTTCTATTTGTCCTTGCTTTTCTACTTTTTAAATAAATTTTCTGCTGATCTATCTCATGGCTGCTGCTTAGCTCTAATCACAGTTCAACTGTCTCTGAGGCCTGCCTTTTGCAGCTTTCCCAAACCCTCTGATTTTGTGGATTCCCACACCCACTGACATACTAATTCCTATGAGCACACTCTTCTCACCATGACCTGACTAGATATCTCCCTTTCAATACCCTGCTTCCCATGGTCTTAGGTTGATGCCTCCTGTATATGCTACCAAGGCTAAACCACTCTTCATCCCAGCTGGCTGCATTCCCACCCACATGTAAGTTTTGCGTTGGTTTTCCTGAATAGGTGTCACTAAAATCAGGGCCCTTCTGTCTCTCCCTGGGCTGTTTGCTCCCCCCTCCTCCTCTGCTCGGTCAGCTGCTCCCCCCTAACCCTCCCGTGGATCGGCTGTTCCTCCCTTACCGATCCCTCTGTCGGTCAGCTGCTCCTCCCTCACCCTCCCGTGGCTCGGCTGCCCCCCTCCCGCACCCGCTTTCCCTTGAGCCGTCTGCCCCGCCTCTGCCCTCCTTCGAGTCGTCTGCCTCCTCTCCACATTCCCTTGAGCCCCCCACCTCCCCCCTGCCCCCCCCCGAGCTGTCTCCCCCCCCCCCCCCCCCCCTTTTCGCCCCTCCCCCCCCCCCCCCCCCCACCTGAACTGGTTGAACAAATGTAATCTTTAACATTGTGTCCTTCCTTGTCTAGTGATAGTTCTGACGATGAAGTGCTGGCTATAAGTACATCTAAAAAGAAACAGGAATCTGTTTCTGTTAAACCTCGTAGCAGATCCAGGCCTGTTGTTTCTTGGACTCTGCCTCCCTGCCCGGTGGCTGTGACTCCTCGACACCCTTTGCAATTTTGGGAGCACTTGAGAATGAAAGCAGCTGAAGTGGGAGATTGGAATCTGTTAGAGAAAATAGATCCATCTAAAAGGATGGAGATGGCTGCTGCTGCTTCTTCTGCTGGGCCTGTGGCTTTTCCCATTTTCAAAGCTGTTCCTAATTCAGGACAAGATAGCCATCCGGTTTTTTCACGGAGGGTTTGACTTTTTCAGTCAAAAGTAGATCAGTATGGTATTAACTCTTTGCAGGTGATGCAAATGATTCATGTTCTAAATGCTGATGTATTTGCACCTTATGATATTGTTCACCTTGCTACGATTCTGTTTCAGCCAGTGCAGTATGGTGTGTTTCAAGCTACCTGGAAACAAATGGTTGAAAGAGTAGCTTTGGACGAGATGCAGTTACCTCAGCACAATCCATGTCGTGCTGTGGGAGTTGATGCCTTGCTGGATCATTCTCTAACCTGGACTTGCAGGCAAGATGGGACCCCCTGGTTCTTGCACAGGCCCAGCAGCTGGGTATGAGTGCCTTACTTAAAACAACGGAGATGGCAGCTCCTAAACCAAGATATATTACCATCCAGCAGGGGGTGAGGGAACCTTTTCTGCAGTTTGTGGAGAGGGTTGCTGCAGCCCTTGAGAAGCGAGTAGAAGATGATAAGTTGAGGCAAATTATATGCAGAAAGCTAGCATGAGAAAATGATTGTAGGAGAATTATTGATTCTTTCAGAGATCCCTCACTGTCTGATCTTGTAGTTGCTTGCTCAAAGGTTGGTTCGGTTGAACATAAAATGGCTGCTTTGGCAACAATCATGAAGTCCTCACCCAGATGTTCTGCTTGTGAAGAATCAGGGCATGTGAAGACCCAATGCCCTCAAACTGCTAGATGATGTGCACATTCTAGGGTAATTTGGACCAGCAAAGTGCCTTGTTATTATTGTGGTAACTTTGGCCATATTGCTAAATTTTGTAAGTTAAGATCTTTTTCAGGTGGTTGACAAGTGCGGGAAACTGTAAAAGGAATGTGAAGGGGCGCGTGGAGACACAAATACCCTGACGACAATCATGAGCCCTGCTAGCATTGCAAAACTCTCCATTTGTGACCGATATAAAGGGGCTACAAGAGGCTCAGCAGGGATTGATTTACTGGTAGCTGAAACAGTGACTATTTTGACAAGAGGTATATGCAAAGTGCCTCTTGATGTTTATGGTCCTTTAGGCCAAGGTTTGAGTCCTTTTCTGATGGGAAGATCTAGTAGCACTATTCAAGGTATTAATGTCCATTTGGGTCTTAGTGATTCTGATTATGTGGGACAAATTCAGGCTATGGTGTCTGTTAGTGAACCTCCTGTTGTTATTCAGAAAGGTACTTGTATGGCTCAACTTGTTCCTTTTATGAGTTCTGTTCCAACTGTAGTGGACCGGAGTTGTGGCACTGGAGGTTTTGGATCTACAGGACCACCTCAGGTTCTCTGGACTCAAAAGGTGACAGATGAGCGTCCAGTAATGCAATGTTTGGTCACTGCTAAGGGATGTCATCCAGAAACTAGAACAGTATCAGGTTTACTTGACACAGGAGCAGATGTAACTATAATTTCACAGCTTGTTTGGCCTCCAACATGGCCCCTCACTCAATCAACCTTTGGAGTTGTTGGGTTAGGTGGGTCAACTGCTGGTGCTTTATCTGCTATCATGATCACTGTAACACATCTGGAAGGCCAACAAGCTAACATTAGATCATATGTTATGGGGACATGATTGCTTAACCCAATGGGGTGCTAAAATCACAACAGATTTTTAGTGGGGGCCACTGGGATGCAGGGCTTTAAACGTCCAGTCGTGTCCTTGACACGGCTGACAGATAAGCCGGTCTGGATTGATCAGTGGCCCCTGCCTACTGAAAAGCTTCTTGCCCTGCAAAGCTTAGTGAAAGAACAATTATTAGCTGGACATATTGAAAAATCATTTGGCCCATGGAATACACTAGTGTTTGTAATAAAAAAAGAAATCTGGTAAATGGAGGCTTTTGCACAATTTGCGGCGTATAAACGCTGTGATGGCCGCAATGGGTGCTTTACAATCAGGTCTCCCAACAACTACAAAGATTCCACAAGGATGGGAAATAATTATCATTGATTTGAAAGATTGCTTTTTTACAATTGCTTGGCTAATCAGGATAAGGAAAAATTTGCCTTTACTGTGCCTTCTTTAAATCACGAGGAACCAGCCCAAAGATATCAGTGGACGGTTTCGCCTCAAGAAATGAGAAATTCTCCAAGTATTTGTCAATGGTTTGTGGCACAGGCTTTATCTAAGGTCCGAGAGCAATTTAGCAACTGTTATTGCTATCATTATATGGATGATATCTTGTTGGTGTCTGAAAATAAACAAGAATTGTTGGCTCTCGAACAATGGGCTGTGAAAGATTTAGAGGCCTTTGGTTTGGTTATTGCCCCAGAGAAAGTCCAAAGACAGATGCCTTGGAGATATTTGGGGTTGATAATCACCAATACACAAATTGTGCCTCAACCTGTAAAATTGGACATTGATATTAAAACTGCTGTTGATGTGCAGAAATTGGTTGGTGCAATAGGTTGGCTTAGGCCATACTTGGGGATAACCAATCATCAACTGCAACCTTTGTACGACTTACTATCGGGGATAACTTCCTCTGTCGATGAGAGACATTTGACTGCTGCAGCAAAAAAGGCTGTAGAAGAAATTGAATTTGCCTTGACATCTAAATTTGTTACTAGGATAGATGTCTCTGTTGATGTACAATTATTTATTTTGAGAGATGATGAAATACCATGTGTATTGTTGTGTCAGTGGAATGATAAATGGGAAGATAATTTACATATTTTGGGGTGGATATTTTTGTCTTTCACGTCCTGAGAAACAGCTCCAGGTCTGTGAGAGCTTTTTGAAGACATCATTATCAAAGGCCACAGATGCTGCCATGAGATCCTGGGCCATGATCCTGTAACAGTTGTCATGCCGGTACAACAATGGTATTTTGAGTGGTGTTTTCAAAGCAGTCATGAGTATCATGAGTTGCAATCTGCTTTATCTTCCTTTACAGTCAAATAGCATATCATTTACCTTCTCATCCTATTTTGAATTTTACTGAGAGGATTCCTTTTCAGGGGAAGCAACTTTGCTCTTCTGTGCCAGTGGAAGGTACAATAGTTTTTACAGATGGATCAGGAAGAGCTGGAAAAGCTGCTGTAGCCTGGAAGAAAGATGACCACCGGGAATATGAAGTAATCGTTCAACAAGGATCTCCTCAGTTAATTGAACTTTGTACTCGTGGCCTTTACCCTGTTTCCTAGTTCCGTAAATACAGTTACTGACTCTGTTTATGTTGTTAATTTTGTGAAGCAGTTGGATCAAGATGTGTTGTATAATGTAAAGGAGAAACCATTATTTGTTATGTTGTTGAAATTGTGGACCGTTACTTGTAATCAAAAGCATTCTTATTTTATTATGCATATTCATAGCCATACATCGCTACCAGGATTCTTTGTGGAAGGTAACACCTATGAGGATTCCCTTGTGGCTGCCTCAGCAGTAAAAATGGTGCCTAATGTGTTACAACAAGCTGTTCTGTGTCACCATTTTTTTCATCAAGGTGCTCAGGCACTACAGCAGCAATTTAAATTATCACGTAGTGAAGAAAAGTCAATTATTCCTTCTTGCCCTGATCGTCATATGTCTCATGTTTCACAATATTATGGTACTAATAATCCTAGAGGCTTACTCCCTTTGCAAGAATGGCAAACAGATGTTAAAAAAATGCCTGAATTTGGCCGTTTAAAATATGTTCATATTACAGTTGACACCTTTCCTCATGCCATGGTTGCTTCAGCATTGGCAGGTGAAACAGCTCGGGATGTTATTCGTCATTTTTGCCACACCTTTTCCATCTTAGGCTTTCCATCACATGTAAAGAGAGATAATGGCCCGGCATATGTTTCAAAGAAGTTGCAAGTGGTTTTTTTGTGCCTGGGGTGTTGGTCTTTCTACTGGTATCCCTCATGCTTCAACAGGTCAAGCTATTATTGAATGTGCTCATGGTGTGTTGAAGCGCCAGGTTCAAAAACAAAAAGGGGGAATGCAGAGGGAGTCACCTCAAGTGAGATTAGACAAAGCCATCTATGTCTTAAACTTTTTGTGTCCTTTACCTGACTTGCAGGTGTCTCCTATATTCCTAGCATTTTTCGTCTTTGAATTCAAAACAGCCAAACTTTAAGAAAGGATTAAGGTATGGGTTAAAGATTTAATCATGGGAAAGTGGACTGGCCCAGTGGAATTAGTAACATGGGGAAGAGGATATGCATGTGTCTTAACAGAAAATGGCCCTTGTTGGGTCTCTGCCTGTTGTGTTAAACCTTATTTGGAGCACACAGAAAAGGACAGGATGGGTGAAAGCAAAATGAGCAGACATTGGTTATTAAGTGGATGGAAGCATGGACCCTCAAGGAATGTGTGGTAAAGATGGTAGTTCAAGACAGAGTAAAGGTAGTTACAGGCTTATGCTGAAAATCCAAAAGTTAAGTTAGTGGATGTTACTTTTGCTTCTTTTCTTTGAATTCTGTTACAGAGAGGTGGGTAGTACTGAGAAGTGTGTCTTGTACCATTTCCTTTTGCAGGGCACCGACAGTCCCAAAATAGGGGAATTTGATGCACCTAAGGGAGAAGTGTTGCCTTTGCATAGGGGTTGAATTAGTAGCTGAAGTCCACACTTTGAGCAGCTAGGTTGGTTGCCCATTATGATAGCAGCAACCAATTGTAAAGTTAAGTGGATGCAACTTGGTTCTAAGTGGCGACTAGGCAGATGACTTGGTCTCTGATTCTGTGTGGGAGAAAGCTATTTGATTAGAGGTGAAGGTGTCACTCTGCTATGAATGTGTCATCTGGAAATTGTGAGGGCTGTAACGGTATTTGAAGATCTGTTTTTATGTGTTTTGTTTGTATATGAATGTTAAGATTGTGAGGGTGTGTGTGTTGTGGAGTTGGTAGAAGTTGGTTATCTGTAAGTGAATGAAGAATGGATCCTCTCTCTGCTTGGATTTTTGCAAGGGCCCTGCAGAAGTCCTTAGCAGCTGTATTTGAGGGTCAAATACAAAAAGGGGGAATTGTAGAAGAAACATTCTGTGCTGTTCTTGTGAGCCAGCAAAGGCCTCCTGAAGATAAAGGAAAGCCCCATATCTCTCCTGAGGAAGACACCAAGGTTGTCACCATGGAGACGTGATGAAGGAGAGAAAGTTAAGAGATACAGACTCTAGCTGGCTCACAGAATGAAGTGGCTCCTTGGTCACCCACTGAGAACTTTGTTTCTTTCCTATAACCAATGGGCAGTGAATGTGTATGTTAAGTGAATGTAAATATCTTGAAAAAGTGTAAAAGCAACGTGTTGCTGTAATAAAACTCTCTTACACCCTTCTGATGGAGTTGTGCTACTTTGTGATGTGTCAGGCTCTATAACGACAGGGACCAGAAAAATTGAAATAATCTGTTAGTCTCCCTTGACACTGCTTTGCTACTGGATGGGAAAGAAGGCAAAATTGCAATTTATTGGAAAGCTCTGGAGAGAAAAATACAAAATACATTTCTAAAACCTTGGGTTTAGTGCCAAGCATTTATTTATTTGTAGAGAGATTAAGGAATTAATAATGAATCAAATATAGATTGACTCTTGCCT
>WBNP01002047.1:134069-180482 GCA_013401095.1 Passerina amoena
TCTTTCTGAGAAGATCTCTTTCTCCTGTTCCTCTGCAAGCTAAGAGAATTTCCATACCTGATTCAATAGAAAAAAAGGAAAAAAAAATAGATAATTTTTTCTTTAACTGCAGCAATGTGATCAGAACAATAATTGAGTCCAGAGATAATCTAACCATCTAACCTATTAATTGCCATCCATTTTTTCCTAATGAATTGCATCTCTGAAGCATTGTTAAGAAAGGAGATTACTGTGATTGTCACAGTTGAGATAGACACATCACACTCAAGGTTGATGTGGCAACAGCAAATTTTTATTGAGTGCGGTTCCCTTTATATAGTTTTTGAAAGCCTGTACGGTTGGTCCTGATTGGCCGAATTTGGTTGCCACCCGGCTTACTGGCCCATAGCTGTCTGCGTGCCCAGCAGCCTAAACTGGTTCCCTGATGGCCTGGACCGGTCGAGTTACAATTAAGGTTGTCTGTGACTGTGAGGCGTCCAGGCCGGCTGTTAGCCACCATGGAGTAAATTTGATTATGATATTGGAGCTTGCTTGGGGAACGACATACCACTGCACTGCAGTGCTTCAGGATTGACACATCTGGAGTTCCTACTTAAAGCATATCCCATATTGAAAATGTGTATTTGGTGGTTGAAAAGCTCTGTGGTTAACACAATTGAGGAAGCTGTTGCCTAATGATTACTATGCTGAAGACTAAATAGACAAAATCTCACATATGAACCACATAAAATTACATTAAGAAAGTGATACTGTTTTTTTCTTTAGCATCAGAACATCAGAACTTGAATGTTTATAACTTCTTCAAGCAAGAATCTGAGAGATGCTGAATAGAAACATATTCTCCTAAGCCTCAGTGCATCATACAATCAAGAATATGCCATTTGGATTTTCAGACAAATATCAAGGCTTTTATATGTTTTTGGGTACTCAAGAACAGCTCTTTTCATCATTGAAGTCTGAGTATTCAGAGTTGAAGGCCCTGTACCATCTACTCCAATACCAGTCCAATCTGTACTTTCAAAACAAGTTTTACTCCCTAAGTACAAGGCCTCTGAAATCTGTTACTGAAAACCATGGTCCTTAGATTTTCCTAAAGCATTTTACATATAGGCAAAACTTCTTCAGTAACATCAAAAATGGAAAAAAAATACATAATGGCAATGCAGATGTTGATAGAATCAGCTTAATATTTGTAAACCTTCACATGAACGTCGAAGCTGGACATTCAAAAATACAAAATTTTCATTTATAACAACTACTCTAGAAAATGTTGATTCTGAAATACCATGACAACAGAAGCAACATGCAGCGAACTTCTTCAGTACATAAAACCAAAAACTAATTCCTCAATGCAATAAAATAAATAGCATGGTGGAAGATTTAGTTTTAGTTATTACTAGCAGCCCAGCAGAAAAATGCATTTTTTACTTTTAATTGGATGTGGCACAGAGGAGAGGTGAGATTTGGAGGACCAACTCTCAACTAAAGGAGCATGAAGGATGAAAGCTCCTTCTGGAAATACTGAAGGAGCTTAGCTTGGAGCACAGTGTTTTTTGAAGACTGGCTGCTGTACTTTTCCTGATTTTAAACATCTGCCAGCATCCTGCCAATGTCCATTCACATGTTGTCATTTTGCATTCTGAAGGCTTACAAAGATTTGCAGTCTCTCTTTGCATTTTACCTAACATCTAAACATCAGAAAGGGGCTCACCACGTGTTTTTAACTTACAATTCTTCCTACTTCTCTCTATCATGTAACTCCAACTTCTTCTAAAAGCAGGGACTCCCTGCATTCCAGTCCTAGCCCAAATGAGAACAGGATTTGTATATCAATGATTTAAGATTTTTGCTTGTGACTCTGCCACAGAGAACATGATTGTGGGTTCTGGCAACTCCCTCTCAGCAGCAGCATCATGACTGTGAGTCCCTGTCTGCCTCACGCATTGCCATGGAACCAGCTGCACAGAATGCCACAGTAATATCAGCCATCTGAGAACCACAGAAGTCACAAGTGTGATTCTGTGTCAGTTTTCTAACAAGCAAATTCAGACTAATTAATCTCCAATGAACTAAACAGCATTTTATTTATATGTTTGAATTTATTTATTTCCTTTCCTCATCTCACTGTTTTAATCGTGTAACATACTGCTACAAGATTTGCTTGCTTTAATGTTTTGCTTAAAACCCTCCTGGTCTATAATGTTTTGCTTAAAACACCCCAGTATCAGATTTTCTGATTAATTTTTAGCTATATACTACATATAATTGAATTTAACTGCAGTAAGTATGTGAACAAAAGTATTCAACATGGGGTAAAGATGTTCAGAGTAATTTCCACTTGTGTGATTTATTTATGAGCCCAAGTTATAGTATTTTTAGCAGATTTTTCTGGATTATTTTCCTTTGTTCTTTTTCATTCTCCTAACTTTCATTCTCCTAACATTTTAAACTGTATTTCATAAGTCTTGTCTTTCTTTTTATATTTTAGTAATAATGTTGTCCCAGTGGCTCATTTTGGAGTGTAAGGTGTCCACTTACTTGTGGCTGAGACAGAAACTATAATGAAAAGATGTAACTGTGCCTCAAATTCCCTGTAACAAGGCAAATGCCACCTCTGACCTCTTTCAGCACAGATTTCTTGTGCCTGTGTTGTACAAAAAAGGTCTTGCATATATGATGAAAATCTGCATAAATGATGCTTAGTGTTTCCAAGATTATAACTTAACTGCATAGCTATGCCATAAGCCCTTCTTAGGCCTCCTGGAAGTCATCTGGTCCAACCTCCTTGATCAAGCAGGGTATCACAGAGCATATTGCTCTGGATTGTGTCCAATCACACTACTTGTCTACCTCACATCCACAACATTGAATTTACCATCCAAAGAGACACCCGAAGACTTTGTGGACTGTGGCACATGGTCACTTAATCTAGTCCTGATTTGTCAAGAATTAGGTAATGGATCCCTCTGTAGAAGGAAGCTAGTTGCACCTTCTGAATATACACTTGGAAATGGCTGTCGTGGAGGTGGTGACACAGCTGTTGCTTCAGAGCAGATTTTACAACAGCACGTGCATCTGTTGGAGGCCTGAGTGACTTACTGACTCGTGGGAGCACAAACTGTCTTGCTGTGATCATGCAGGGGCTTTGGCTGATCTATGACCTACTGACAAACATAGAGGTTCAGTTAAAGGTTATTAAGTGACTGTTACCATGGAGCTCAAATCAGCCTATTTCAGTCTGTGTAAGGATGTCGCAGAGCCAAATTAAAAAAACATTTGTATAGTCCATGCCATGCTTTCCCAGTTCTCATACCCTCTGTAGACACATAGTTTTTTCACCATTGTCATGCTGAGGATGTTGCTGGGCATTGGACCAAATGGATCCTACCAATGTGCTTGCATTCATCCACAGAGTCCTTGTATCATACTAAAAAGAAACCAAAATAATCTTTCCTTGCCATTCCTTTCTTGTCTCACAACCATTCCAACAAACTTAACCTGAATTCCTGTCTTCTAATTCCTCTTCCAAAGCTTTCAAGAATAAAAAAAAACCCAACAACATGATTTTACTTTCTTTCTTTCTTTGCCAGGGCAATTTGTCAGCCTTGAAAGTACTTTGTTTCTTCTGTCAAAAAGTGTGGAAAAAATAGGGGTTTTTTCCTCCCTTCCAGTCCAAAAGATGTTGAGATGTACTTCACTCAGTCTTCTTCTTTCACAATAATCCTGCATAGATTGTTACTCTCCTATGAATCAGAATATCCTGTTAGTTACCTAACTTGACTTCATTCTCTTTTATTCACTAAACAACATTTTTTTCCCAAAATAGCCATGTATGTATTTGTCCACCAGTGAATAAATGTTTTCAGCCCCTCATGCCAACACCACCTTGGGACCTGAATAGTACTGAGCCATTCTTTCCTTCCTCAACCATATTTCTGGGTTCTAGGGCAGGTTAATAGAACAAATAAACTTAAATGGTGACAGAGCAGAGCTTGGCTGAAGCAAAAATATCTTTTTATTGAAAGTTTGAAGCCCCTATTTTTATTGAATAAATAGTGCTAAACTAGAAAACTGTAATATTGAAGGCAAACCCAGAAGATTTTCTGATCAACAGCTAAGAATGAGTCAGGGAGGAAATTAACAATCATAGCAGCAAAACCCCTGAAAAAATTAACAAGAAAGAGAAGTTGTTAATAGAAATTATAGGTGGCAAAAAATCTGGGGAATAGGGAATACAAACCTTTCTGGGGTTCTGCAAAACCCCAGAATTTTGAATTCATTCATGGAAATGAAGTTGTTTTGCAACATAGCTCAGGAAACAGGCTGATCCTCTGCCTAAGGGTTACTAGGGTAGCTCTTGGCTATGCAGAGGGAGAAGAATTATGGAGGGGTTTGGCAGTATCATAACAACACATTGTAATGCAGGGTTCAGGTCAGGTTTCTCCCTATATCTGTATCTTCCTTTCCTTGCAATCTGTGACGTGACCTAGTCCAGCCAGTGAGCTCACCTTAGCCACGGTCAGCCCTAGGCCATGGAGAACCTCACCCTAAGTTCAGAGGCATTGTTTCAAGTTATGGAGAGTTACAGTTCATTGGCAAAGGATCATGGAGGGGCGGGGTTATTATGTTGATGTGGGTTGCATGTATGTCTGTTATTGGTTAGAATGTTTCTAGAATGTTTATCACTTAGTCTACATAAGTTGTAGTCCCCCATTTGTCAGGGTCTTTGTGTGCCTACATTCAGGAGCATCTATTCTGTCGCTGTTGCACGCAATAAAGGACCCTCGGATTTCACTGAAGACCTGTTACCAGCTTTTAATTTCTGCAGCTGACCAGTCACATTATGCTTGTCCCCACAAACAGTGGGCAGCATGGCACAACACCCCATGATGGCTTTCACCATAAGATACCAGCAGGAGTTGGTGGCCGGTCGGTTTTGCAGTGCCTGTCATGTTAGAAAGCATTTCTGAGTTGTCTTTTTCCATTGTCTCATTGGCAGCACAACCAATCTCCTCTCATTCAATAATTTAGGGAAAGAAAGAAAGCATCTCTTTACTACTGCCTGGGAACAATAATTGATATGGTTGCCCCAATCTTCTCAAAGAGCGAGCATATATTAAAATCCCCTTTAAGAATATGTCTGAAGATGCCAAAATGCCAAAGCACTGGGCAGATGCTTTACAGCTTTTCTTTCTTTTTTTTGGACTTTGCCCCAGAGTGACAGCAGTGTACCTGAGAGGGCAGCTCCTTTTGGAATTTATCTGTATATAAGTGCTTAGAAGATCAGCAGGAAACAGGTAAATAATATGGTTGGGAGTTACATTGCAAAAAGTCAGTTGTTATTTGGAACTCTTATAAATTAACTGTCAATCAAATATAGTGTAATTTGAAGAAAAGGAAAGGGAGATAGAGGTAAATAAACTGCCAGAATTTAGCAACACAATGGCAGATGGAAAAATACTAAACATAAAAATCTATCTCCAAACTCATACTTCCCATTTATGTAAATAACATTTAGGCACAGAGACTGAAAGAAAGAACAGTCACACCTAGCGGACAGTATTACTTCCTACCTCTGCCTGATTTTTTGGAGTGAAATGCTTCTTACTGATTGCTTATTTTAGAACATTTGAAATCTGGCAGTTCCAGGCTCATGAACAGGTTCTGGCCTTCCTCAGAAACTATGATTAAATTGCTACTGAAATGCATAACAGCAAGAACAGAAACAGGTAAAGACCCCAGGTGTTCTTGCCACTGGCTTCAGACATTATTGCCCTATGGGGCAAGTGAGACAAGGAATCCAGTGTGATCCAGTTCTGACTGGAATAGCCTTTTTTTATACTAGTGTAATGACTTTCAATAAAACTACAGGAAACAGAACCTAGAAATATATTTATTACAAAGAGGTAGGTAAGATATAATAAGACAGGCGGTAGGATGCTCTTGCAGAGGGCCATGGCAGCACAGAGAAGCTTGTCTGCCTGACCTTGGAGGGAGGAGATGTGACATGGCAAACGCCCTACGGAGAGCAGCCTGCCAGAGCCTGCTGGACAAGTGGGCAGCGCGTGATCACCCCCATAAAAGGACATTAAAATGTGTTGCTGACATGGAAATTTGTGATAGGTTTTTTTAGTGAAAAATACCATATAAGGAAATACTGTGTCTTGAAGAAGCTTTTTTCAACAAAAGTCTCAACATCCCTACTGATCTGAGTCCGTGCATCAGCTGTTCACAAATTACATTTAGGAACAGAATGTGGACTGAAACAATACCAAAGTCCTTGTGTGACTGCCTATTACCCTGACAAAAGATAGTTCCTTGGAACGAGACTGTACTTGTGAGAATTTTACTAAAAAGTCTTGGGTTGACAGAGCATGAGTAAAAAACAACAGGGATCAGTAGATGCCAAAATTAATGGCATTTCAATTCCCTTAATGGAAAGTGCAGCAATCACTGACAGTATGTCCTGAAGCGGTCAGAAAAAACCAATCAACATTTTTCTTTGATGGAGTTCAGTAAGAGAAGGAATGGGACAGCTGTAGCATTGCCAATCTACAGCTGCACAGATGGATCGGCACTCACCGACACCAACTCAACCAGCCTAGCTTGTTAGAGAAATAGAAGTAAACAAGTCCCCAGGTATGTTACTGATAGCTTAGGTCAAACTCAAACAGGGGACCTCAGCTAATCCCTTTGAACTATGAATGCGCCCATATCATTGGCCAGTGAGATAGGTGGAGTTAAGACCCTTATCCAAACATGTCTGGAAGTGTGGAAAGTTTGAAGCCCCTATAAAAAGGAGTGCCCAACATCTTGCTGCATAAACGTCAGTGTGTTCTTGCCACATTCCTGTCTCCAAAACTGGGACAAAGGAATTATGCTTTTACTTTTCTACAAAGGACATATGTAACTTAATTGTGGTAGAATGACATGTGTCAACAGAGAAAAAAAAAAAGTCAGGAAATACAACTGGTTGATGTCAAAAAGAGATGGAATGTGCAAAAATTGGCAGTATCAGGGTAAAGATTGTTGAGGCACCATAGGGAAATATCTAGAGAAGAAAACTTAATTACAGAGGAATATACAGCATCTTAAAGAAAAAGTCTCCTCAGAGCCACTACCTATTTCCCACCTGTTGGTTTTACTTACTTTTAAAAATTTCATTTGTCTTTTTTGCCAAACTCTTCCTAAAAGGAGGAAGTGGAAAGGTGCATAACTTTATGCAAACCCGCAAATCATAAAAAACCTAGCCTTTGCTTTTAATAAAATACTTCAGTATCTAAGAATAGTAAAACAAGACACTGTGTTAATTCTGGCATTCATAATTCTGCAGTCTTCATATATATATACATATATCTCATCAAGCAACTGATCTAAAGGCAGGCTACAGCCCTAAAAAACGTTTTTAAGACAAGCCAGCTGGTTAACATTAGTTCAAAGCAGGAATGCTAGAGATAAAATGAGACTCTATGATTACAAGTAGAAATGCTTGGACATGGCTGAACCTGTAGGAAATCATTGACAAATGATGAAATTCTGCATTGCTTCCTCGATTGGTATAAGTCAGGGTGCAGCACGCACTGTGCAACTGACCCATGAATATAAAGAATACTTTTTTTTTAGTTTACAACTCTTGTTTTATTTTTGGAAAGATAAAACCAAAGAATGTACATAAAAGAAAATACATCAGTAGAAATATCATCACCTTGTGTTGTAACAAATAACATATTGTAGTTACACTTGTCACTAAAATGTAATCAGCTTGATGTTTATCCACCATTCTTTTAACTGCTCTTCTTTTTAGAGCAGACTTGTTCAAGCCTTGTGCAGAAATTGACATCCTTTTGTTATCACAAATTATTATTTCCATTTTTCCCCCCAGGATCTGCTATTTACAAGGTTTTTCCTCAGGAACATATGGAATGGCCTGGGTTGACAGGGATGCTAAAGATCATGTAGTTTCAGCCATCCTATCATGGTCAGGAATGTCTTCCAGTGCCCCAGGTTGGGTCTCACCAGAGTGAAGTAGAGGGGCAGAATTCGCTGCCTGGCCACATTGCTCATCTCTCCCCAAGAGTGCATAACTTTGACATGCATTTGGCAGTAGTAATTTTCAGGCATATGTAAGAATCAAAGTGCAGAAATACAGAGAAAGGTTTTAGGGACAAATTGACATTGTGTTGATGAGACGTTAGTAGCAGATTATATGTTTGGAACAGCATTGGAAAAGGTGCTGACTGCCTGAACTGAAATTATGTTTCTGAGTTGTCTTGTACAACCTAAGTATTCTGGTTCTGGAAAAAGTTCAAGCTGGGGAAAAGATGGCCTGTTTCTGTATTTCATATTTGAAACCACTGAGCTGTGAAAACATTGTAAGGCATCTTGGAATGCTGCTTTCTATTTCTTACATTTTCTTGGAAGAGCAAAATGATATTTGATTTCTGTTCCTCCAAAACAATTAAGTCACATGTATCAATCTTCCTGAACCTTAAAGTAACTACAGATGGGAGGATATTACATAAAAGTATTTGATAAATTTCTTTCTTCTCATTTGTTCTCAAGTGAGCATTCCTTATAAGCCCTTTACTCTGTTTAAATTTAGACAGAGGCTAGAAAATTCTATCTGAATTATGCTATATTTAGTGCTAAAAGTACTGCCATTGTCAAAGATTAATATAAGGTTCTCTGAGTCCAGAGTTCATCAAACACCTTTTTAACATTCTCTTAATCTCATACACCGCCTTTTCTCCTTGCATGTATTTCTTTATAACTGCAGTCACAAAAATCACTGGAAATTACTTATACAACAATTCTAGATATCCATATTAGCCCCTTACAGCCTTTTCTCCGAAAGTGTATCTTTCCAATGTGTGCAAAAATGTTTTTCTGTAGTAGCAAGGTATGTGCTCAAGTAAATATCAGTATAAGCTTGCATGGAAAGGAGGATTTTCAGCTTAGTGAAGGCATGTTTAACCAAAACTTTGTTGGTGTAGATGAAAGAGGAGTTGTCTGGAAAGAATAATTCCAACAAAACTTGAGAAGAGAGAGAAGGTATAACATTTATATTGTAGTGGCTTCATAGTTCTCAAACCTATTTTGAAATTCTCTTCCACGATCTATCCAATTTTCCATTACCTTTTGTCCTGGATCTGCCCATGACAGAGTTAATTTTTTGCAGTAGGTTTGGAGTCTTGTTGGAATAACTATATTTGGGACTTCCATTCCTAAACCATGCCTATGTTTTTAAAAATTTTTGAATTTGACCCATCTGAATGGGTCAGTCTCATAATTTCACCTTCAGGATAAACTTCTTTATTTCGCTTTCATGTATGTTGATAGCAGAATACTTATTATTTGTGTGTTCTCTGGCTGCTAAGATATAACTCAAAACCAATCCATCAGGTAGATTTTATTGAACATTTGCTTTTTTTGTTTTATTTTATAAGTTTTCATCAGTGTGCTTATGTTATCAAATAACTTACAACACCCAAGTACATGTATTTGTCAGTACATGTATTTGTCAGCAAACAATAAAATTATTGGTTTGAAAATATGCATTTTCTGTATAAGAATTAATTTTTTATCATTCAAACTGTTTATTAAATGATTATTGCAAGATCTTTTTATTATTTGTGTGGATTTCTCTAGTCCACTGTTATTTATCTTATCTTCTTTCAGTGTTTCTTGTTTGTTTGGTTGGTTTTGGTTTTGTGCCCTTTTTTTTTCTGTGTGTGTGGGTTTTCTTTGTTGTTGTGTTGTTTCTATATGGTTAGCATAATCTTGTCATTCTTCTTTCTTGACATTTTATAAAGAGAAAAAATTCTCCTTAAGAAAACTTAGGTGCTAATTGCACCAGCCCAATAATTAAAGAATTTTTTTTATTCCTTTCACAATAAAGTGCGGTCCCTAAGAATAATTGCACTTCATATCACTATGATATGAAGTCATCCTCATTCACAAATACTTACAAGAGAAATATCTACTTCTGTTTTAAGTCTTCCCTTTCTGTTTGATAAATAACAAGTTTCTTCTTGAATACTCTAAACTCCTTCTTCTCCCTGTCTAGCTATAGAGGTTTAGCTGAAATCCTTACCTCAGCAATTTTGTTTATTTCAGAACCAATATGCACCTGTTGCCATTTGAAAACATATTTCCTACTGCTTACATATTTCCCTTTAATTATATGAAATTTAAATTATTTATACAATAGTCTTTTAAATTCTTGATTCAATTCACAGCTGACCCAAGATGGCTTATCAAATTTATTAATTTGATATTGAGTGGAGCAGAATTCATCATACCTTGTATGTGTTTCAGCATGAACTTTTCCTTTATTTTGGTCTCTTAAGAATTCAGGAAAGGGAATAAGGATTTCAGAATTTAATCTATTTTTGAAGAAGGCAATATGATCTGATGGAGTGATTAAGCAGCTAAGACACAAAAAAATAATTCAAACACCTGGAGAATTCCTTCCCAAGAATGCTTGTGGCAGATATCCTCTTTTTCTTTTATGCACAGATTGATCTAACCAGTAAGGCCGAGAGAAAGATTGAAATTTGTCATTACACAGTATTCAAGTATTTAAAATATTAAATAAAGTCAAGGGGGAAATTAAATAACTAACCAAATTGATGATCTCTATATCTTCGTTAATGGAATTAAAAGGCGAATAAGAAAATTATATTATGGTTTAGTGGATTTGAAATGCAACAGTAATATAGAAGATTTACATTCTCCAGAACAGAGTTTTCCCATATTAAACTGGAGTCTTTGAACTGCAAATGTCTAAATGAGTGAAAAAACAAAGATTAAAAATAGATGGATTCGAAAATGAAAGCAGCAGAAACAATTTGTCATCCTGACCTGCCTGAAGGACTAGGGAAAATAAGAAAAGAAAGTTAACAAATACCTCTTTAAAGAAAAGTTTATTAAAAATTTTATACCTGCATTCTTTGTTCTTGCAAAGAACAGTGAGCAGAGCACATGTTGGCATCCACAAAGAAATGATAATAAAGCTTCTTAATTACAGAAATATAGATAAGCTGTTACAGCTGGCTACACTGAATAAGTTCAATTTATAATTCAGATAAGGACTGCCAATCCTTGATTGCAGTATGAAGATACAAAGGAAGCAGAATCCATAGAAACGGAGAGGAAGCTTTGGGATTTTAAAATTGAGTGCTTGTTTTATGCTCCTAGGCTTGAAATTGATGTGCATGAAATCAGACTGTTTCTTTTATAGTACAGAAAGATTATCACTTTTTATTTACACAAGAGAGGAATAGACAAGATGATTGCAAATAAAGGAGGATTGATATTCTGAATGTCCTAACATAGACTTTCACAACTCCTCTCAAGAACAAAGAGTACACAAGGCCTATTCTCAGGGTTACTTCTGTTTTAATGACAGTTTAATGGATAATAGCTGTGCAGGACAGAACAGTTTCTTGCCTTCTCTCACCTGATTTAATATTAAATCATTTTAATGCTATGATTCCTCTTTCTCAAATACCTCTCCTTTTTTGGAGTTGTGGTGCAGGGTACCTTCTTGGCACATATTCCAGTAGGCTCTTGGACTCCTGCATGCATACACGTATACACCTACACATGCACACAGAGACACAGAGAATTTAAGCACGTCCATCTCTTCAGCATTTCTTGGTAGCAGTATTAAGGGTTTTGGTGGTCAGTGTGCTGGGTTCTGTGAACACATTTATGAATATCTGTACCTCTCAAGTCTCCATGGGCAATTTAGTTACTTGAACTCAACTTCATGAATTTTATGTCTGAGCAAGAAATCTGTTGTGAAGGTATGACAGTAGAAGGTATCACATTTAATCCTTTCTTTGCATTTGATCAAAGACCTTCACAAAGTCATGAAGAGGGAATTATCAAGCTGTTTTATCAAGCTCTCAGCCCAGGCTCTTGTATGTTTACAAGCTGTCTCACTGGGTAGTGATACCGTTTTCAGGTATAGGTATTTCCATTTCCAATTATATTAAAGTTTTCTATCTAAGAATAATGCAAATTTAATAAATATCTTTGCCCTACCATTAAATGTGGAGTAAGCATTCTATAAATATTTGGTGTTGCTCTTTCACCTGAGTAACCTCTTGATAGGGAATTAATGAAAGAGCATCTTTCTCTGTGGTAGCTGTGGCTGTTCTCCTATGGGTTAAACAGCTGGAAATGTGATCAGAGAGATGTCTCTGAGCAATTTCTTTCAAGCTCTGTCCTGTCATGGAACTAGGTACCACAACTGCATTTCCAAGCTTTATACCTTATCACACCTTAAATCTCTCCAGGAGACAGGTAATATAATTGTCATTAATAATACCTTCTCCTGTTTTCTGTGTTCACAGGTAAATTGCTGAAAGTCTCCTTGAATTCCTTACAAAAATGTAACAGATTAATTATATACAAAGAGTTTTAAAATGAGAAGTCCATTCTTTGGAGGCTGATAAGTGAAATTGTTGTATCTCTCGGGCTGGTGTAATATTTTCAAGCATTATGAACCTACGGTAATTTTTGTGTTAAAGGAAAAATAAGAAAGTAAGAGGACAGAGAGTCAAGCAAGTGAAAGCTAGTGAAATTTCCTGCCACGTGCATTACTATAATTTTACTAAGAACTCCCAACTTCAAACAGATAAGCAGATTGAAAGGATCAAAGAGCTGGACAACATTTGGAGAAGCATGTAGCAACTTGCATCCCTTGATGGTCCTGCACAAGGCCGTGAAGAAAAAGGGATCACTTTATTTACAATGAATTTCAACATTTAGATGTACCAGCTGGACAAAAAAGCCTGTCTAGACATGACCATTGCAGTCAGGATAGAACAATCTAAAAGACAAACAAAGCTGGGTTCTTCCATTGTATGGGAAAGCAGCTCAAAAGCCCTAAGAGTATGTTGGAAAACACACTCCAAAATACATATTCCAGATTGGCAAGTATAATATACCCCAGTCTCACAGATCACTGAGTCATCTCTACATCATCTCTGAGCTATTTATTATATTGATTCTAAAACACACATCATATGCTGCAAAGTTTCTTCATCTCAGTTAATACTTAATGTATTGCCTTCTAATGCGGCAGAACACTAAATGTGATAGCTCAGATGTTGTACATTCACACAGGGATTTTTCAATGAACAACATACTAGTGCTTTTATGCTCCAAGCACAAATACCATACAAGGATACTGACAGAATATTAAGATACGAGTTTTAGCAATAATTTCCATGAAATAGAAGAGTAAATTAAACATACATTATCATGATCTGGTCCTAAAAGACACTGAGGAAATGCATTAGACACACATCAGCTATTTTAATTACTAGTTTTAAAGCTTCACTAGTTCTTCTATACTTTGTGCTTAATGTGCTTTTATAACAGCTTTGTATTATCTCCAAATTTTTCTTTTTTTTTTTATAAGAACTTAGGAAGTAATAAGTTCTTACATATACATATAAATATGAAGATATTTTGTTTCCAATATACAACTGTTTTAAAAAATAATTCATACCAAAGTATTGTTCATCTGAATAGCTGGTAAATAGAAGAGCTTCAACTACAAGAAAAGTATTTCTCACTTAGTTATCTTTAGCTCTTGAATGCAAATAAAAATGGTTTGATAATCTAAATCCCTGAGGAATTCAGAGACCTGATGACCTAATGCCTTGAGAAGAGACTGGGGTACTGCGATATTCAAATATTTCTAATATTCATCTGAGATTACATGAATGCTTCTGTGCTTGGTAAAATTATTCACAGTGTTTTTTCTTCACGAAGTTTTCCCAGTAATTGTGCAGCAACAAAGGTGGACTTTTGCAGCAGAGATTTTCTCACATGTATTCTGCGCTTTACATGGGTAGGCATGATCCAAAGAATTTTGAAACACTAGAATATCATGGAATGCAAATGGAGCATACATATTTTTTTAGGCAGACCTCTGTCTCAGAGTTAGCTAATGAGAAATTGCTAGTTTCTGCTGGTACTGCTATTATATTTTATAATAGATCACAGATAATTTGTAAACCCACAGTAAAATAACAGAATATGCTCAGCTGGAAGGGACCAAAATAGATCACTGAGTCTAGCTCCTGGTCCTGCACAGCACCATTCCAAAGAGTCACACCACAGGCCTGAGAGCATGGTCCAAACACTTCTTGAACTGTGTCAGACTTGGTGCTGTACTTCCCTGGGGAGGGGAAGTTCCAGTGCCCACCCATGCTCTGGGTGAAAAATGTTTTCCTGATATCTAACCTAAAGCTCCCCTGACACAACTTCATACCATTTACTTTTAGTTCTGTCACTGGGCACCACAGAAAGGAGATCAATATCTGCCCATTCTCTTCCCCTCACAAAGAAACTGTAGACTGCTATGGGGTTTCCCCACAGTCTCCTCTTTCCCAGGCTGGATAGACCAAGTGACTTCAGCCACTTCTCATAACTTCCCCTCCAGACCCTTCATGATCTTCATGGCCCTCCTTTGGACACTCTCTAATGCTGAATAATTTTCTTACAGTTGGTGGTGCCACCACTCAAAGTGAAACTACCCCACTGCAGAACAAAGTGGGACAATACCCTTCCTCACCTGCCAATGTGGTAGGCTATGAACCTAGTTAGGTCCAACCCTATGACATGGATAATATTTTGCAGTTTGGTTCATATTTACTACCTTGCACTGGAACTCCACCAGGTCCACTCACATTGGCTGCCTGGGGGCCTTTTATTCCTTATATTAAATTCCACAATTTCTCCATCTCCTAAATATCTCCTGTGGAGATATTTCCCGGGGTTATTCTTTTTTATAGCAGTTTGATGAACAAACACATCTTCTTTATCACTCCAGGTAACGAAACTGTATCTGTTTTTTACATTGAACCATTTCACTGTCCCAAAAACGTTCATGGCAAGGACTTTCTGACCTTTGCCAGTGGTTCTGTGGTGCTGGTGCCAGACACGCTGCTGAGGCGCTGCCGTCCGAGGTTTGTCCTGCTCCCAGCACTGGCGGCTGCGCTGGGGCCCAGCCCCTTCTTGGGGGTCTGTCTCGGCTGGGCACTGCCAGCATGGGACTTGCAGTGCAGCATCGGTGGTGCGGGTCCTGCAGGCGGTTTCGCTGCCAAGACTGCGGCTTTGAGTTATCCCGCGGTGGGACTGCCCACTCGGCTGGTGACGGCAGCGCCCTGGGGACACCGGCATCACCTGTCCGCTCTCGGCCTCAATGCTGTGGGCTTCTGTGGTGTGGGCTGGGCAGCGTGTGTCAGCCGGCTTGCTCCAGCCATGCGGAGTGGCAGCCGTGGGTTTTCCACGGCGGGGAGATCCGTGGCAGAGAGTAACATCAGTTCGGTGCAAAGGGAGACGGCTTTTGCCACCTGCGCCGCATCTCGTGGTGCTATAGCAACCGAGGTAGACACATCTGTTCTTTTGTTTACTGTCCTTTCCAGCACTGCAAGGCTGATTAAACCGTGTGTTTGGAAAAGGCTCACATGTGGGGTTTCTTTCCACTTGGTTGTAAGAAACTGGTGCAGCTGTAATTTGCCATCAGGGGCCACTCCTCTGACCCCACTGTGACAGTGTTCAGGAGGGTTTTCAGAATGAGAGAGAGATGAAGATGTTGACTTCATCAGAAGGCTTGATTTATTATGTTATAATATGTATATATTACATTATATTAAAAAGAAGAGGGAAAAGGAGAGGGTTTCTCCTCTGAGGCTGCTAAGCTAGCTAGAGACAAGAAAGGAATGATAACAAAGGCAGCTCTCTCAGACTCCTGTCCTCGAGAGCTCAATCCTTCATTGGCCATCAACCATAAACATACAAGATGGCCCAATCACAGGTGGACTTGTTGCATTCCATAGCAGCAGATAACCATTGTTTACATCTGGTTGATGAACTGCAGCTTCTCAGAAATCCTAAGAAAGGATTTCTTATGAAAGATGTCTGCGACACCCCACTACCCTCAATCCTGGGACTGTGGGAATTGTGGGAGGAGACGTGAGGACCAGAGGGCAGAAGGATAAAATTATTCACAGGAGCCCTGTGGCTCCTGCCATGCGGTCTCTGCCATCTTGAGCACGTGAATGTGACCATGAGGCAGCGACCATGTGGTGAGCGCCAACTTGAGCCGGGAGTAAGGATGGGAAAACCTGGAGGAGTCTGTTATAAATGATCAGTTGAAAGCCAAATTATAAAAAATGCGAAAAGATTTATTTATCTTTTTCCGTGACCAAAATATGGTCCTCAAGACCACCACAGCCAAAGAGACAGCGTCGAGCTGGGTGAACTGCGATCCGACCTCTATTGCATTGAATCCCCCGCTCATTCACGAGAGTCACTTCTAGTGGCGATGTTTTATACACTTTATTGTACCTGAGGCGAAGAAGTCCCAGTTTATTTTGTAACTCTTCACATTCCTAGTTGGTTCTTTCACTGTGCAGAGCTGGACAAAGGCCATCTCCTGGTTGATAGCCAGCGTTGATTGAATCCCAGGAAGTTGGGTATTCACATGTATCTTTCTGGCAACTTCGGCTGTCTTGATTGATGTTATCCGCCGGGTGATGATCACTCTTAGGCGGTTTCCAATGACTCGGGATACTGGTGATCATTGCATTGGGTGAATGAAATGTGTGATGAAATGCGTTGGTGAGCACATTTCATCATCATATTAAATAAAGACTAGAATTTTTTATGGAATTCTTTCCTAGTTCCTAATTTCTCTCAAACTACTTCCAAAAGTTCATTGGTTAGGACTTTGGAGTCCTAACAATGAGACTTTTGTACACTAGTTATTTAAGCATTTTCCTTATATTTCATGGAACTCCAGTGAGTTCTACGAAATATAAGGAAAATGCTTAAATAACCAGTGTACAAAACACTTAAACTACCCCTCTGAAAAACAAAAATTTTCTTGAAGGAAGGACTTCTTAAGGTAAACGTGTTGTGCATGTGTGAGAGACAACTGCTTACTTTGAAACTTTAAAAAGATTTATTAAACCTTAACAAAAATACAACAAAGGACTACATAAGGAAAAAGTTGCAGCACTGGGAACTTCCCGCATGCACATCACGTGGGTGGTTCATCTTCAAGATGGATGTTCTGTCTTTTATACCCCTGGGGGTTGCATCAGCCAGCCCTGGCCCCTCCCAAAGTCTGTCAGTCAGCTCTTCTTTGCCATTTATTGCTGGAGACTGCTTTCTTGTAACTTGATTGGAGATCAGGTGTTGCCACCCTCTAAGCAACAAGCGTTTCCATTCCCAACTTGCCCCGTGCAAGGGGCACGTGCAAGCCTTCATTTAACTTGTCCTAGACAACCCCGGCTGTCTGATGGTCACAATACAGGGGGGAAGAGGGAACTCTGGGGAGAACAGGACATCTAAACTACAATAACATAACTATACATCACTAAAGCTTTTATTAATATTCACACAATAGTCATCTTTTAATTGCGAGAGCCAATCCTTTCATTATCCATCTATACCACGTGGGTGAGTGTTGTTTCCATCTTAACCCAACAACCAATCTCTTCCCAACACCTGAGAGTAAAAGGAGGAAAGAACCAAAATTTTAAACTCACTACACTGGGGTAAAAGAACCCCAAATTCTCGGGGTGGTCTAGTGCAGATGTTTTCCAGGTGAAGAGGTCCCTGTTCAGTGTGTCATTTGTTGCAGCCTGAATTGCTGCTAGTAAAGTCCAGGGTAAGGAAGCAAAAAGGGCCTTTGCATAGTATGCCCCGATGTTTAATTTAGCCATGTGGTAAGATGTTCAGGGTCCAAGGCACACTTATGGGGAGCCTCCTTGTTTCTCTGTCCCTAGGGGAAGGGGGTGTTCCCCTGGTCTCAGGGCAGTACGAAGATCAGGGCCAATCAGGGAATAGGGAGGGAGTGGCTCAGGGACATAGGAACAGGGGACGGAGACAATGGGGACTTAACAGCTTTTTAAGGGAAGCTTCTTGTGTCTCCCTAACCTAGGGATGCCTCTTAGGGTGCCCACAACAGGTCACCAGTCTATTGTCACCCTATTCAATGTCACCCTTTGTGCCCGACCCATAAGCCAATAGCTCATCCATGAGATGATGTGTTTATCCACCTGTGTGCTAGACAATTTGTTCAGGACACTGTGAGAGACAATATCAAAGACTTTACTGAAATTCAGAAAGAAGATTACATCAGCTGGTTTCCCTTGATCATCAAGATCAGGAACCTTGTCATGAAAGAAAATAAAATCTGTATAACAGGACTTTCCCCTTGTGAACTGGTGCTGCCTGTGACTGATGACAATGTAATATCACTTTTTCAAAGCTGTTAAGATTTATTCAGTGTGAATGAGATCAAGAGTAAGATTTTAGTGAATTCCCAAAGAACTCCCTTGCCAAAATTATTTTCTGATAATTTTCATGTTATTATTCTATATTATCTTGAAGCCTCTGGCAAAATCTAAACTAATGTCACTTCTTATATAACATAAGCACAGCCACAATGCATAGCATATGTAGACCTAAAAGTTAAAGATCATTAAAGTAAAATAATGTAAGAGTCTGCCAAGTTCTTAGGTTTACTTTGATCATTCCCAAAGGTATTAAGCATCTAAGATCTTTCCCCCATCTAAAATTGTCGAAGTATCACAGCCCACGTACTTTCCATCTTGATATGCAATGAAATTTCTGGTTTCACTGGATAGCAAGGGAATTTTGGTATTTCAATATAAAACACATATACATAAGAAGGCAGAATACATTTCAGCCTGTTAATGCAGAGGAGACTTGCCCAAGAAATAACAGACTTCAATAACTGGCCTGATAAGATTCAGATTCCTCTACTTCCTGGTGACCCATGTGGAAGTTACAATCCAAAAATCACATTTGGAGTTGATTATAGACTACCACATGGGCCTATAAACAAACTTGCAAGAGCAAACATTACTATGAATCCTATGGTACAGGCAGCCAGGAAACTTCTGTCCCTCCTTCCACAACTCTTTTGTTCTACACTAGGAAGCATTTGAATAAAAAACCAGAAATAATCAGAATTAAACTAGGAGGCAAAGCAAATGTTAGGCTTTCTTTAGGATAGCTTCACAACATTGTTAGAAATGCAATGTTTCCATCAATTTTCTGCGGCATTTTTTTCTTCCATCTTCATTTATCTCCCACATGAGTTTTTGACAGTAGGTTTGTTTTTTTTTGCCAGTGAGTAACACTTACTCACATCATTATAATAAGGACATAAAAGACATAATAGCCATAAAAAAAAAAAGGCAATTTTGTGTTATTTTAGTTGCAAATACTACATCCGTGTATAATCAGTAGTTTTACAAATAACATTGCAAGCAAGACTGTCATTCTGAATAACAGTGTATTGTGAGGGCTTAAAGTAGAATGGAACAGGAATAAAGCTGGGTGCATTTGTGTTTGTTAAGAGTACTTATCAGGGTCTCCACTAAGTCACATGAACTACATTATCTTATTTTCTATTTCTATGATGTCTGTGATTTTCATTTTTCTAATTCAAAGAATATCCTAACAAAACCCCCTGTGCCTGAACTTGATGTTTAGAACTTTCCTGGTCTGCTTCGAAAGTGAAATTACTTGAAAAAAGTGAAATCACATTTGACAAAAATGTCAAATACAAAATTAAATCATATACACTGGCATCCAAGACAATCCACTTTGTATCTACAAATTTTAGGTTCTTGGCTACTGTGACAGCAGTGAAAACTGTAACATTTAAAACATTTTTTCTCCACTATGGTCAGAATAAGTTATAAAACAATTTATCCAAGGAGTACTTCTAATCTTCATAGTTTTTCCTAGATGCAAATAGTATAAATGTGACCTAAGATTGATTTAGTGTTTGGTTATTACTTTACTGTATCACTGCAGTCAGAAAGACACAGCTTTAAAACCAGAGGACCAACAGCAAAGCTAGTTTTATTTGAAAAGGCCCTTAAAAAGAACTGTGACTACTTGGGCTCATTAAATCTTCTTTTTTACTGTCTTTCTCTTAGATGAAAGCTTTTAAGACCCATCTATCTGGAAAATGAATTTTAATGTAATTAAAATAACCACCAGAACTACCAGGAAGGAATCCTTTATGTTATTGTCTTAATTTTTGTTTCTTTAGCTCAAATGGAACAGATTGTCAAAGTCAAGGGGCACATGTGCTAACTTGTTCATTTAAATTAATTATTCTTATGAAGAATAGAGCTGTCTGCAAGGCCCACTTTTTGTGCATTGAGAAATGCAAACAGCAACAACAATGATGCCTCTTCAGTAAAAAAGATAAATAGCAAGATGAAGCATTTTGCTAGTGTTCAAACTGTCATTGTTTTGAAAATGGTACTTCTGTTCTGCTCACTTTCACTTTTTTGCTATTGTCATATTAAAACCCCCAATACATAGAATGCAGAAATCAGAATGAATTAACAAACAATCAGGTTATGCTTCTGAGAAATGTCATTTAGTTTCTCCCAGTGTTTCATTGTGTAAGAAGTTTTCTATTTTGATAGCAGAAGCGTCAGCTGTACTTTTAGTCATTCACAGTTCTTGGCTTTTCTCTGAGCTGAAAAATTCATTTCTCATATATACATATATTACTGTAGATAGATATAGATACATATCAATGAATGTGGACTTCTCAACTCCTTTCTTTCTTGATTTTTTAATATTCTACCTGCTCTGTCATCCACAAAAAGGAAGGAAGGAGAGAGGCAGGCTTAGTGAGAAGCATAGAGATGGCAGACTTCATTCTAGGTTAATGTGGCTTCCAGCCTGGTGTTCTGTTCTCTTTGTCTGACGTACAGTGCCATGAAATCTTCCCAATTCTATGCTTTTGTTGTCAAGGCACAGTTGGTCAGCAATGCCTACTTTGGAATGGTGAGGTAGGAATGAAGCCTGAGGGAGCCTACAGTATAGACAAGTGGTACACTTTTCTCTAGCTGAGTAGTTACCTTGAATCATGCAGCATCTTTGATGCTCAGTTCCCTCCTTGGGGAGTGGGTTTGTAGGACTCAGCACACTGGAGCCACATAGACCTACAAGCCCCTGAGAAGATATCTGGCAGCAGTATTGTCTTCTTCGTAAGCAGATCTGTCTCATGAGGTGAACAGTCTTCTAATGCCTTTCAAGGAGAGCACAGTGTGGTTCCCTCTAGCTGTACCTTTAATTGTCAGAATGTTAAGTTATGTGACACAACCTCACCTGCACAAACAGAGGAGCATGGAGAAACAAAGCAGGTGTGGAAGCCCAAGAACACACTGCCTTGGCATTTCTAGGCACATCATAGGACTCATTAACACACCATCTTCCTGAGTCCAGAAGAGTTCAGGGGCACAAATACAAATGGGAATCTAAGAACACAGAAAGGCCTCCCTGTTTTGGTCTTTCCCAGAGCTGTCCCAGGAGAGACCCAGGTGCTTTGTCCAGACATTAAATTCTTTATTGTCCAGGCATGAAACCCTTCAAGATTAATCAAATCCAGAGCACCTTTCAGACTGCATGGTCACTGCCAAAGGGAAACAGGACACATTACAGAATGCAGAACAGCATTGTGAGAAAAGTCTACTATGGGACATATAGTGCAGGAACCACAGGAAAGGAAAGGGAATGGGTTTTAATTATTTAGGAGAAACAAGAGTGGGAAAATAAAGGAATAAGTTTATGGAAAAGGGTCAGTCAAGTGCAAACCCTTTGCTAGGAAAAGTGTACTAGTAAACCTACTGTATCACCAACATTTACATGCTGTTAGGTCAAAGGTTCAAAAAAAGCTTCAAAAAAGGTTCAAAATAAGATAAAAGAATTTACAATACGTAACAAGTCTAATAAATTATAGAGGATAAGCTAAATATACATTTTCCTCTAAAACTGGGGGAGACAGACTGTGTTGGTCTTGTGAGTTACTCTATGTCTTAGACAGCAGATGCTGTTTCTGTAATCCACTTCTTCCATTCCCACCTTGTGTAAATATGTGTTTTTTCTTTGCAGAGTTAACTAAGATGGGTAACTGGTTGCCCCTCTCAGCCATTAACCTTTTGATAAACTCCATTTTATGGACTGAACTCTGCATTTTGCAAGAATAATGCAAAAATGAAGTAACAACTTCTAGTGCCTTCACTAAATTCCCTCTATGTTTCCAGAAGTGGCTGTTCTGTACAGAAGAGAAGTTCTGTACAGCCTTCATGCAAGAGATCAGGAAAGCAGACTCTGCAGCATAAGAAACCAAGAAATACATACTAAAGATTGCCTTAGTATATAGCAAGGGCAAATTACAATGCTTGAGCTCATCTAACAGATTGCTGTTTCATAAAGCAATTGGTTTTTTAAAAAATTGTTCATTAACCAATTGTTATTGGTTTAATTAATCCATGTAGTGTAATTTTATCCCTGATGTAATACATATGCAGCAGCAATAAAATGTCACTAAATGTCCTCAGTCAAATCAAGGTATGCAAATTTAAAACAGAAATGCAAGTATGGGTGAATGGCATTTTTTATAATTCATAGCTTGGCTTTGTTGAATTTTGTTCTAATACTTAAAAGAGACTGGCCCTGACAGATTCAGCAGAGATTTTAGGCATAAGAAAAAATGATACTTTTTTTTTTAATTTTAAGATACTACTCCATTTCCTTTCATGAATAAAAATGTCTTACTGTCCCTTTATGGGTTGCAGATGAAGCTCTGTAGTACATGTCAGGAGTTTTTTATCATTTTGCTCAACTTGTTCATTATTAAACCCATAAAGATAAATTCAAAAGCAAGAACAAAATGCTTGTAGCACTTATTATTACAGCCTGCTGCTATTCAATTTTGGACAGCATAAAACTGTTCATATTAGGAATGTTTATTGTGGATTTTGCAAGCCCGGTAGGCCACCCCAATCCGTCTGCCTCCAATCCCTCCCTCCGCACCCCAAAGACATTTAAAGACTAAGTGTTATGGTAACATAACTACTACCCAAGAAGGTAAATTTAATATTCTTGGGCATATTCTATATCTAGTGCTTCTTCCCTCATTATTGCTATTATATTAACCTCAATATAATGTCTTGAGGACATTACTTTTGCACTTTCACATACGCATCTCGTAAATTTCTAAGTATATGCACTTATTAAATCATACTGATTTGGAGAGCACCACAAATATCTGTAATACTACAGAATAATCACTTTCCTCATACAACTGTCCTTCTGTAATTTCTTACACTCATGACAAGAATGGCTTAGTTGCAGATAACTTAAATTGTCTAGTTAAAGAATTTCAAATTGGTAGAAGGTCCTCTGAAAGGGCCAGACTGCCCAATAGGAAACACTATACTGAGGGATTTAGAAGGAATTTAAGCTACACATAACTTTTTTAAAACAGACTTAAGCTTTCAGATCCTTTAAGTTTCAACTCAGAAGCTTTCACTTAGATAATTAAGATATTAAAAATAAGCAACATCTTTTATTTATCTAAATTTATCATCCTGGATCTTAAACGTGTTTTATTGACAACAGTGTACACTAAATGCACATTTACTGGAAGTTCACATTTTTCTTAGGAGATTCACTTTATGCCTTCTAGAATCCATACATTTCCATGTCTTGAATGACTATGAATGAGCATGTTTAAGATAAAAAAGTTTTGTTTCAGAGCTAAAGACTGAGTTTAATTACACTGTTATCTGAACTGTCAAGAGTACATACAGAACATGATAGATAACTTTCAAGGCTTCATCTTTTCATAAACTTTTAGCTAACAAATTCATCTGGAAGCTATTTAAAATATATAAAATCACAAAGCACAATTTATAAGTAACTTGTGCAATCAAGGTGCACATTAAAAAGAGAAAGGGAGCTATAATATTGAAATATTGCAGTAAATTGAGAAAGACAACAATGTACATTTGGAATCCAGTTCAGCTTTCCAATGTACATTTGGAATCCAAGTCTTAGAAATGAAAGAAATCACCTAATACTTGTAAATGTTACAGCCTTTGTTATATATAGTAATGAAGATAGATCTGTATTTTTGTTGTTGTTCTACAGAAAATTGAGTATATTTCTGCACATGCAGCCTGAAATTCTAGTGAACTAGCCAATATAACTGAAATGAAAAAATGCTGTCTTTTAATATTAAAATCAAATCAGTGTATCAACATATGAATAAAAAATTGGAACGAGTCAACTCATTAAAATCCTGGAAAATTACAGGCTATGATGTTATCTGAGTTAGTATGACCCCTCTGAAACAGAAGGACAGAGCTTGTCATCAACATGAGGCTGCAAATGCATGATTTTGGCTATTGCTTTCCAAGCAACAGGTACAACTAACTCTTACGCTGCCTAAATATTCCTTTTTGACATGGAATGTCTTGCAATCACGTTTAGTTGATGTGGTAAAGTAATTTCACACTGAGCAAACATGCAATTAGGAGGGATCAAAAGTTGTTCTTTTGCATGTCACATAACACCACTTTTAATTAGAATCTTCAGCTGTGATTATCTTTTGGCTTTGGCCTTGGTACAAGGAGAATTTCTCGCTTTTTTCCCCTTTTTAGACTGTCAGGACAGTAAAGGCCTCCATTATGACATAGATGCTGAGGAAAACACATATTTTTGGTATTTATGAATATCTAATTTAACGGGTTGCCATTTTTCCCCCTTGGATACTTCCAGAGAATTCTTCAAAACACAATATACATTCAGTTGTTTGCTCTGGATCTTAAATCATATATGCATAGCTCAATTATCACTTATTTCTACTCTTTATTCTGATTATCTCTTGTTTCTATAAGTAAAAATTATTTCAATGATACTATGAGCAACACCTGGAAAGGAGATGTCATCACAGGCACAGCATTAAAATCATTATCCAATTCCTCTTTGCAATCCTGAACGGGCCTAATTTCTATCTTTGATTATATTTTTTCACTGAAGAAACAACTGATATTTTCTACACACACATAATTAAATTTCTTCACAGTTTCTTTGCATTTCCATTACCTAAACAAATTTAAAAGCAATCATAATCTTTTTTATTTTGAAGAGGCAGAAGTTATTTTCTTTATTTAATCAAATAAAACTAATACTTGGGAATATACATCTTACTTGTGAATTTATATTCCTTGGGTATCTGTTAAGTAATAAATTAAGAAACAGTTTTCTGATTTAATTTTACCCAGAGAAAGCGCTTCTGCTGTATGTCAGCATTGTTATTGCAACACAACTCGCAAAGTAATATTCAAATATCCATTTCTGTGGAATAGTTAGATTTTATTTTGCAAAACTGAATATGTGAAAATAAAAACAGGGTAGTTTTAGAAGATTTAACTAGTTGCTATAGTTCTTCTATGCAAGTTTTTGTACAAATAAAGGTTTAATTTCACAGTTTTAGTTAATATTTCTGAGTGCAAAATGTGCATTCTACTTCTGCCACGACTTCAAGACTAGAGCATAAACTGTAGGAATTTTTCTTCTTTCTAATTAGTCAACATAATATATATTTTTTTATTTATGAAGAAAGACAGTTTCTGTGCTGAACCTTCCACTACTGATCTGATTAACATTTAGCCTTCTTTTCAAAGTGAGGTCATCCATGCTTCACTTTTCTCTTCTATATTTAGGAAGTAAAATCAAGCAACATCAAATACTATACTACTTTTAAATATGCTGAAGAATTCTCAATTAACCCAATTTGTTAAATCAGTTTTAAATTTAGACTTAAAGATCAATCTTTTGAAGCAGGCAAATTTTCTGGCATCTTTGCAAGTGCTGACATGAACCCTATGGAAATTATACTTCTGCTGCTACAGCTCAGCATATTTTTAAAGTTTTCTCAAGTTAAATAAGAACAACTTTCATAAACTCAAGCTAAAAATAAGTAATCCTGTGACGGTGTTCACAGGGGTTCTTGGATTGGGGAAGAGACGAGGATTTGACTCCATGTTTCAGAAGGCTTGATTTATTATTTTATGATATATATTACATTAAAACTATACTAAAAGAATAGAAGAAAAGGTTTCATCAGAAGGCTTGCTAAGAATAGAAAGGAGGCATCTCAGTTTCTCAGGAGGAAAAATCCTAAGGAAAGGATTTTCCATAGAAGTTGTCTGCAACATAATCTCACTCTCAGATAAGATGCATTTTCAATATCAGATGGAATTCCCAATGCAAACTCTTGCATCATATGAAACTTCTCTTCCCTCACACTGGTGTTTCCACATCATTCAGATAAACACTGGTGCAGGAAGTGAAAGAAGGAGCAAGACTTTCATTTCTCTTATAGATCATGTGGACCTTCCTTTGCAGTCTGATCTGAAACTGTTGACTTCTCCCTTTCATTATTTTTTTCTTTTCTTGGAGGAGAATCAAACAACAAAGAAGTGAAATGAGGTGAAGTCTGTCTGTGGGAAAGTACATATGCAGATTTTACCTCAGCTGGGGTAAATCAGCCCTTTTTCCAGGAAATTTCACAGTGCTCTGATAATATACCCAGGCTGAAGGACTGCTCTGTTTTGAATAAAAATGTAGAGAGAAATAGGCACTTAGCTAAAAAAGGGGCGCTCCTGCTAAAGTAAAAATAACTGCCTTAGTAATGATGAATGGTGCTGTAGACAATATAGCCCTAATGAAGTATCTACTAACAGACAATATAAGAAAATACTTCCTTTTTCATCTCAGTCTACACATAAAGGGATTCTATACCCTTGATGATGAAAGGAAGATAAAACTTAGAGAGAAAAAATAATGTGATTAGTTATCTGAGAACCTGTCAACATATAAGACAAAATAAAAAATTGTCACTGATTTATAAGTAACTAAAAAATCCTGTGAGGAATATATATGCATTTCACTAGGTTTTATGTATAAATATTTAATATATACACCTTTATCATCAAAAGATTAGTGCTTTATATGAATTTCTATTGATCTACGTATGTGTCTGTTCTAAACCTATGAAACACAGTATGTGCAACTGCACATTCACAGGCAGTAAAGGGAGAAACTTTCCATACTGGTTGGGAATTAGCAAAATATAGAACTTCTGGGGTAAAAATAGAAAAACATTGAAAAAGTGCTCTGTGTTGTAGAGAACTTTATCTGAAACAGACTAACATCAGCAGGAAGTCAGCAGTTTCCTAGTATGTCATAATCTGAGGTTAAAGAACATTTAAAAATCTTTGCTGTCCTGCTTGTGTTGACAGGGAATCCTGTCAGTCCCTTGTAGCTGGGCAGGAGGAAAAGCAGACCTTAGATACGTAGTCAAGAGTCACAGATAAATTCAGAAAGAGTAGGCCATCAAAGCACACAGAACCCCACTTACTCCCATCACTATCTGCCATTAATCGTTGAGAAATAAACAGTTTGTACTTACAGAGAATGGTCATCTTACAGTTCCCCAGAACTCCCCTTTTTTCCTTGGGATAGCAATGCTCCAGAGACCTGTCAAGTTAGATTTTATCCTTGTCCAGCTTAACTCTTTTGGGATCTATCCATTCCCTCCATAACCAAAACTAAGCTCTTAGGCAAGAGGGAGAATTGTAGAATATCATAATTCCAGTCTAGAAAGCCATTTTTCCTTATCACATTCCATCTTTTAAATTGCTTTATTTCTAGGTTTTGAGGGCCTTTAAATTTGGAGAAATTGAACAGTCTTACTTTAAAATCTAACCTTTTTTGTTCAGGTACCTGTACAAGTATTTGTTACAGTCCTAAATTCAGGTATGTACAACCAACAGCTGAGCTAACAAAGAATGACTATAATATCTGGCCACTGAAAACAAGGAATTTTGGAGTGAAAAGTAAATCCTACTGTGTTTAAGTTTTCATTTGTACTATCTGTTTTTAAACATATTTGCTGCCTATCCATGTGTGAATAAAATGCAAGAGTTTGTGAAGAAGGGTTACATGTAATTTGGTAAAGGTTATGCAATTTTTTATCGTTTTTCTTTTGACACCACATGAGGCCAAGGTGATAATGACATCTTTCTGTTTTGCTGCAGATGGGTGAAAAGGCTTTGGAGACGTGAGATAGTGTTTAGAAAGGTTTTTAGTCCTGTGAGAGTGAATGTATTTCCTTTCTCACATGCACAGTTTGCAATGCTGTCATTCATATGAAGAAAAGTCCTTTCCCCTTCCATCTGTTTTGGCTTTTGCACACACAAAATCCACACTAAGTCTGAAGGAAAATGGAGAGATTCATTCTGTTGTTATTGTGTAGCATGACCCCTGCTATGTTTTTTCCCTATCCTTGGCCTCCTAGAAACTCAACTTCTTCTGACATTATAACCAAACATGTTCAGTCTTAGACAACAGCGCACATTTGTCACTGATGCCAAATAGCCACTTTCCTTTGGATTGCCTATCAGTAGGCAATCCAAAGAGATGTAGGATCTCTTTTCTTCCCAAATAGCTTAATCGTACTTCATCTTTTTTCTTGGATCCCATTTTTCATCAGAATTCCTCAGCAGAAGTTAAATGATCTCAAAACAAATCTGTAAAAATCAGCAAAAGGGAAGAGGTAGGAGCAAACATCAAGATTACCAGATGCTCCAACAGAACAACTTCATCTTAGTAGTCAGCTGAGAAAGCATTATACTTGGTTGCAAAGCTAAACTAGTTATAGACAAGCAAAAGAGAATTACAATTTCTTTATATTTCAGACACAACAGGTATTTTAAAATAATCAGGTAGAAATTACTGTTCAAGACTTACTTACATTACTATTACTTCTTTATTGTTGTAGCTGTTGAGTAAATTGGATTGAAGAATGATTTAAATTTTTTATATACTCTTAAGTAAAGAAAAATAAAAACCTGAACACTCTCATTCACCCCTTTAAACCACAGCTTCTTGCCAGTAAGTTTTATTTAAATAAAAAACAGACATACAAAAATAGGTTAACACTGAAAGAAAAATTAAGCTAAGGAGATAGATTTTTAAGGGAAATAATCACAAGAATTTTACACACACAAGTATGAAATTAAAAAAAAATAGATAAACAATCACAGACTCTTGAATGACATCACCTATATATCTAATTAGACAAGAGTCAGTTATAACTTCTTTAACCTGATCATCAGTTAAACAAAAAGCTTATCAACAAGAAAATAACTTTCTCTAAATATTGGCAGAGTATTTTTTTTCCATTCATGGCATTACCTGGATAAGAATTGTAGCCAAAGACATGTCATTTTTAGAAGAATATTGAGTTTTACTTTGTTTCTTGCAGCTCACACTATTATCTAAATACAGTCTTGTTTACAACTATCCCACAGAAGCAGAGTTATTTGTTCTGACAAAAACGGAATCTAAATCCAAACTGTTTATTTTGTAAATACTATTTTCCTTAAACTTAGGGAAAAAAACCCAACTTAACTAGGTGAATTTTCCATTTCTTTACTTTTGAGTGAAGTAGAGAGAAAAGGAAGTGGCTCTTCCTTTTCTCTCTAGGGGGTGGGAAGAGAGGCAGAACATGAAGGAGAAGTGGCTGGATACAGAGGGTATGAGAGAGAGGGGGAAATAAATTGAGAGGCAGTGCTACATGAGGAAAGAATGAAAGAAAGAGGGAGAGATGGAGACATAAAAGGAAGAATGGGAGTGCATAGAGACAAAATGTGCATGAGGAAGAGAGGAGCACAAGAAGCAATAATTGTCAATTTACTAGTAAAACTAAGGAAGATTTATGACATCTAATGAATTATAAAAAAACTTCTGAAAGAAATGAAACATTTTCTTGCCATATGGTTTCTTATTTTTGACTTGGATTTCATCTTCATTCTTAAATCTCACTCAAACCCAAAACTTTTCCCCCTTTTGATATCACTTTCAATATACTTTTATACTTTTTTTTATATAATTTTCCCAAACATTATATTAGGTCCAAAGTGCTATTAAGAGACCTGGTCAGAGAATAATGGATTTGTACTTACAGTACAGCAAAGCTATGGTATCAGATGACTTCCAAAAATGCACTCCTGCCAACAAGATCAGGGGGTCTCACTGTGACAGATACACAGCTTAATCTCTCTACCACATCTTCTGCTATGAAACTGCATAAATATTTGGGTACTGTTACTTTAGTCACTGTGATCTAAGCATGAAAGCAGTATCTCTATAAAATATGTGTATGTAAGAATCACAGTATTATACTATGATGAGAAAACTCAGAAATGTTATTGTAATTTGGAGTACTGAAGCAGGAAAAGCCCCCAGAGCCTCAAAGACAAACTTCCACACCAACCTCCGTATGTCACCTTCCAAGATTCAGTCTGCAAGAGGTGGTTCATTATATGCACCATGTTCACTAAACAAAATAATCTCTTGTGATTAAAATGAAAACTGTGTTTCTACAAGGTGACTTCTGTTGCAGCACTTCAGCTGTGCTATAGCTGCTGTCTTTGAAAGACTTCGTTTTGGCTCATCACAGATGTTTTTCTGGGATGTTAACTGCAGACTCCAAGCAGAAAAAATTCATTCCTGATGGTGTCTTGCTGCAAACAGTGTGAAACAATATGAATGGAGGCCTGAAAATTGTGACCAACATGGAATTCAAAGCTTTTGTCAGAGCAACTGGACATCCTGCAAGTGAGCAGCAGAAATGTGAAGGGTTATTGAGCACTTTCTGGTGAGCTGTCACTAGCTCTGATCAAGTGATCCTAAATTAAATGCTCATTCAATAATTTTCATTCATGTGTGATTTGCATGCAATTTTCTAAAGGATTTTTCTGATCTCATCTTAAAACATTTGCTAAGTTGCAAGCAAAAAGACATGCAAAATATCCTGAAAATTATAAAGAGATCATATTCTGGTTTAATCCAATCCTATGTTCAAATATGATTAGTAAAAAATAAAAGTGACACAATTTGTCTGCCATGTTCACCATCTTTCATCTTTGTAAATGGATGCACAGACTCTTCTGGGAAGAAATCTACCCAAATACTACTGTGCTGCTGCTCTTCATGTTGATACTGCACAGTAGCCTCTGAAGAGAGCAGTATGCCAGAGACACTTGATTCTCAGGCAGTAAAGCTCAGTTAGCTGCCTTTGATTTTTCAGCATTGCTTGAACTTACCCTAGTTCATCCTATCGGCAGGAGAAAAGGGTGAGGTCCTCCAATAAGAGCTATGACAGCACTCTTATCACTTGGATCTTGCATCATGCTGACCCAAACAAATTTGAGGCCCAAAATATTACTCATATCAGATTAACTTTCCAATTAATTTTTTTTTTTTTAAATCAGCCAAATTTTCAGTCAGGAAGAATGGAAATTTTTGAAAAACATTGCTTAAGTATTTTCATTCAAGCAGTTAGAATCATCAAGTCAAGATGCATTTCTGCAATTCTTCTGAGAAAATAGGAGTATTTTAAAACCTACAAGAATACCTGTATGAATAAAGCTATGACACACTCACCTGCCAAGCACCCTATTAACCTGAGAGTATTTAATGCCATGAGTATTTCCATATCCAGCACTTTTCAGAAGCTGTTAGCTCTCTCAGGTTAATAGTGCCAAATCCTCTTCCTATAAGTACTTCCATTTCAAAAGTAATTCACACTGTGGGTAGAGGGATCAAGAATTTTGCAAGAATTTGCCCAGATCTTTGCATGCAACTAGCTCTAAACATTTTTACTTATAGGTCTCTGTTATGTTTGGCTGCTATCAGAAAAAAAACCCAAAATCCAAACAAACCAGTTGTTGAGTTTTCTATAGTGGTTCCCAGTCAGCTCCCTACAGACTGAGCATACAGATTGTGCAGATTGTAAAGAGAGTGCAATTAAAGGATTTAGTTCTTTGTAGCAGTTCAGTGACTGACAGTCTCTGAAGGCCACTGCAGCTCAGCTTAACTGAGCTCAAAGATTACTCTAATATTGCTGAGTGGCTGCTCCATGAATCAGAGAATGCAGAGATGGACAAATACAACTTTGTAGTTTGTCCCTTTTATCACACAAACTAAAGATAATAGAGCTGCAGCTGTTCCGTTTAATTATATATGTTTGAAATTCAATGCCTTCCGAGAATCTGCATAAACATTCCTGCATGTTTTATAGAAAAATTGATTAAACACTTTTATGGAATAGCTGAATAGCTTGGTAGAAAAAAAAATATTATATACTGATATAAGATAATGAATTAAGAAAATGGTGATATGAATGTTATCTGCTTTTTAAGGACAAAGCTTCTGGAAATACAAACAAAAAAAATATTTTAGAAGACAGACTCCTTAAGTAACTTTTTTTCCCTTTTTAAAAGATCTTCAGAATAAAAAAGTTACAATTTTAGAATTTAAATACTCAGAAAAATAAGAAGGATAGAAGAACATGACAAATTGCAGTTCTTTAAAATGAAAGATTATTTTAAGCATCTCTTGAGTAAGGAGCTCCCTTTTCATTGCACTTGAAACATTTAAACATATTAGCCAATTGTTTTTTTAATTTGCCTGTCTTAAAGAGGATAATTTTTTTCCTGTTTTACCTAAAATATGCCTAAACAGCTAGAATGCATGTCTAAAACCCTAAAGCAGGTTATTTCTACTGCCCTAGGAATTACTACAACAGGAGGAAGCATGTTACATTAAACTACCTAGATGTTTTCCTCTAAATATTTCTACAATGAACACTACTATATCACCAAGTGGTTTATATATCTATTGACAACATTACAACTCTCCTAGAAGGTGGGCAGAAATGCAGGACTTTCATTTAAATAAAAATCAAAATATTCTCCACCCAAAACCAACAAGTTGCACCTAGCTTCTGACAGTTTGAATCTACCACTGCTTAACGAACACAACACACACTGCTTAAGCAGCTCTGGAGAGGCTTTGTCCTGCCACTGAGCACATACTGGGACAACGTGTTAATGACAGGTTAAAATATTCAGATTGGTAATTTTTGGTATCTATCTGAATGCTGAAAAATAAGAACAATAAAGGTCTGGGGCAAATGAGGGCTTAAAGGTCCTCATTTAGGATGAAGCATGTGATTTTTAGACATTTCAGTACATAAATTAAGAGTTACTTAGGTTCTCAAGACTTTGCCTAGAATCATGTCACAGTCTCACTATTAAAAATCTCCCTTCTCCAAAGTGGCATTTTTCTGCTGATGAAATATAGAGTTGGTGGTTCATTCTGGGTCCTGTGCTGTGACAGTATTCTTGTTTCTTTTTGCTATCATTGTTAAAAACAATGCCACCATCCCTTGAGCACATCATTTCCAAATACCAACTATCTTTACCTAGAGTATATATATTTTGTATTGATTGTGTGTCACATGTTTCTTCACAAGATAATGTGATTGCTTGTGGGCAATGGGATCTTACTCAGTCAAGTTTATCATCAAATAAATGAGCGTACACAAAATAAATAAGCGTATCTGTTTCAGATAAAGTCCTCTTTTTGGAGAATCTTTTTTTCATCTACAGCTGCTTTGTACTGAAACTTCTGTGACACATTGCCTGAGAACACAAACCTATGAAAGATTGTCTTGCCCATATTTTGAGCTAAATAGGAATTGCAGAAGATCAAAATGTTTTATGAGAAAAGACACTCCCTTTTTAAAAATTTAAAAGGTTTATTAAAAACCTTAACAAAATACAACCAGGACTGAATAAGGAAAAAGGACAGTGTGTGCTGGGAGTTGGTCACCCAGCAGCCAAAAGCTCATTTACAAAATGGCTGCTCCACCTTTTATACCCCTGAGGCTTGCCTCAGCCCACCCTAGCCCCTCCCAAAGTCTGTCAGACAACTCGTCTTTACTGTTTATTGGTGGAGGTTACTCTCTTGCAATCTGATTGGAGGTCAGGTGCTGTCATGCCATGCCTCCTAGTAACAAGTCTTCCCTCCTCCCAAATGCCCCATGCAGGAAGCACAGGTACATCCTTCTACATGTCCTGACTACCAAGGCTGTCTCTTGGCAACCATATGAAGGAGCAGGGTGGGGGGAAGAGGACTACTGGGGAGAACAAACAACATCCAAACAAAAAATCACAATAACATAGCCATATATCAATAAAACTTCTCTTAACATACACATTATATTCATCCCTTAGTTGTGCGAGCCAATCATCTCATTACTCATCTATAACATCTTTAGTTCTGTTAGCATGTCAATACAAAGTTAATGAATTCTCCTAAGACGCAGATGATATTGGTGTAGCAATGGATTTAAGCTGCAATAAAAGATGCAATAAAATACGTTTAGGCTGGAATTTGGCTTGGATTCTGGGTACACAGAAAGTGGGCTGCAATTATGTCATTCTTCAAGTGTCCTGTATTTCCAGCCTGTGTATTAGGGCAGTTCATTCCTGTCATGAATCTTTTCCATATTACAAATTTAACCCCCTTGGTGCTGAAAGCTTTTAAGCACTGTAGAAGATCTTGTAAAATGTCAGTGCAGGGTACATTGTAGAAGTGAGACCTACCTATCATCATTATTTCATGGTACCCAGGATCTGCTTAGAAAGTACCTAGGGGAGTAAGACTGATTTTCTATCACATTTATTTCCTATCAGACTGCCACAGAAATACAAATTTTCCTCAAGAATAAGAGCTTCTTTTCAGCTCAAAGGTCTTGTCTGTATTCGGGTAATATAAATAGCTTCAGCACATCACCTCCTGTTCTTCAAGTCAGTGTACAAAGATCCCACACAAATCCTGCCTGTGCCGTGGGAGCAGTGCTGATGGCTTACCTGGTTCTTTTGCAAACAATAATCTCCCAAAGTTAATTCTATCTTCATAATGCCTTTTTCTCCAGACTCAGCTATCTAAGGCATCCCTTAATCAACTCACACATTCATACAGCACTCCAAGCAGAAACTTTTTACCTCTTTAAACTAAGGAAGTAGTGGACTCATTTCTGTAAAACAAAACGTATAAAAACGTTAAGGCAAAGACTTTTGGGCTTTTAGATTCTGCTTTCTTTTTTTCTTTCTACTATATTCAGGAGGGTACTTCCTCTAGAAAGGTTTTGTTTTCCCACCTACCACAATTATTAATTTCTAGTGTATGTCAGGCTAGTTAACCAGCCTCACAGCTAAAATGGCATCACTTTTTTCCTGCTAACATTTGTCAATCTTCAGTTCTGGCCACTGGTTCATTTCAAAGACTTTTTTGGCACCTTAAACTCCTGGCACTTTTCCCATGCATGTATATATATGAGATGTTACCATCTCTTGATTATTTCTGCATCCTGCTGTCTTTTCTTATTGGTAGAAAGCAGAAGCGCTTCCACAGTTTTTTACTGTTTAACCTACACAGCATCAGAACCCAATCTAACTATATGCTGTCTCTAAATTTGAATTTCTGGCCTGCTGCAGGAAAGCCTTTAAAGTAAGAGGAGAGTCTGATTAGCAATTAGCAGCGACCCAGAGGTGTCTTCTCAAGAACTCACTTAGTTTTAATTCCAGAGGTTGATTAAGCCTAAATGGTATCTTAGAGGAAAAAAAAAAAAGAAAATAAAAAAAAAGTAATGTCTGACAACATGTGGCAATGTAAGAAAGAGATTAAATTAATAATCCACGTACTTTGTCAATATTAGCCATGGCATAGTGGAAGAAAGTGTTTTTCTCACTTTCCTTTCAATAGATCTCTGTGACATTATGAGTTCTAACTGGCATAAGCTTTCAAGGATCAGTAAACTGAAGGTTAAATGTTTATAAATGCTTATAAAATACATGTTTACAAGGCTTCAGAAATGGTGAATCTCATTCTAACAGTTTAAGATTCAAACAACTTGAGTGACTCCAATAAAGTTAACGGCTTTATTGTGCTGCCACTCTGAAACAAACTCACCCAGATGGTATTTCCCCAGGACCACTTTAAAAAGCCAGTCCTCTTTCACTTTCCTCTGCCCCACCAAATCTATTCAGACCAAAACTTACCACCAGCAGTTACAAAAGTGCCCCTTGTCTTATCAATGAAAGGAGACTCTACCAATAGCAATAGCACCTGTCCCAGGTGCTGGAAGGGGACATGGGCACAACTGAGTGCACTTTACTTACATGGCAAGAGCAGCAGGATCACACCATTAACATCAGCTCTCTAAACTTTTTCTTTCCCCTCTTGCTGTGTTTATGGTCCTTGTAATTTGTCCATCACAACATTACCACTCATCACTCTCCTGGACTAAGTTTCCCTTCATATACTTATTTCTACCAGTGGTTTCAGTCATTATTCCAGAATTCCTTTTCTAAGGAAACAGAATTCTTTCATTAAAAGTATTGTAAATATGTATAGCTACTCATGTCCCATGTCAAACATCACTGCTTGGTCACCATTCTGAGAAAGTAAGCTGGTCTCATGAACAGACAAAAGTAAGCACATTTACCCAATGAGGTTCTTGCTCTGCTGTCTGTATAATACTCACCTATTTTCTATCTGGAGTCCTTTTTCCTTTAAATTGTGTCTCCATCATAAGAGAAGGAGAAGAAAAAGCATTCAGAAGAGTTTTTTGTTCGTTCCCACAGCAGTGACATCAACCATAGGCAAGGGAAAAATCCTTTGATCTGATATATACCTACATTATTAATGAGCTTGGTGTGAAGCCATATGTATTATGGATCATTCCTAATTTATAAATTATTCAACTTTCAAAAATAAGAGCTTTTGCCACTGTCAAATAAGAAGCTTGCTTTAAAATCTTAATGATCAACTTCATTGCATGAAGTGCTTTAAGCTACTTTGGGTGGTCAGAAATTTAACTATACTAAATAAATTAAGTAAATACCTATCTGTATGATTTATTTACTCTATTCTGTAAAATATTTACTACTTTGTCAGGGCAGCTCCAGAAGAATTGGCTTCAATTAAAACCTGTAATCTTCTCTTCAACAGCCAAGCAGAACAATGCCAGTTCAAGTCAGAGACTGTTTCCAGATATTTCTGCTATACTGTGTTCAGCCAGAGGGTAATGGAACCTCCTGTGAAGTCCAAAGACTGTGATAAATATAGCTAAATCATTTTTTGTAGATCTTCTACTAGTTCTTCCACATTGCTTGCCTGTTTGACCTTTCTTTTCAGGATTTTGGCCTGCAAAAAGGAAACTGTATCCAAACTATAACTAATGATGCCTTTCTTACAATTACTGACTTCTTGCCCCCAGGTTACACAGTTTTTGTTTCTATGCTTTCCTGCCTAGTGAGACGGATAAGTGACCTAGTGAGGATGGAATGATTGCCTTGTGACAGAAGGTTGGCTGAGCACAGGTGTTTCCCAGCTTAGAAATTTTCTGCCAATTATTTTCTTAATGTTGGTAGATATACATAGGATATAAGTCTTGTTGTTCTATACAATTACCAAAGAATCTTCTAGTGTTAAAAATGAGAGCATGCTCCCGGTACTAAAGTTATTTCAGCATTTATTATAAGAAAAAGGAAGGCCTGAAGCATAGGGGCCCGCAGCCTGAGCAGGAGCATTCCAGTCGAGGATGCTGCAATGCTGGTGCTGGGTCTTTAGGGCAGCAATGTAGCGATGTCCCCGATGTCCCAGATGTAGCGGCACAGGTTCAGTGAGTCAGAAGTCCCCTTTTTATCCTGTTTTTTTGTCTGTTTGGATTGGTTTCTTTTTGGATCCTTCATTTGCATGAAGGTTTAAGGAGCTTGATTGGCCCATTAGAGTTTTGTCTAGGCTGGCTCGTTTTGCTTGGGGGTGGTGCACTTCACTTAGATGTAATATGGTACATTGAGTACCGTATTTCTTATAACTACCCTTTCAAACCCCTTTTACCACAAACAAACTAACAGTACATGCTTAACAATTATCAACTATTTTACAACAGTTTCAAACCTATTTTTAACAGCTAGCAAACAAAGAGAGCACCTTCATTAAAACAGTACAGTATTTTCTTAAAAAAGAACCAAACAACAAAACAACCTACACGATGAAATAAGAGCACCATGAGCACCATCTTAAAAATTTCCATTATAAATTTTAATTAACTATTACTGTTAATATAGCAGATTAGATCCTCTGCTTAGTGATCACATTTAGATGTGCACTATATAAAAACAGAAGGATGTTTGCATTAACTCTTTGGTGACTTTCTGTTGACTTTCATTACAGCAGCAGGTGAACTGAAACTGAAATTACCAAAACTGAAATCTACCAAAACTATGAGGTATTCTAGTGTGGGGGTTTAGGACTTCTTCCTTTTCTTTATTTCTCTCAGAGAATTTCTTTTCCCATTTTGTTGCTAAGAGACAATAACAACTGAGTACTCAAGAAAGACAAAAGATGTTGCCACAGGAAGGGTGCAGCTGGCTATTCTCTTAGCTAGGGTGGTGCGGGACCACGGTGTTGTTCCTGTGCAGGTGCGCTCGAGAGCTGTCTCCTCTTGGTCTGGGTGACCAGCTCCCCCAGCCCACCTTACTCTCAGGCCTGGAAGACAAGACATACGCACGACCAGATGATGAAGGAGGGCTCTGAACATGGCTATAGGTGAAACAGGGCTTATTGCAGGAAGGTGGGAGGGTCCAGGTAAGGTGAGGGCAAGAAGAGGGGCAGGAACACAACCACTGCTGAAGGGAAGCCAGTGGCAGAGCCCAGAACAAGGGTGGGGCCAGGGTTTATAACCGGGGGAAGGTAGGCAGGGTCAGGATACATGTATCCAGTGGGAAGGGGAGTCAGGGGAGGAGTTGAGGTGGGCTGACAAGGGGTGCACCGAGGAGAGAGGGGGGCAAGAGTGGTCCTATGAGAAGACCCAACCAGGAAAGGAAGAGCAGACAACCTTCTAGAATCAGGGAGTGGACCACAGTTGACAGACAGTCAGGCTGAAGCCTCCTTCCAGGGCATCTCTGCTCCTTCCCCCCTGTGGTCCCCTCCCACATCTACCCCTTTTTTGTTTATTAAAAATGCCTCACCTACCATCTTTTGGACAGGCTTTTTGAAGCAGGTGATGGTGATCATAACGATGAGGATGATTATAAAAACCCACACAAGGCCTCTTAAAATGGAGGCAGCCCACTCAGGAATTCCCCAACTTTCAAAGAGTCTGTCAAGCCAGTCAGCTGCCTTTTTCTCTGTTTGGATGTCCTTCACCTGGTCCTGGAGTCCTTTTATGTTGGCTTGGATGGAGGTGCCATGAGAGGACAGGTTAAAATAGCAAAGCCCTTTGAAGTCTTTACATCCATGGCCATGGTCAAGCAGCAAGAAGTCAATGGCTGCTCTGTTTTGCAGCATGGCATGTCTGGTGGTCTCTTCATCCACCAGTAGATGGGACAGTGCGGCGGACATGGCATTGGCCTGCTTACTAAGCCAGCACCCCAGGTGAGAAAGCTCACCAAGGGCCTTTGCAGCGGCAACCCAAGGCAAGAAAATGGATACCATGACCCTCTTGGTTGTTCCCCAATTATAAATTTGTCTGTCACAATTTGGATTGAATTCTTCATAAGACCTCTTTTGACAGGCCGATTTGGTGTTCTGTCTCCCATTGTGCAATAGAGTGATATTTGGGGTGAGGGTAGTCAGCTGGCCAAGGCTGCAGACACCTCCTTTTATTTTGGAGGGGATTTCTGCCCACACCCTATCTCCACAGATAAGAAACACCCCCGTGGGAGCACTTGGGGGCATGGTAAGGACTCAGACGGTGTAGTGCCGACGTAATTGCACCATTCTGCCACATTGTAGCTTTGGTCATTCGGCCAGACATCTTTAGGGATGCTACTTTGTGATTTCGTTGTATACTGCCAATTTGATCTCCCCTTGTACCTGAAGTTGATACTGTAGTTTGCTTTGGTGGAGCCCAGCAGATCTAATTCCTGGGGCTTTTGTGGGGCCATTCATCACAAGTGTCCACGGGGTTGGGTTTCTTAGCTGTGAATGGATAGTCATTTTGTGATAGGGGGATTCCTACCAGACATGTTGACAGTGGATCGTCCACACTTCCCATGGCCATTCGAAGGTTGGATTGTTGTAGGGATTTCGCCAGGGTGACCCAGATGTTTTGTTTCAGTTGGGGGACAATCCAACCAGCGGTCACCTGGATGGTCACGAGGGCACAGGTGAAGGCAGCAGCACTGGCAACACTTGCACTGTTGTGGGGCATTCCCGGGGTTGTTGCAAGGGGGGGGTCATGGTTTTCCACTGTCTCCAGGTGTACCTTTCCTTTGGGAAAAAACACATATCAGTTTGTTGAGCTTACCACTCTTTCCCCAATATCTGGCTTTTCTATTCTAGATCTCTATGAAACCTCCCCCTTCTTTTTCCATTGGGGAAGAGGGTAGGCAGGGAAGATACAAAAGGACCAGGGGAGGAAGAGACAAGGGTGTGGGTTATTGATAACAATAAGATGGGAAGGGCAAGGGTATGTCTGTGTCTGACACAGATGTGCAGGCTGTCGATAGGATGCATCTGCGTGTTACCAGCATCCTTGCGATGATGTTGGGATATGTTAATTTATTTTGCCTCCTCCTCCAAGAGAAGGCTGTCTCAGGGGCACGGTGTGTGATGAGATGAGTTTGTTGTTTATCAGACGGGTGATCGTCTTGCACGCGGTCAAGATAAGGTTTAACAAACTTCCCAGGAATCCATATGGGTCCAGCAACTGTGGAAACACAAGCAAATCTTCTCCCCCACATGATGAGTGAGTAAGGACCTTCAATAGCTTTAGATTCAGGGTCATGAATGAGCACTGGGGTTTCTCTTTGATATGTGCATGTGTAGTGTTATGGAAATGTCTGAGGATTGGGGGGTTGGGCTCCCTCTGGGAGCAGTTCATGAAATTGAGTACATAAAGTGCTTTTCACAATCTCTCTGGGGGGAGGTGGTGATGGCAGCATGGTGTTGTTGTTCTAACAACTTTTTGATCTCCTTATGTGCTCTTTCCACAATTGATTGCCCTGTCAGGTTGCGGGGAATGCCGGTGGTATGGGCAATTCCCCATTGCTCTGTGAATTCCTTAAACTGCTTGGACACAAAGGCAGGACCATTGTCTGTTTTTATGTTTTTGGGGACTCCTAGGGTTGCAAAGGCCATATAAAAATGTTTGACAACATCCTTTGCTTTCTCCCCTGTGTGCGTTGACGCAAAAGCTGCCCCTGAGAAAGTGTCTACTGATATCTGTATGTATTTCAGCCTCCCGAATGGAGGATAATGTGTTATATCTGTTTGCCAGAGCTTGAGGGCTCCCAAGCCTCGTGGATTGACACCAGTTGGCATTGATGGCAGTGAGAAAGCTTGGCAGTTGTGACAATTGCTGTGGCCTGTCCAGTGGATATTTTGAATTGCCGCGGCAAAGCAGGGGCATTCTGGTGATAGAAACAATGGCTCAGTTGAGCCTGTTGAAAGGTGTCTGGTATGGTGTGAAGAGAAGGATCTGTGTGAATTGGCATGGCTAGGAGGTCAGCTCTCCGGTTACCCTCGGTGATGGGGCCAGGCAGGTCTGTGTGTGATCGGATGTGCATGATATGGTACGGTTGCTCTTGGTGGGAGAATAGCCAGGTAAGTTCCGAGAGCAAGGTGAACAAATTGTTGTTTTGGACTTCTTTGAGCAAAGAATGTTTTGCCCATTAGCTATCCTGGCTACATAAGCCAAATCTGTGACCACATTCAAAGGTTGCTGAAATTTTCTGAATGCTCTCACAATTGCAGCAAGTTCTGCGATTTGAGGAGAGCCCTCAACAATCTGGACATTGGACTCCCACTTTCTAGTGTCCGCGTCTCTCCAAGTGATCACTGACTTGTGGGACTTTCCTGACCCATCAGTGAACACTGTGAGAGCATCCTTGATTGGTGTGGTACTCTTAAGTGGTTTTGGGGCCAAATGCAAAGAATATTTGAAGATTTTGTGTTTTGGATAATGGGTTGACAATTTGGCCGAGGTAGCTGTCTAGTGCAATTTGAAGATGCTCTTTGGTTTGCAAAAGGGTGTCCATGTAGTCTAGAGTAAATGGTAGAAAAATGCACACCAGTTCATACCCTGCAAGGGTTTGGAGGTGACATCTAGCCTTAATTATCAAGTGCACAATTAATTGTTGAGGGGGTGTTACAGTCTTTGATATAGTTGATGTGGGAGGAACAGCCACTCAATAACCAGCAGTGGGTCCTTGGAACCACCGTCCCACTGAAAAATAAGAGCGTGATGGTGTGGTACCTTACCTAAAACTGCTACTTCCAGGGGGAGAGACCGGTCCACATGGTGGGCCTGACAGGATGACACAGAAGCTGCAACTTTCTCCAAGGTTTGGCAGGCCTCTGGGGTCAGGGCATGAGGAGAGGCAAGGTCACAGTTGCCATGGAAGAGGTTGAAGAGTGGAGCCAACTCTTCGGTGGTGAGGCCCAGGAAAGGCTGAATCCAGATGAAATTCCGCAGATCTGCTGCAGGTCATTCAGGGTGCGTGGGTTATCCATGATGGCAAGGCTCTGGGATATGACAGTCCTTCCTGTGATGCGGAAGCCAAGGTACTTCCACGGGCTGGAAAGCTGAACCTTGTCAGCCACAATTTGAAGACCAGCGCGTTTGATGGTGGCTATTGTCTTCTCGAGGGCAATTTTAAGGTAGGTATCAGTGGGGGCACACAGAAGGATGTCATCCATGTAGTGTGGAATCACAGCTTCGGGAAAGAGCTTTCGGTTAGGAGAGAGTACCTGCGCCATGAATGTTTGGCAGAGCACAGGGCTGTTTTTCGTTCCCTGTGGCAAAGTGACCCAATAGTACCGCTGGTATGGCTCCTTTCTGTTGATGGATGGTACAGAAAATGCGAACCTGGGAGCGTCTCCGAGGTGCAACAGGATGTTAAAAAAGCAGTCCTTGACGTCGAGGACCGTGAGCTGCCAATCTCTTGGGAGCATAGAGGGTGAGGGGAGACTGGGTTGCAGGGGGCCCATATCTTCAATTACTTTGTTGACTCTGCGTGGATCCTGGAGCAGGCGCCACTTGTCTTTACCAGGTTTTTTAATAACAAAAATTGGGGTGTTCCAGGGGCTATCAGATGGAACTATGTGCCCCAAGCACAGCTGCTCCTCTACTAGCTCGTTGAGCGCGTTCAGTTTGTCCTCGGCGAGGGGCCTCTGTTCCACCCATACCAGACGGTGGGACTTCCAGGTGAGAGGTGATGTGCTCCACAGTGGCCCAAGCTAAAAATCCCAGGTGGTATTTGGGATGTCCAATCGGGTCCCCCACTGGGACAAGACATCCCTGCCCAACAAAGCAATGTCACAGATGGTGGCAAACAGCCTCATAGTTGCTATCTGTCCCTCAGGCCCCTCTATGCTCACCAGGTGTTTGCTGCAGAGAGAGTTGACAGCTCCACTGATGCCAGAGACTGTGCCACAAGGGGACACCAACTCCCAGCTGCGGGGCCACTTTGTTCTAGGGATGATGGTGACAACGGCTCCTGTGTCTGCCATCATCAAAAGGTTGACACATTTGTCCTTCCATGAGATGGCGGCAGGAATATTTGGTCTTTCCCTGCTTAGAATGCATGAGAGGTAAAGGTCATAATTAGTTGAGTCATAGTCTTGTCCAGGTAAAATGTACATATCTGCAAAGGGAGAATGTTTGCACAGAGTGTATAGTGGCATAGTGCAAGAAATGGTGACCGTGATCTCATTGCCTGGTTCCACAGCGATGACCTTGGGGATGATAGTGATTTCATAGGGAGTATGTTTGTTGTCCCCCAGGAGAAGCACTTGGGTGGGCTGATTGTGGTACAGAGGCCCTAAATAGCCTGCTGGGACTCTGACTAAGTCCTCGTCCAGCAACAAAAGGTGTACTGAACTGCAGAGAATGTGGCATAAGCTCTGATCTAATTGCCCTGTCCGGGAAAAGTATCTAAGACTGGCCTTGTGGCTCCAAACCTCGGAAATGTGCCGCCTGGGAACTGGGTCTCCTGGATGGTAGGGAGCTGCTGCAGCCTGCCATTTTGTGTCATTGCATGGGGCCGGGGCACGCTCAGGCATCTGTTTCCCGGACGATGAGGTGGTTGACGAAACCGAGGTAGACAAGGAGAGGTGGCAGAGGATGTGAGGCAACTCTTGGACAGCGAATAGGGAGAGTTGGCATAAATGTGGCCAAATTGCTTACAGTTAAAGCATTGAATATTGTTCAGAGTCACCATTTCCTCCCCCACATCCTTATGGCAACTGCTACAGTCTGCTCAGTTGAGGAGGCTTTGGTGCAGGAGGTCACCACCTGAGTAATGGAGTGCTTGGGGTCCTGGGGAAGAGCCCTAAGTACCTTTTTGGTGTCGGGGTTGGCATTGGTCATGGTCATCTTCTGCAGAAACTTGTCCCTGGCCTCAACATTGTCAATCTGGCATTCAATGGCTTCTCGCAGGTGGTCAACGAACTTTATGAAAGGCTTGTCTACCCCCTGATGGATTGCTGAGAAGCTTTGGGGAGGGGTGGAGCTGTCGGGATCTTCAACAAAGCTGTCTTGGCAGCTAACTTAATGTCAGTCAACACATCAACTGGTAAAGTGGCCTGGTCCTCAGGCCTACCAAAGACCCCATCACCTGAAAAGGCATTCATGGCATCATCTCCTAACCCTTCTACCTGATGTTTCTCGACTAATGGTCTTAATAGTTTTTTCCACTGTTCTTCCCAAAGTAGAAATTCGGTGGGGGACAACAGTGCCGTCATAAGGTACCGAAGGTCATGTGGAATTAGTGTGTATCCAGTGAAAGTTAAGTCTAAAAGATTTTTAAAATAGGGAGAGCTCCTCCCGCAGTCCTTGGCTGCTTTCCTCAGCTCCTTTATTTCGGTGTATCGGATTTGCTCCCAACGCGCGTCACTGTTCCGGGTCAAAATGACCGGCGCGACCACCCGGTCAAGGTTCCTCACCAACTCCAAGGCCCTGTCCCTGACTGCCTCCTCCCTGATCCACACCCAGCTGCTGTTTGGCCTGATGTTACCACCGGGAGTGCTGCAGACCTCATCCTCCTCGGAGGATGAGACTGCTCAGGGTAGGGGGCGGGCTCTCCGACTGATGGGTGGTGCCTGGTGAATGGGGGCCCGACAGGCCAAGATGGCTGCCTTCTGGTCAGGCCCACTTCCAGTTCTGATGTCGTGGGAACTGGAAGGGGCAGGAGACAAGGGGGTGTGGCCTGATGGGAGGCTGGCCCCATGCGCCAGGGCCTGGCCTTCCTGGGGACTGGGACTGCCCATGGAAAGCCCACCTGGGGGAGGAGTGAAAGGGACGGAAGGGGTGGAACCTGACGCGCATGATGTCACTGCACAGGAGAGGGTGGGACCCGATGTGGGGGCAGAGCTTGATGCAGTGGGAGGTGCCAATGGAAGGGCAGGAAGACTACTGGGCGGGGAGGAGGCACCATTTTGTAGGCTAAGGTGGTCTGCCATGCAGTTGGCACCCTCTTGGGTGACTAACTTGCAACTACATAAACTTGGGTCCAAACTGGGGACAAGGGTCTTAGGATCAGGGGCGCGGGTAAGGTCCGGACTGGAGTGGCCAGTCCCAGGCCAAGTAAGGGAGTGAGTGGGGCAGGAGGCGGCAGGGAGCAGGTGGCAGCCCTGTGCCCTTGGGCAGGATCTGTGTCCTGTCCCACTCATAGGGGAAGAGGGTTCAGGATTGGGTGGGGAGGAACACGGGGGAGAAGAACTGGGTGCCCCAACTTTCCCCCTCTCTTTTACTAACTTAAAAATGGGATCAAATAAAACATTAAATCTCCCCACTTTAAAATTCCCCTTAACTTGTTCGGCGTAAATACATTTCCCAGCTTTCCCCCAAAAAGAAACAGAGAAAGCATCTGCCCGAGAGATCTCAGGGAAGTGCTTGAACAGAAATTTAACAAAAGCCTTAACTTCCCTCTTTGAAAATGAAACATTTCCCAGAACAAGGATGAATTGAACTTGGAGACAGAACTCCTTCTGGGCACGAGAAAGGTTTCTCCCCATCGCCCCAAATGTTTTCCCCCAGCGAGGTAAAGGGTGAAATTAAAATAAACAAGCCTGAGTGGGGTGCTCCCCAGCACCAAGTCACTTACCAATCTGCAAAAAGAAGAAAGCCTCATGGGGGCTGGTCGGCTCCTGCCGGTCCCTCTGGTTCACTGAAGCTCCCCCTGGAGCTGCAGGCAGGTCCTGGAAGGCGAAGCACAGAAGATGTTGGCAGGCCAGGCAGAGCAGTCCTTACAGAATCAAGGCACAGCTCTTCCTGGAGCTGGGTCCAAATGGCACTTGATTTTCCCAACGCAGGCGCTCACAGAGCCGCAGTGCCAAGGAGTCGCTCTCGAGGATCTGGACGAGTGGACAACTGCCCAGGTCCCTGTTTGGGTGCCAGCTGCAGGACCACGGTGTTGTTCCTGTGCAGGTGCGGTCGAGAGCTGTCTCCTCTTGGTCTGGGTGACCAGCTCGCCCAGCCCACCTTGCTCTCAGGCCTGGAAGACAAGACATACGCACGACCAGACGATGAAGGAGGGCTCTGAACATGGCTATAGGTCCAACAGGGCTTATTGCAGGAAGGTGGGAGGGTCCAGGTAAGGT